>CM029674.1:24935216-25372716 GCA_017311315.1 Dendrocalamus latiflorus
CATGTAATTTGATAATTTAAACCAAAGTAATTTGCAGAAAACGTAGGTTCAACATGATCAAAGTATTGACTCGCCTTGGTCACAGTGGGTTTGGTCTTGGTTGTCTTGAGCTTCTAGAGCTGCTACCTCGGCTTCCTCCTCCTGAGTCTCGTACGCTATTTTAACGTGCGCAAAAATTTGGATAAAACATAATCAGCGAGCCAAATAAACACTTGCAAGAAAATCCAAATAACTTCAAAATTCATATTTTCAGTTTCATTGGGTAGGAATGAAGAAGTTATGAGTTTTTGAAGTTTGAATATGATTCATTTAACCAATTTATATTATCAAAATTTCAAATAAATTAAAATTTTCATCATTCCAGTTCCAAGGGGTAGATCTTGATTTTAGATGAATTTAGAATTTTATCCCATTCAATTTGGGTGTTAAAATGAATTAGTTATGGATATTTGAAGTTTTCAGTTCATTTAAATTCAAAAGAAAAAGAAAAAGGGGGGAGGGACAGAGACTGACAGGTGGGGCCCATAGGTTTTAATTTCTCTATTTCTTATTTTTGGAGTATGTATCTATGGTAGGCGGGACCCCCCTATCAGTGGGCTACTCGGGCTGACGGTCACTGATAGGTGGGACCGGCCGGATTAATTAAAAAACTTAAGGCAAAACTCAACCTCGGTGCTGCGGAGCTGGAGGCTCGAACAGGGCGGCCAAGGGAGTTGAGGGGGGAGAGTGCTGATAGCCAATAGAACTCACGGTGTTACCTGACTATAGAGGGCGAGTAAATTAGTTAAATCGTGTGCTTCAGGAGGCCGAACAGAGGAGGCCGAGGGCGGAGAACGGCGGTGGTGTGGTCGGCGACGGGCGGCCGGGGAGGTGCCGGTGAGGGGCAAAATGGAATGCCGGGAGCACGGGGAGGCCGAAGGTGGTGGCGGTGGAGACCGAGGGGCGCCGGAGGTGGGTCGGTGGCGGGCTCGGGAGGAGATCGACTCCGGCGATGGAGAGGCGGCGGGAAGCTCGGCGGAGGGTGGGATCAGCTTCGCCTGGTGTGGTGCGGGGCGGCGGCGCGCTGGGTGGCCGGCCGTGGGGAAGAAGATGGGCGCCGACGAAGAAGAGGGCACGGGAGCTCAATTGCTCAGAGGAGGAAGAGGGGAGTGCTGCGGTGCCTTTGCGATCCTCGGGCATGGCTTTTATAGAGGGAGAAGATGCGACGGCGAAGGGGGGTTGTTGGCTGGGTATGGCAGCGACGTCAGCTCCGTCATGGCTACACGGCGGCGACGGATTGGCGCCTGGAGTTAATGTGGGCATGACGCGCGTGTGGCAGAGCCATGGACCAGGTGTGGCTGTGGCCGATGCAGGCGGCATGGCGCGGCGGGGTTGTTCAGCGCTGTGCGACAGTGATGCGGAGGGGACGGGCGCCGGTGGCTGCAGAAGATCACGCGGCGCAACATGGTGACGAGATGGCGTGGGCCCCAGGATGACGCGCGCGGTGTGGCGCGGAGGACCGGCGGTTCGAAGAGGGGAGCACCGCGCGAGGGATGGCGGGCTGCGGCCGGGCTATCCGAGCAGAGGCTTCGGCCTCTGGTCCGAATGCTGTGCGAGGTGGGGAGGAAGACAGGGGTGCGGGGGCGGTCGGCTGGGCTAGCTGGCTGGCTGGGCCGGCCCCTTTCTTTTTTTTAATTTTAATTTTTATGTCTATACCTATTCTTGTACTCATTTGTTTGCATGAATATTTTCTTTGCATCTATTTCCTTTATTCCTATTAACCTTATTTCTTTCCACTAATTTTATTTTTCTATTATCTCTTTATATTTTCATTTACCTGTTTATTGTCATGTTTTCCCCCAATTCTTATTGGTTTCTATTTTTCCTTTATTTAGTCTTTTAAACAAAATTTCAAGAAAATTCAATAGAGCTCATTTACCAAATCCAAAATATTCAATATAATCCATGATTTACGTAATTCCCAAAATTCGAATTTCCAAGGTGTTACAAGGGGTTTTATAGGGTCGGGGAGGGGCAGGCCGGCGGTAATTCGTCACCGGAGTTGTTGGGGGAGTGGTGGCGATTGCTGGCGAATGAGGCCGAGTGGGGGAGTGGGGAGGTAGGCGATGGATGTGGGAAGTGCGAAGCACGACGGGAGTAGTGGGGCAGCGCACTCGGGGAGGAGACGTGGGCGTGGGGGAACGGGGGAAAGGCGGAGTGGCGTAACGGTCGGGCGGCGGCGGTTGCGACGCGAGGAGGAAGAAGGGGACGGGGAAGACGGAGCTGACGGGTGGGTCCCAGCGGTAGAGAAAGACAGGAGAGGGCAGGAGCGGGGTAGCTGGATGAGGATCGGATGGCCAGGAAACGCGGAGGCCGGACGGGGAAGATGGGCCAGGCGCGTGTGCGGCCGATCTGGGCCATCCATGCGTCGGCCCAGGGGGAGAGGCGAGATGAGGTGGGTGGTGACGTGGGCAGATCTGGGCCATCCACGCATCACTCGAAGGGAAGGGTTAGGATTTTATTTTTCATTGATTTTTCAGAAATCCCGAGAAAGTTAACAATGCTTTAGAAAATAGCAAAAAATCCAACTAAATCCCAGAAAATTTCCAAAATTCTAACAAAATGCAAGAAGCCAAAATAAAATTTAATAAACTCAATTTGACCATAATTTCTCCCAAACTTTAATAGTTTTCCACATAAGCAAAAATGAAAAAAGGAGAATTTAAATTCCAACAAAACTAAATAAATTTTTGAAATTTTGGGATGTCACAAACCTACCCCCTTAAGAGAATCTCAACCCGGAGATTCAGATAGGCTAGTAGAAGAGGTGGGGATGGTTGGCTTTCAGGTCGTCCTCTCTTTCCCAAGTAGCTTCATCCTTTGTATGGTTGCTCCATTGTACTCAGCAGAAACAGATGGTCTTCCTTCTGGTCTGACGTTCTGCTGTCTCAACTATTTGATTGGCTGTTCTCTGTAGGTGACGTCCTCTTGAAGATTGAGAGTCTCAAGTGCTGCTTGCTCGGTGGGCACTCGAAGGCACTTCTTTAATTGCGACACATGGAAGACATCATGCACCCCAGCCATGGTTGAGAGCAACTCTAGCTGGTATGCTACCTCACCTTTACGGCTCAACATCTTGAATGGTCCCACGAACCTTGGTGCAAGCTTTCCCTTGGTTTGCTCAAAATCTTGAATGGTCCCACGAACTTTGGTGCAAGCTTTCCCTTGGTTTGGAACCTCTTGACTCCTCTAAGTGGGGACACCCTAAGATACACAAAGTCACCCACTGCGAAAGTTAGATCTCGACAGTGATTATCAGCATAACTCTTCTGTCAGGACTGAGCAATCTTTAATCTCTCCTTGATCTTACTGACCTTTTCTTCGGTGTCTTGGAGCAGATTAGGTCTAGGTTCTTGAGAACCTTCCAGCTGGTCCCAAAACAGCGGAGATCTACACTTTCTCCTGTACAGGGCTTCAAAGGGGGCCATTTGAAGATTGGATTGATAGCTATTATTATAGGAGAACTCTGCATAAGGTAAGGCATGATCCCAACTGTCTCCAAGGTCTAGAGCACAAGCTCTCAACATGTCCTCTAACACCTGGTTAACTCACTCGGTCTGACCATCAGCCTGAGGGTGGTAAGCAGTACTGAAATTGAGCTTACTCCCTAACTCCTCATGGAGCTTCTACTAGAACTGAGAAGTAAACTGGCTCCCTCTATCTGACACAATCTTCCTAGGAACACCTCCGGAATAGGTAGTATTGACTGGTATGAAGTGTGTCACTTTGGTTAAGTGGTCTATCACTACCCATATGGAGTCATATCATGTTTGAGTCCTGGGTAATCCGGTGATGAAATCCATATCGATTTCTTCACATTTCCAATCGAGGGTTGGTAATGGTTGCAAGAGTCTGGCGGGTTTTTGGTGTTACGCCTTGACCCTCTGACAGTTGTCACAAGCATTAATGTACTCATCAATTTCTTTCTTCATGCTGACCCACCAATACCTTTCCCTATGGTCTTGATACATCTTGGTACGACCCGGGTGTATGGAGTAAGCGGTTTCATGGGCTTCTCTCAGAATCATACCGTTGATTTCTGTGTTATTAGGCACACAGATATGATTTCCAAACTAGATAGATCCATGTTCATCTTCACTAAAACCAGGGGCCTTACCTCTTCTCATGTTCTTCTTTATTTCCTGAATATCCTCATCTACCTTCTGAGCTTCTCTGATTAGTTTGGGGAAGGTAGGTTGGATTTTGTTGGACCTAAAAGGCGACAGAGGGGGGGGGGGTGAATGTCGATTTAAAAAAAATTCGTTTCCCTGCAAGTACGATGAAATCTCCTTCGATAGCTATAATGAGCTATGAATTCGACTCATGAGCTTCACTGGAAATACAAAAGCTAGAGGTGACAGCGGGAAAAGAGACCACTGAGAAAACACCAAGAACCCAGCACAAAAAAACAAGAAATCATACCAGAGCTGTAGTCGGCCGATCTGACCGCAGTGCCTGGGCCGGTCAGACCGCTTATGCAACGCCGGTCTGACCGCTGGCACAAGTCCGGTCGGACCATGGGCAAACGGGCGGTCTGACCGCCCAATCTCTTCCGGTCTGACCGGCCGTCGGGTCCAGAAGGTTGAAAAGTTGATTTTCAGACAGCAAGACTTGGGACTTCACACAAATGCAAAAATGAAGAGTTTCCTCTGGCTTTCTTTGGCCAGAACTGAGAGGAAACAACCAAGATAGCCAAAAGAGCCTAGGGAAACAAGTGAAATCAACCTAAGACCAAGAATTTACGATTTTCATCAAAAACTGAAAAGATACTGAATGCAGCACTAAAAACCAAATTCCCACCTAACCTTTGATTCTTTGGACATAAAACTCAAGGATTAGCAAGGGAATAGCCTTGTGAATCTGAAACTCAAATTTAGGAACATTCTCTCAAGGGAAATCAAGAATCACCTCAAACCCTAGAAAAGCCAAGAACCTGAAAAGATACAGAGGGCTGCTCCAAAATCAAATTCCCATCTAAACTTTGATCCTTTGGCCATGAAACTTTGAGGGTAGCTAATTAATAGGCACTGGACCTGAGATATCGAGTTTCGTGCCATCTCATGAAGGGAAACACAAATTGCATCAAAACCCTAGAAACAAACTGAAGAACAGGGAAGGCCAAAAACCAAAATCTGAGATTAAATGCAATTTGCTCTTGGGAAAAACGATCAAATGATCTTGAGGCATCATCCCAACATAGAGCAACCCATTTTGGGCCTTCTCAGCGAGAAACCACAAGAGGAATGCAAAAACTCAAAAATCATCCAGAGGAGGAACGAAGAACGAACAGGAGACAGAAATAAAATTTCAGATTTCATTCCAAATCAAACGAGGATTACAGATGAGTCCCCATACGCATGGACATTAGAACAAGGTTGATTACATGGAGTCTCAACACATCCTCTCCCACTCCCTAAGCCTCAAGAACACACTACGTGCTTGCTTGGGAGGAACACACACACACACACACACACAGAGAGGGGATGAACGAAGGAGACACTTCCTGCTGCCCTCAACTACTCTCCAACAACTAAAGCCTAAAGCCAAAACAATTCTCAAAGCTTCTTTTGACTCTAGCAAACCCTAACTCTCTCCCAAAGCCATGGAGTGCATGCAGCCACTCCCACCTATTTATAGCCTTTGGCTAACGGGTCTCCACCCCGTTAGCCGCTAAATCCGAACGGAACCGGCCTCCACTCGTGCAGCTTTACGTTTTTACCGAAACGCCCCTCCTGCACCTTTCGGGAAGCTTCCGTGTTTCTTGTCGTCCACGACTCGCAACCACCTCGAGTTCACGTCGTCTTCGACACATCCGACCGTTCTGACCTCAACGCCACCTGCGTCTAGTCCGGTCACCTCGTGTCTCGCCACGACTCCGCCTCGACGTCCTGCAACCATCATAGACAAGAAACACATCAAATAGCACCGCTCGATACATGTAAGCATAAATGCATTAATGAAACCACATTAAGCATGAAATAGCCCAAACCTGACAAGTCAACATAATATGCATCCTAACCACTTTGACCAGGTTTGACCAAGTCCGATCGAGCCCGATTGCACCACGCAACGTGAAGGTCCGAACCAACCAAATCAAACTCGACTTTCCTAAACCAATGTCAATTACTCATCACACACATGGGATGACCTCCACATGGTCTCTCAATCTTCCCCTTGATGAGTATATTGACAAACCCAGAAAAAAGCGTAAAGTTGAGTTTGAAGAGAAAGTCAAACATGGTCCAAAGGAAGAAAATGATGCTAATGACCATGTCGACACAAGGAGCAAAAGAAAGAACAAGTTTTCCTCAAAGCTCCCAAAATGGCTTTTTCTCCGCTATTCTCCCCCTTTTGGCAATAAGCACATCAAGGATGCAAAGGAGAGAAAAAGATCACAAAAATGGATGAAATGGCTGAAGTTGGTTTATTTTAAGCATGTAGAGCCATGAGAATTATCCAAGATGACCATATGAGAAGTACATCAAGCCATAACACATAAACATGCTATCTACATCATGACAAGATATATATAAGCCAGCTAAATCAAAGAAGTCACAATCTGAAATTTTAGTGCAAATTCTTAGCATGTCAAGTCATTCATGATCACAGTCTAGCTAGAGGTATCCAAGGATGATGCAAACCATGTCAATAAGCTAAGCGGAACCAAGAGCTAGTATTGAGTCAAATTAGAGTGCTACAAGTTCTAGAATGAGACATTTGTTCAAATACTTGTAAATTTTAGCAAATTGAGCACATTTGATAAGTTTTTCTTAAGAAATCTTATGATTGTTGCCAATCAGTTTTTGTTTTATCATGTGCTAGATCTCAAGCCTTATGCGACCACTCCAAGCAAGAAGCTTAAGAAGATGATCTTGGTCATCCAAAACTCCCCCTGAGTTCATGCCTTGTGCAATGGCAAGCCGTCTCATGAGAAAAATTTGGTAAAATCAGTTTTTTCGCACAAAAGAGATCTTTTGCATTCATAAATGGTAGTACTAACTCATGTGTCATCAAGAAACTAGAATAGCTCAATCTAAAACTCAACAGATTCAAGACTCAACTCAGCCTATTTGACTTGGCATGAATCATAAAAGGATAACTAAAGAAAGACTAGTCTCGAGAACTAACATGACAAGTTTCAATTCAAGTTGAGCAATTTAATTAACTCATCATGGCAAAAGCTAGTCTACACATATGAAGTCATGATCAATCTAGCAATGACGCACAAATCATGGCATGATGTAAAGCGATGTAAACATGTCATGAAAGGATAATAATCAAGGCTCCACGTAGTTATATTACAATGCAGAAAGCTGAAATGCAAGAAAATCCAGCTCCCCCTCAACATGTGATGTAGCTTTTAGTTCAAGTTGAGTTTATGTCAAAATTAAGCTCCAGAAGCTCCCAAATAAACTCCCCCTGAACCAAAGCAATAAAATCGAGAAGCTGGGAAAGAAATCAGAAAAAGGTAGTCCTTAAAGCATAGACAAGATATAGAAGAAACTATGGCTTAGACTGACTCTCATCTACCCCATATGATTCTAGGGCTATCAGCTGAACATCTAACACACTAAGGAGCAAACACGTACCCTGTCTACCCGAGGGTGGCCCGACCCTCGCTAGAACCTATAAGCAGTGAGTAAGCTCAACCTAGTGAGAAGAGAAACAGCTAACGAGTAGCATCCTAGAATCACAAAATAAGAGTAAGAAGTCTAAACAGCTAGACGATAGAAGCACTCTAATCTATGCTAGGAGGACTAACCCAAATGCACCCATATGCAATGCAATAGAAAGGAGTAAGAGCATAATCAATATAATAATGCAGTAAAGCACAAAGCTCCCCCTCACAACAATCCATAAGGACAAACCACCCCAAGCTCTCCTCTTAGAGCTGAAAACCTAGAGCTATCCAAGGCTTGGTAAAGATATCAGCCAACTGATGGTCACTCTCCACAAACTGGAGCACTATGTCACCCTTCTCCACATGGTCTCTAAGGAAGTGATATCGGATATCAATGTGCTTGGTCCGAGAATGCTGCACTGGGTTCTTAGCAATGTTAATCGCAGAAGTGTTATCACAAAAGAGTGGGACACTGTCAATAACTAACCTAAAGTCCCGCAGGGGTCGAGACCATCCAGAGCACCTGGCTACAGCAACTGGCTGCAGCAACGTACTCAGCCTCTGCGGTAGACTGTGCAACACCGGGCTGTTTCTTCGAAGACCAGGAAACGAGAGAAGTGCCAACGAACTGGCAGGTGCCCGAAGTGCTCTTCCTATCTATCCTACAGCCAGCAAAGTCTACATCCAAGTAGGCTCTCAAGGAAAGACAAGACGAGAAAGAGTACCAGATACCATAGTCAATGGTAGCTCGAAAGTACCGAAGGATGCGTTTCACCGCCTGGCGGTGAGTTACGCGAGGAGAATGAAGGAATGCGCGTAGGCTACAAAAGCAGAAAACAAAACTTTTCTACCGCGCACACAAGGACATCATGCTAAGGAGGGATCATGGATCATTACCACTAGACGCGCAGTGCAGCGGAAGAAGAGTTGGAGAAACCGATCCAACCACGCACGTCGAGGTAGTAGTGGAATTAGCCGATCGTCCCGAACAGATCGTCTCCTCCACGCGATCAACCACACCACGAGCAGATCCAATCTGTAGGTTGTTGAAGCCGATCAACACCGCAGTGAGCAGCGCATCCACCGGTATCCACACGTCCAGGGTTGGAACGCCGATCGCGAGTGTGCTAGCACTCGTGAGCGGCTAGAGGTTTTTAGAAGCGTATCCCCTCAGCCCCTCGTCACCATATATATAGACCTCCTCACTTGGGGCTTGTGGACCGAGGCCCAATAGGAGTCTATTCGGATCTCTATCCGAAATGAGCCCACATCCGAATCATATTCGAATTAGTGTTCCAACCCGTTAAGCGTGCGACCCTGTAGGCTCACGTATACTTAGTAACGACCCGGAAACGCCTTTCCGGTCACCTTGTTAATAGCGGCCTCTAGCAAGACATATTAACCCCAAAGTATACGTAAAGATCATATCGGCTGAACCTGTAATGTTCTCATGTACGAATCCCTTTGCCTCACGATATAGATTGAGCTCAAGGCGAGACCTGTGTCATCCTCTTAATAGCTCAATCACTCTCTCGATTTCGTGATGGATTATAAACTTGTGATTGACTCCTCAGTCACCTTGGCATGGCCATGCACTTTCATAATCCATTACATCGAGGGGCCCAGAGATATCTCTTCTATAAGGAGGGGCAAATTCTATCTTGATCATTCACATCCCACTACATGTTTCATGGCAAACCCGAAGACTACTTTTATAACTACCCAGTTACGGAGTAGTGTTTAGTAGTCCCAAAATAAGCTACTACGCATGTTGGGAACCATGATGATCTCAAGTCTAAGGATTCTACATAAACACTACTTGAGACCAACTGATGACACATGGAATCTCTGCAGTGTCTCATGGCGGGTCTATCCAACATATGTTCACTAACACATGTCCATATTATTGATTTGGTATCACCATACCATGATCCATGAGACATAATCATCAATCAATACATATGCTGATCTTTGAATCATATTTGTTCCTCATATGATATATGATTAGGGATCATTTAGAAATAGCAACATTTTAGCATTAAGAGTATCATGAATAAGTCACATACTCATTGATCAATAATGATAATATCTATTTCAAGGAACAAAGTAATGTATCATAAACATAGTATGTGATATATACAACATCTCCATGTTGCCTCTAGGGCATATCACTAACAGAGAAGCCTGAAAACGAGCACATAGACACACAGCAAAGTGTATGTCTGGTCTCGAGGCAGTGAGGTACAAGAGGCAGCCAATCATGCTGCGATACTCCTTCTGATCAACTGGCTCGCCGTCCTCATCTGGGTCAAGTGTGGCGGAAGATGCCATGGGCGTTGACACAGGCTTACCATCACTCATATCAAAGCGTCTCAGGAGGTCACGAGTGTACTTGCCTTGATGCAAGAAGGTACCCTCTCGAGTCTACTTGATCTGGAAATCAAGGAAGAAGGTCAACTCACCCATCATGCTCATCTCAAACTCGGTGCTCATGACATCCGAGAACTGGGAAACGAGAGCATGAGAAGAGCCGCCAAAGATGATGTCATCCACATAAATCTGGACGAGCAAAAGATCAGTGCCATGCCGGCGAATGAACAAGGTCTTGTCTACTTTACCCATCTCAAACCCATGACTCAATAAGTAGGACTTAAGCCTCTCATACAAGCTCTAGGGGCCTGCTTAAGTCCATACAACGCTTTGGAAAGCTTAAAGACATGGTTTGGGTATTTGGGGTTCTCGAAACTTGGAGGCTGTCTCACATAGACTTTTTCCTCAATAAAGCCATTTAGGAAGGCACTCTTGACATCCATCTGGTAAAGCTTGAAACCCTTAGAAGCTGCAAAGGCAAACAGGATTTTATTGGCCTCAAGTCTAGCTACAGGGGCAAAGATCTCCTCGAAATCTAGACCCTCAACCTGGGAGAACCCCTGAGCTACCAGTCTAGCCTTGTTTTGAAGGACAACCCCATCCTCACTCTGCTTGTTCTTGAACACCCACTTAGTCCCAATGACATTGTGACCTCGAGGAGGCTCAACAAGCGACCAAACCTTGTTTCTCTCGAAATTCTCCAACTCCTCATTCATTGCATTGACCCAAGACTCGTCAGAAAGAGCATGACAAACGTCTTTGGGCTCGAAGGAGGCAACAAAGGCAGAATGGAGACAGAAATGAGACATGCCAGATTTTGAACGAGTGACTCGCTCAAAAAGGTCTCCAATAATCTGTTCAGAATGATGGTCTTTTTGGATATGTCGAGGAGGTCCAAGATGAGATGAAGAAGTGGCCTCTACCTCATGAGCTGACGAGGTAGGAACAGAGCCACTAGCTCCAGAAGAAACAGAAGGCATGGGCTGATCGCCTCGAGGTGCAGTGGAAGAAGGCACCTCAAGGGATGGATGAGGGACTGGATCAGGTAGACAACCCTCATCTCCATCGTCCTCATCATCCACAAAGATGGGCTCGGATTGCTCTAAGGAACCTGAGACATCTGGCCTAGTCCCGGACTGGCCTCGTCGAAGGTTACCTCACAGGTCTCTACCATTTTACTAGACTCGCAGTTCCAAACCCTATACGCCCACGAAGAAGTCGAGTAGCCTAGAAAGATACCATCACAAGAACGTGACTCGAACTTATCTAGGTTCTCGAACTTCAAAATAAAGCACTTGCAACCAAACATACGAAAATGAGATACACTGGGTTTTCGCCCATATCTCAACTCATAAGAAGTGCGGTGCAAGTGTGCCCGAAGAAATACTCTGTTCGAAACATGGCACGCGGTGGCTACAGCCTCAGCCCAAAACTTCCGCGGTGTAGAGTAATCATCGAGCATCGTCCTAGCCATCTCGATCAAGGTACGATTCTTCCTCTCCACGACGCTATTCTGCTGTGGTACTTGCGGAGAAGAGAACTGGTGCTCTACACCTGTCTCATCACAGAATCTCTCGAAGTAGGAATTCTTGAACTCCGTGCCATTGTCACTGCGGATCGCTCGTAAGGCACCCGGGAGCTCGATAGAAAGCCTACTGAAAAGACCTCAGAAATGTGTAAACGTCTCATCCTTCGAGGCTAAGAAAAACACCCAAGAGTACCTCGAGAAGTCATCGACCACGACAAGGACATACCACTTCCCTCTTGCTGACTGCACTCGAGCTGGTCCAACTGTATCTATATGGAGCAGCTGTCCTGGTGCATCGATCATAGTAACTGTGACCGAAGGATGGGAAGCGGCAACCATCTTGCCGTGCCGGCAAGGAAGACAAACTAGATCTTTGACCATCTTGAGTTTCGGCAAACCACGAATGAGGTCGTGGCCGCTAACTCGGGTCAAATGGTCAAATCCAATATGACCAAGTCTCCTATGCCAGAAAGAAAGGTCACGGGACTCAGAAGCAACAAAACACCGGAGAGGATCACCAGAAGACTCAGAAAAATCAGCACGAAAGATTCTCCCAAAACGAGAAATCCCGCAAACCAGACTACCCGAAGAATCAATAATTTTGCAATTGTTTTTCTTAAAGCTCACCTCAAAGCCGTCATCGGTAAGCTGAGAAACGGAAAGCAAATTATACTACAGCTTACTAACCAAAGCAACATCTTTCAAAATGAAAGAATCATTAACGCGCACTGTACCTTTGGCGATGACGCGCCTAGATGAAGCATCTCCGAAGGTGCTCGTCTCATCACCCGGAGCACAGGCAAGGGAAGAAAACCAACGGGAGTTTCCGGTCATGTGTCGTGAACACCCGGAGTCTACGAGCCAAACCTTTCCCTTCCCTACCCGGCGAGTCTGAGTCAACAAGAGAGTGAAGTCTCAGTACTGGGATAAATCAAGAGTGATTTTGGCACCCAATACTGAGTAACACGTCGAGCAGATGAAGTAGTCAAACACGACTGACCTCTATCTATGTGTAGACCTAAAGTTGTTGCTTGGTCCGACTGCTACAGAGGAGCGAGTCGGAGCATCGGCAACATGCTAATCACGTCGCAGGTAGCCATCTCGACGGGGAAAACGAGATGTACCCTCAGGACGGCGAAAGTCACGACCAAAGGGAGCATGAGGACGAAAACCAGAAAACTCAGAAAAACCAAGTCCTCGATGCTGCCCAAACTCATCAACAGAAGCAAGCCTAGACCTCGTGTTAGTATTAGGTGCACTCAATGTCTGGGGCTGACCCTGAATACGCCTAAGATCACGAACACGGTTTCTACGCGTGATCTTGGTGCGCCTGAAGCATCGATCGATAAAATTCCCATCCTTCTGACAGAAGGTGCAGTGGTACTTCACCTTTTGAGAGGTAGAAGTAACACGGTGAGGCTTCGCCTTCTGAGAGACCGAAGTTGCAGGGGGAATTACCTTGCTATCAGAAATCCCTTGGACAAAGCCCGCTGACTTAAATTGGATTTTCTCGGTCCTAGGCTCAGTCTCGATCACACCTGGTGCTATGGGTCTGAGCACGGCAGGTGGATGCTTCCTCATGTCCTCATAGAAATCGTATCCTAGACCCTGATTAAATCTGCAAATCTTAGATTGGTCTAGGATAAGATTGAGCTTCTTCTTGCCTCCTACAAACCTCTCGAGAGTGTTCATAAGGTACTGACACTCCCGAAAGAGAGAGGTGCAAGAAGAGCAGGGAGAAGAAGAGACAGCAGAAGGTAAGGGAGCAGAAGAAGAACCAACAGTAGAGGAAAGAATGGCTTGTGCACGCACAGCCGACTCTGAGGGGATAATCCTACTACTAGTCGGTTGGTTCACGTCGCTAAGCGTCTCCACCTTACCCTTGGGCTCCTTCCCCACCTCAGCAATCACATCACAATGAGTTGATGGCTTCTCTAGTAAATCCTTAGTTAGCTTCACACATTGTTCATTCAGAGCAACGAGTTCAAGTTTTAGTTTATCACAACTAATGCATGGTGAGCTAACCGGATCCTTAGTCACAAACTGAGCTAATTTGTTGTCATGATCAACCATCTCTTGGAATTGCTTAGAAACGGACTCAAGCTCAAGTGTCAATTTTGGACAGTTGGTGCAAGAAACAACAGGCTCAAGTAAAGAAGCATGCAACTCAGCAATTTTATGATCTGCCCTTTTTAAGTTCAATTTCAAGTTATTGCAGTTTTCACAAGACTCGGGCAGATCCAGGAGCATGGTATAAAGACCTCTAAAAGCATTATTCTTATCCTCACATGAGGTGCAAGCAATAGTCTCAACAGTAGTAGATGACGAAGGAGCTACCCTACTCATCTCAAGCTCAGCAAGAAGACTAATGTTCTCCACCTTAATCATGTCATGCTCGGAGGACAAACTATCATGCGAGGTCCTTAACTTCTCCATGTCACCCAACAGAGCACAGCATGTATCACAGTCATCACGGGAGGGAGCAGATCTAAGTGAAGTAAGCTCCCATGATAATCTATCTACTTCCTTCTCCAACCCGCTAACCCTAGCTCTAGCTCTAGCATGAAATCCACCTAGCTTAAGAAAAGCATGATTGAGCTGGTCGTAGGTGGGGAATACCTCGTCGGAGTCGAAGTACACTCGCTGTCACTCAGTTCGCCCTCAAGGGCCATGAAGCACATGCCGGAGAAGTCGTCACCGCCCTTGGGGTCTTGCTCATCCGTCCCATCATCGTCGCTCCACCCCTCCACCTCGCTGAGATCGAGGTCGTCGAAGGCGGTGAGGACACGGTGGAAGAGCTTCTTGGCTTTGCCAAGGTCGCGGAACTTCTTCTTGCCTTGAGCGTGAGCTGAGGGCTTCTTGTTGCGGTTCTTGTCGATGTAGTCGTTCTTGCCCGAACCGCCGTAGTCACCTTTGCCCTTCCCCAGCTTGGGGCAGTTCGCTCGAATGTGGTTGGGGCCACCACACTCGAAGCAGATCACGGGTCCTCCTCTCTTTTCGTCCCTCCTCCTCTTGTAAGCATGGGAAAATCTGCGAGCTAGGAGGGCTAACTGCTCATCCACAAGCTGCTCTAACTGATCATCAGTTATGTCACAGAGAGCGGCAAGGGAGAATCCACATAGCGAATCAGAAAAAAGGCTAGAAGCCGAACTGGGATCGGTGACTAGGGCCATTGACTGTGACTTCGACTTGCGAGAGAATGTCAATCTCGTAAGTCTTGAGGCGCGAGTACAGCACATCAAGAGTCAAAGTCGAGAGGTCCGTGGTGTCCTTGATGGTTGTCACCTTCATCTCCCAAACACGAAGGTCGAGTGCAGCGAGCATCCGTCGAGCGTTATCCGAGTCGGGGTATGTGAGACCGACCGCTCGGAGGTTGCTCAGAATCTTGTGAAAACGCGCAAAACACTCATCGAGGGACACGCCAGCGAGCATTTCAAACTTGTTGTAATCTCACTTGAACTGATCCTGTCGCACCGTCTTTATTTGGGTGGTGCCCTCATGGTAAGCATCGAGGGTCTTCCAAATATCGAAGGCGGACGAAAGATGAGATATGCGGTCAAACTCACTACGACTCGGGCCCTGGATTATGATGTTCCTTTCCTTAGCATTTGCCTCAACATCAGCCATATTCCCGACGTTGATGTTCTGATCGGCAGCAACAACAAACCGGACCTTGACCTTACGCCAGATGGCATACCCCTGAGCCTGGATGTATGTCTCCATTCGGCTCTTCCAGAAGGGGTAATCGATGCCATCAAAGACGGGAGGCTTGGTCGAGTACTTGTCTGTCGCCATGGCTCTAGAGACCGGTTAAGATCTATGAAGAAGAGCTAACCGGCTCTGATACCAATTGTTGGACTGAAAAGGCGACAGAGGGGGGTGAATGTCGATTTAAAAAAATTCATTTCCCTGCAAGTACGATGAAATCTCCTTCGATAGCTATAATGAGCTATGAATTCGACTCATGAGCTTTACTGGAAATGCAAAAGCCAGAGGTGACAGCGGGAAAAGAGACTACCGAGAAAACACCAAGAACCCAGCACAAAAAACAAGAAATCATAGCAGAGCTGTAGTCGGCCGGTCTGACCGCAGTGCCAGGGCCGGTCAGACCGCTGGCACAAGTCCGGTCGGACCGTGGGCAAACGGGCGGTCTGACCGCCCAATCTCTTCCGGTCTGACCGGCCGTCGGGTCCAGAAGGCTGAAAAGTTGAGTTTCAGACAGCAAGACTAGGGACTTCACACAAATGCAAAAATGAAGAGTTTCCTCTGGCTTTCTTTGGCTAGAACTGAGAGGAAACAACCAAGATAGCCAAAAGAGCCTAGGGAAACAAGGAAATCAACCTAAGACCAAGAATTTAGGATTTTCATCAAAAACCGAAAAGATACTAAATGCAACACTAAAAACCAAATTCCCACCTAACCTTTGATTCTTTGGACATGAAACTCAAGGATTAGCAAAGGAATAGCCTTGTGACTCTGAAACTCAAATTTGGGCACATTCTCTCAAGGGAAATCAAGAATCACCTCAAACCCTAGAAAAGCCAAGAACCTAAAAAGATACAGAGGACTGCTCCAAAATCAAATTCCTGTCTAAACTTTGATCCTTTGGCCATGAAACTTTGAGGGTAGCTAATTAATAGGCACTGGACCTGAGATATCAGTTTCATGCCATCTCATGAAGGGAAACACGAATTGCATCAAAACCCTGGAAACAAACTGAGGAACAGGGAAGGCCAAAAACCAAAATCTGAGATTAAATGCGATTTGCTCTTGGGAAAAACGATCACATGATCTTGAGGCATCATCCCAACATAAAGCAACCCATTTTGGGCCTTCTTAGCGAGAAACCACAAGAGAATGCAAAAACTCAAAAATCATCCAGAGGAGGAATGAAGAACGAACAGGAGACAGAAATAAAATTTCAGATTTTCTTTCCAAATCAAACGAGGATTACAGATGAGTCCCCATACGCATGTACATTAGAACAAGGTTGATTACATGGAGTCTCAACACATCCTCTCCCACTCCCTAAGCCTCAAGAACACACACTACATGCTTGGTTGGGAGGAACACACAGAGAGAGAGAGGGGATGAATGAAGGAGACACTTCCTGCTGCCCTCAACTACTCTAAAGCCTAAAACCAAAACAAACTCTCAAAGCTTCTTTTGACTCTAGCAAACCCTAACTCTCTCCCAAAGCCATAGAGTGCATGCAGCCACTCCCACCTATTTATAACCTTTGGTTAACGGGTCTCCACCCCGTTACGCCCGCTAAATCCGAACGGAACCGGCCTCTACTCGTGCAGCTTTGCGTTTTTACCGAAACGCCCCTCCTGCACCTTTCGGGAAGCTTCTGTGTTCCTTGTCGTCCACGACTCGCAACCACCTGTCACATCCCAAAATTTGGCTTTTTGAAAAAATTTAAATTCAAATTAATTATTGTAAGGTAATTGGATTTTACTTGGCTTTTATTTGCCTTTCTGGATTTTCTGGAATTTAAAAACTATTTTTAGAATTTAAAAAGTAATTCAAAATATGAAAATTAAATATCAACAGTAGTTGGAAATAATTTTATTAAATCCAAAATATCTCCAGGAGCTTCTGTGAATTTTTCTGGAATTTTTGGAGGTATTTTCATTTTTTTCTGAGGCCTAAATAAATTTCTAGCATTTTCTGAAATTACAAATCATTAAAAATTCAAATCCTTTCCTCCGGCCGACGCGTGGACGGCCCAGATCCGCCCACGTCGCCGCTCAGCCAATCCAGGCCGCACCTCCCTCTCCCTCGCTGTCCAGCGGGCCCGGCCTGTCAGCCGGCGGCCCCGCCTTCCCCTCCTCCCCGCCCGACGCGTGGACGGCTCGGATGAGCCGAGTCCCCGCACGGGCCATCCAGCCGCCCGCTCTCATTTCCTGTAGAGACCCGAATATGCAAATCCGAACTCTCCTGTGTATTCTGCACTAGTCCAGGATCACGCTAGTGCACACAGCATAAACAAGGATAAATATCATCCACATCACGATATTCTAAAGAAAATCCAAACTATATAAATAAAATATCAGAGTACAACCTTATGGTCAAGCTTACAATCTCAATAGCCTGAGTGGCTAATAAGCTAGCAGCGGAAAATCCAAAGTAAAACGTAGTGGCCAATCGACATGCCCACGGGCAATCGAGTGGGGAGCGAAGCCTAGAACGCGTAGTCGTCGAAGAACTCGCCTCCTGGAACATCCTGCTGGTAGTACTCCTCATCCTCAACTGATCAACATAGGCGCAAAGCCGTGAGTACATTGGTACTCAGCAAGCCGTTTGTAACAAATGATGCAATATAATATGCAAGGCTTAACAATGGAAAGCTGAAAGGGTTAATTTGCATAAAACAGCATTCGAAATTACCATAAATAGATTGAAGGCGAATTGTAAATAAATCAATAATAAATAATCAAAGGAATTGAAGTAACCACTTATGAATCTCCCATCCATAAGCTAAACCAACCACTCAAGGATCTCCCAACCAACAGTGAATTAACCATCCCCTGTCCAAAACTTTTTAGAAATAACTATACCTCGTGTGAAATCACCGAGCATTGTCCATGACCGAGGACACGGCTATTCGAATAGTTTTACACTCTGCAGAGGTTGCACAACTGTACCCACACGATGTGAAAATCCTCACGTTAAAGATAATCACAACAAGGCTTTTACAATGATCCATCTCAACCCGATCCCACTCGCTAAGGTTTCGCCGTCGAGTAGGGTAACCCCCTAGTCGGTAATTGCCCCCTCTTGCGCCACAACAACATCGGTAGTGAAACCAAAGTTGAGACTTCACAAATTATTATGCCAGGTCTATCCCATACTAGACATGTGGTTTGCACAGTAAGACTCAGATCAATGGCGCACAAAGTTAAGTCCTTAAGTATTACCCAGGCGAAACATCCACATCCCAATGTGCAACCTGCACCCCCTTTACTGCACGATCAATCGCCCAAGTGAAAACCAATTTTGTATAACCACCGCCAATGACGCACCAACGTCACGGCACAAGTTTTATAACAGTGGTACCAACCACGATTCAATATCTCATTAAGTCAAATTAATTAATCACATGTGATGATGAACCCAAGCGATACTAAAAGCATGGATAAGCATACTAATCGTACCAACCCAAATGTGATCGTAACATAGCATCACTAATAAAAGTTCCCCATCCTATGGTGACAATGGCATCATGGCATTCAAATTATCAAGGAGGAAATAATCAATTAGGTCATTAACTACCAATACAAGGGTTTTATAATAAAGTAGCAATGCATTGTAATTTAAAACAAAATATTTAAGTAATAGATTGAAAACTGGGTTCAACATGATCAAAGGACACGACTTGCCTTGGCCTTGCTCAGTTGACAGTTCTTGAACTTCAAATCCAACTTCTGCTCCTTCGAACGCGCGATCTAACGGGAGAGGAAACAGACGAAGAGACAAAGATAAATTCAAATAAAATTCAAATGAACTCCAAAAATTCTCAAACCTGAACCAAAAGATAGAGCTCAATTTTAGATGAATTTAGGAAGAAGAATCGGGTCAATCGGAGCTAGGACGAGGGAGAACGGGGCTCTGGAAAATTAAATCTACAGAAATTCGGGGAAATTGGAAAAATGCACTGTGCTGTGGACCGGGCGCACGGAGAGCTGGGTCCACGGTGGACTCGGCGCACGGAACAGTGCGGCTGACTGGGCTGCTGGCGCAAGCGACGGGGCTGACGCGGCGGCTGACGGGGCTGACACGCAAGCCCTAGGGCTGACGCGGCGGCTGACGTGGCCAGGGCTGACGCGGCGCACGCGGGGCGGCGGCGGCGGTCGATCGGACGGCTCGAGGGCGTCCACGCGGCGCGATCTGGGCCTTGGCTCAGATCTGGATGAGCGGCACGGATGAGGCGGCGCGGGAGGCGGGAGTCGGCCGATGGCCGCCGCGTGGCGGGCGCGTCGCGCGAGGCGTCGCGGGCGCGGGGACCGAGGCGGCGGGCGCGGGCGTGGGCGTGGGCGACGGCGACCGGCTGACGACCGAGGCGGCACGGGCGTCCGGGCGGCGGCGGCGGCGGCGGCGACGGCTAGGGTTAGGCCGGCGGGGCTCACCGACGACGGCGGCGACGGCGGCGGAGACGGCGGCGAAGGCGACTGCGGCGGAGACGGCGGCGGCTGGCCAACGACGAAGGCGACGGCGGCGGCGCTGGCGAGGGACGGCGGCGAAGGCGACTGCGGCGAGGCTCACCAGCGACGACGACGACGACGACGGCGACGGCGGCGAAGACGACGGCGCAGGCTACGGCACAGGCGACGGACGGCGGCGAAGCTCCCGGCGGCGGAGGCGACGGCGCACAGCGGCGACGGCGGCGAAGGCGGCGGCGGAGACGGCGGGGACGCACGGCGGAGGCGACGGCGGCGGCGCGGGCGAGGCACGCGAACCGAGGTGGCGGCGCGCAATAAATACCCGGGCGGCGAGGGCTGACGTGGCACGGACGCCGAGTCCCGGCCGGATACGGCTCTGACAGGTGGGTCCCACCTGTCAGTGGCACGGGCGAGCGGGCGGCAGCGATGCGCGCGAGCGCGAGCGGCAGCGGCCGAGATGGCGACACGCGTCGACCATCGGGCGGAGGGAAGCGGGCGCGGGCGCGCGCGGATGCGCGCCGCGTGGCGGGGCGGGCAGGCCGGCGGGGCTGGACCGGGCCGGTTCGGTGGGTTCGGCCCACCGGCCGGTTCGGCGGGTTTTTCTTTTCCTTTTCTTTTTCTTTTTCCAGAAATTCAATTAAATACTTTTGAGCTCTAGAAAATAGCAAATAAATCCAGAAAAATCCAGAAAAATACCAATAAAATCCTTGAGACACCAGGAACTCAAATAAAATAAACTTGGCAAATGTTAATGTTTAATTTAATCATATTAAATCCAAATAAATTCTGAAAATTCCTTTTAAGCTTTAATTAATTTCAGAAAATTTCAAATGGTGAATTTTATTTTAAAAGCTTCAAAAAGACTCTGAAAATCAGGATGTTACAAACCTTACCCCCTTAAACGGAATCTCGACCCCGAGATTCAGGCTCACTAAAAGAATAGGTTACCATGAGCGACTTCGGAGACGACGTGGTTGAGTTTCCCCCTTGCAACACTCTGAGGTATCTGACTTCCTTGACTTGACGATGTTCCACGGCTTGCTCGTAGAGTCTTGGCAGGGGTACTTCTATGGTTGAACGGAATTGGCGAGTTTGCACGACGCTTCTGCGGACACTTACGAGCAAAATGACCTGGCTCTTTACACCTGAAGCAAGTAACTGAAGCTGTAGGGTTAAAACTTCTATGTGGCCCACTGCTAGCATTGGCAGGGCATCGGTCCAAAATATCTGATCGAGGTATTGAAGCTAGAGTCTTGGAATTCCCCTGGTGTGGTACACATTCTGGCTGACACGTGTTGATTCTTTCTTTTTGTGACTGATGCAACTGAGTTCCTTGTTGGACCATCTTCCTCTTTCGGGATTGGGTTTCACCTAGTGGGTGTGTCTTGTCTGCTGGGGCCACACAATTGTCCTGGTTGTATTGTTGTGCCTCATCTTCTGATGGTACCTTGGTAAATATTCCTGTAGTCCTGCCTTCGTTTGTCAATGCACTCATGGTAGTAGCTCGGAGTTTCTCTCGTTGCTGCTGCAATACTGAGGCCAATATCGAATCCAAGGGGCACTGAGCTGGGCTATGGTCCTGGCCTTCACATAGGTAACAAGTAATCTTGCTCATAGGACATTCTTCAAGAAAATGAGTTCCTTCGCAACTGGAGCAACTGATTTCATGTTCACTAGCATAATGTCCTATCTCTCCACAGCGAGTACATGCACAATTCTTAAACTTATTCTTTAGGTAGCATTGTTGAATGCAGTGCTCTTCCTTGTCACAACGATTGTGGGCTTCGTGCTGGATTACCTTCCTTGTAGGACATCTGGCAAATTTGTGGCCGGTTCTGTTGCAGTTGGCACAAAGAAAATCTTGTGCTGGCTTCCCTTTTTGAGGACATTGGAAGGCTACGTGTCCATCCCCACCACAACGGTAGCAGATAACTTCTCTAACTGGATTATGGCTTGTAGAAGAACGATGTCCCATGCAGTCATCCTGATGAAGTGTTTCTTGTGCCTTGATTCTTAACGACTTATCAGAGGGACACTGCTGACAAGGTATAAATGGAGCGACCCAGGAAGCTTTGGCATTGTTGTCCACTTGTTGCAACACTGTTTGTATGAGCCGAGTTTGTGCTGCCAAAAACTGACTTAAGATCGGATCCAAACCCATTGGAGTTGCTTGCGGTTCCTGAGTTGCCTGGTTTGCGTTGCTGCCCTCTGGGTCTTGGTTCATCTGACTATGTCCTGCGGTGCTCTGAGTGACAACCATTTCTGCTCTGTTCTGAAAGAAAGATCACTTGCTGAGAACTGACTCTCCAAGGCTCAATAGGTAAGAGGGAAAAGCAAAGGTAAGCGGTAAACTCGTCTAAGGGGAACAACTAATGGCAACCTAAACTAAACAAACACTTAGCCGAAAAGGCTAACAAAAGAAGCGGTAAACTCCACAAAAAGATTTTGACATGACTGCATCATAATGCTAGAAGCAAAACTGCAGCTCACATCACACCCAACGGCAAATAAGAAGCAAGACGATCTATACGATGCTAAAAACTATAACCGGGTTCAAATCTAATGGCTTCTAATCTTCACGGAAATCTTCAATCTTGTCTTGACATATTGGGGTGCTTCCTTCTTCCAAACTTCACAGCACAACTTGAAGAATTCCAGGCCAACTTTCACATTGATAGAGGGACACTCGAGACATCTATGGACATTATAGGGATAAGAAGTCACATTGAGTTTCGAAAACAAGTTTTCAGAGGAGACAAGGAGCAAGAATCCTAAGAATGAGGTAAGAATCAAGAATTACTAGACAATCATTTGGTTGATTTGTTTTAGAAAATAAAATTTGAAAACTTCGCTAATTCGACCAGTCTATCTAGGGCTTCGTCCTGCAGTCGATTTGGCTCTGATACCATCTCTGTAGAGACCCGAATATGCAAATCCGAACTCTCCTGTGTATTCTGCACTAGTCCAGGATCACGCTAGTGCACACAGCATAAACAAGGATAAATATCATCCACATCACGATATTCTAAAGAAAATCCAAACTATATAAATAAAATATCAGAGTACAACCTTATGGTCAAGCTTACAATCTCAATAGCCTGAGTGGCTAATAAGCTAGCAGCGGAAAATCCAAAGTAAAACGTAGTGGCCAATCGACATGCCCACGGGCAATCGAGTGGGGAGCGAAGCCTAGAACGCGTAGTCGTCGAAGAACTCGCCTCCTGGAACATCCTGCTGGTAGTACTCCTCATCCTCAACTGATCAACATAGGCGCAAAGCCGTGAGTACATTGGTACTCAGCAAGCCGTTTGTAACAAATGATGCAATATAATATGCAAGGCTTAACAATGGAAAGCTGAAAGGGTTAATTTGCATAAAACAGCATTCGAAATTACCATAAATAGATTGAAGGCGAATTGTAAATAAATCAATAATAAATAATCAAAGGAATTGAAGTAACCACTTATGAATCTCCCATCCATAAGCTAAACCAACCACTCAAGGATCTCCCAACCAACAGTGAATTAACCATCCCCTGTCCAAAACTTTTTAGAAATAACTATACCTCGTGTGAAATCACCGAGCATTGTCCATGACCGAGGACACGGCTATTCGAATAGTTTTACACTCTACAGAGGTTGCACAACTGTACCCACACGATGTGAAAATCCTCACGTTAAAGATAATCACAACAAGGCTTTTACAATGATCCATCTCAACCCGATCCCACTCGCTAAGGTTTCGCCGTCGAGTAGGGTAACCCCCTAGTCGGTAATTGCCCCCTCTTGCGCCACAACAACATCGGTAGTGAAACCAAAGTTGAGACTTCACAAATTATTATGCCAGGTCTATCCCATACTAGACATGTGGTTTGCACGGTAAGACTCAGATCAATGGCGCACAAAGTTAAGTCCTTAAGTATTACCCAGGCGAAACATCCACATCCCAATGTGCAACCTGCACCCCCTTTACTGCACGATCAATCGCCCAAGTGAAAACCAATTTTGTATAACCACCGCCAATGACGCACCAACGTCACGGCACAAGTTTTATAACAGTGGTACCAACCACGATTCAATATCTCATTAAGTCAAATTAATTAATCACATGTGATGATGAACCCAAGCGATACTAAAAGCATGGATAAGCATACTAATCGTACCAACCCAAATGTGATCGTAACATAGCATCACTAATAAAAGTTCCCCATCCTATGGTGACAATGGCATCATGGCATTCAAATTATCAAGGAGGAAATAATCAATTAGGTCATTAACTACCAATACAAGGGTTTTATAATAAAGTAGCAATGCATTGTAATTTAAAACAAAATATTTAAGTAATAGATTGAAAACTGGGTTCAACATGATCAAAGGACACGACTTGCCTTGGCCTTGCTCAGTTGACAGTTCTTGAACTTCAAATCCAACTTCTGCTCCTTCGAACGCGCGATCTAACGGGAGAGGAAACAGACGAAGAGACAAAGATAAATTCAAATAAAATTCAAATGAACTCCAAAAATTCTCAAACCTGAACCAAAAGATAGAGCTCAATTTTAGATGAATTTAGGAAGAAGAATCGGGTCAATCGGAGCTAGGACGAGGGAGAACGGGGCTCTGGAAAATTAAATCTACAGAAATTCGGGGAAATTGGAAAAATGCACTGTGCTGTGGACCGGGCGCACGGAGAGCTGGGTCCACGGTGGACTCGGCGCACGGAACAGTGCGGCTGACTGGGCTGCTGGCGCAAGCGACGGGGCTGACGCGGCGGCTGACGGGGCTGACACGCAAGCCCTAGGGCTGACGCGGCGGCTGACGTGGCCAGGGCTGACGCGGCGCACGCGGGGCGGCGGCGGCGGTCGATCGGACGGCTCGAGGGCGTCCACGCGGCGCGATCTGGGCCTTGGCTCAGATCTGGATGAGCGGCACGGATGAGGCGGCGCGGGAGGCGGGAGTCGGCCGATGGCCGACGCGTGGCGGGCGCGTCGCGCGAGGCGTCGCGGGCGCGGGGACCGAGGCGGCGGGCGCGGGCGTGGGCGTGGGCGTGGGCGTGGGCGACGGCGACCGGCCGGCGACCGAGGCGGCACGGGCGTCCGGGCGGCGGCGGCGGCGACGGCTAGGGTTAGGCCGGCGGGGCTCACCGACGACGGCGGCGACGGCGGCGGAGACGGCGGCGAAGGCGACTGCGGCGGAGACGGCGGCGGCTGGCCAACGACGAAGGCGACGGCGGCGGCGCTGGCGAGGGACGGCGGCGAAGGCGACTGCGGCGAGGCTCACCAGCGACGACGACGACGACGACGACGGCGACGGCGGCGAAGACGACGGCGCAGGCTACGGCACAGGCGACGGACGGCGGCGAAGCTCCCGGCGGCGGAGGCGACGGCGCACAGCGGCGACAGCGGCGAAGGCGGCGGGAGCTTCGCCGCCGTCCGTCGCCTGTGCCGTAGCCTGCGCCGTCGGTGGCGGCGCGGGCGGGCGAGGCACGCGAACTGAGGTGGCGGCGCGCAATAAATACCCGGGCGGCGAGGGCTGACGTGGCACGGACGCCGAGTCCCGGCCGGATACGGCTCTGACAGGTGGGTCCCACCTGTCAGTGGCACGGGCGAGCGGGCGGCAGCGATGCGCGCGAGCGCGAGCGGCAGCGGCCGAGATGGCGACACGCGTCGACCATCGGGCGGAGGGAAGCGGGCGCGGGCGCGCGCGGATGCGCGCCGCGTGGCGGGGCGGGCAGGCCGGCGGGGCTGGACCGGGCCGGTTCGGTGGGTTCGGCCCACCGGCCGGTTCGGCGGGTTTTTCTTTTCCTTTTCTTTTTCTTTTTCCAGAAATTCAATTAAATACTTTTGAGCTCTAGAAAATAGCAAATAAATCCAGAAAAATCCAGAAAAATACCAATAAAATCCTTGAGACACCAGGAACTCAAATAAAATAAACTTGGCAAATGTTAATGTTTAATTTAATCATATTAAATCCAAATAAATTCTGAAAATTCCTTTTAAGCTTTAATTAATTTCAGAAAATTTCAAATGGTGAATTTTGTTTTAAAAGCTTCAAAAAGACTCTGAAAATCAGGATGTTACATTTCCTCCCTCACCTCGTTGATTTGCGGGCCCCGCCCGTCAGCCGCTCGCGCTCTCGCTCCCTCTGCCACCCGGCCCCGCCTGTCGGACCCGTCGTCCCCGCCGCGGAGCGCCTCTTTCCTTTTCCTTCCCCCTCTTTCCTTTTTCGCCGGCCGACCGAGACCGCGCCGGATCCCGCCTTGCCTTACCCGGCCCTCCTCGGTTTTGGAAGTCCCGGACGCCGCCGCGACCGAATCCCCGATCTCCCGGGCTCCCCTTCCATCGGCGCCCCTCTTTCCGTTTCTCCCCCTTTCCTTCCTTTTTCCGGCCGACACACCGGCGAGCAATTCCACGCCCGTGTCCCCTCCTCCGCCCCTATAAATACCTCCCTCAGCTCCGCCTTCTTCCGCACCACCTCCCAGCGCCCTCCACTTCTCCCCTTGAGCCCCGAGCGCCGTCGCACCAGAAGCTCCCCGTGCGCGTCCGGTAAGTGCTCCGGCGAGTAATTGCCGTCGCCTCGGTCTTCCCCGAAGCTCGCCGCCGCTACCTCGAGCACCCCCGTGCCCGTGCAATCCTCCCCGACACCTCAGCCGCCCCTCCCCGCCGCCGGAGCGCCGTCGCACCGGAGGACCCGAGCCAGCTCCGCCCTCCCCTCGTCGCCGGCCACCCCGCTTGCCCCCGAGCCTCGCCGACCCCTTCGTTGGACTCATCTCCGCTCCGGGTTTGCATTTCACGTGTCATCCGCACCCCTCCGCCACTCCCTCGCCGCCGACGACCCTGCCTCTGGCCACCTTCCCCGGCCTCCCCTCTGGCAGGTAACTTAAAAGAATTGCTTGCCCTATATGGGTAGGCAAAGCCTCCCCGCCCATCTGGTTATCAGCGCGATCTCATCCCTTCCCCGGCTCCCTCGGCGCGCGTTCGAGCCCCCGGCTCCGCAAGCTGAGGTCAAGCCATTCTTTTAGAAATTCGCACTGACAAGCGGGCCCCACACGTCAGCGGCCGCCGGTCTGCGCTGGCCACTGCAGCATGGGACCCACCCCTCTGTGCTGTCTCTGACAAGTGGGCCCGGAGTCCAGTGGGTCCCATGTGTCAGAGGTTGAGTCAGTGGGCTCACTGTCTAGTGGGTCCCACATGTCAGTGACCGCCAGTGGTTACTGTTCAGTGGCCCCCACCTATCAGTTCCTCGGAATAAAAATAGAATTTAAAATCTAATATTCCAGTGGGCCCCACCTGTCAGAAATTTGGGAATTTCTAGATTTATTCAAATCTGAGATTTTCAAATGAGCATAACTTTCTCATTTTAACTCCAAATCCAGCCATTCAAATTTCTAAATTCATCTAAAATCGTAATCTATCCAACTATGGCCTCTTTTGAATTTTTGGATTTTATTTGAATTTTTGTTGGTATTTATTTGCTTTGTTTGCCTCGTCTTTCTCGCGTAGATTCCAACGTTGTCGACGATCCTTCTTCACAGCAGCAAGAAGACCCAGAAACCCTGCAAGAAGGCAAGTCTCCTTTGATCATCTTGAACCCATGCTTTTGAAATGTTTTAAAATATTTTAAATTATGTGCATTGCTATTTACATAAAGTCACTAGTTCAAATCTTTAGGAGTTAGTTATTCCAACTTTGTTATGCCCTCTTTTGACATTGATTGCCATGTACCTTGTCACCCTAGAACTCCCTTTGTCTCAATAATGAGATTATTATTAATCTTTGTGAATATTAGAATGGTAGGATAATGCTTAGTCATGCTATCTAATAACTTTGGAAAATCTTGAAATTGGGAAATTATGACCGGACCCTTGTGTTTATAAATGTAGTGGTAATTGGAGTTGCCACTGATCTTTCAAAATAAAATAAAAATGTGAAAGTTGGTTTAGATTAGGGTGGATGGTTGTTTGGGTTGGTGCAGTAAGCACGAGAACTTGTTAAGTGTATGTTCCACCCTAGTCAATTAAGGACCGACGCTTGTGTTTGTCCAAACTGAGCATTAACCGTACAACCACAAGTCTATATGGGTACGACCTAGCTGACTAACTTATGATAGCCTAGTTTAGGTGCCACCAGTGGAAAGTGGGTGCCAGGGATGGACTGGTTATTCACAGTGAGGGACAGGGATTTACTGTACTCATATGGCGCAAGAGGGGGCTTCAGATTGGGCGGATTTAACCCTTCTGCGGTGAAACCTCAGCGGGTGGTATCTAGCTAGATTAGAGTAAGGTAAAGGCTTTGTGGTATTTTATCTGGGTCTCATGCCAAAGGAAGCGTGTGACTTTTAGGACAATTTATCTCTTGTGGGTAAAGTTGTACAACCTCTGCAGAGTGTAAAACTATTCGAATAGCCGTGCCCACGGTCAAGGGCGGGCAAGGAATGCATTCACATGGTAGATTTCTGGTTTTGTTTTAAAATCAAAAGTTTTGTATTCCGAGGGTGGAGGGAACTCTCAGAAGGTAATCCTGGCGGATGGAGCCAGAGAGGGTGGATGGAACCCGCAGTTTAAAACTTGACCAATGGTAATTGGTTAGCTAGTGTTGGTAGTTGGAACCTTCACTAGAAAGTTAATTCTGTAAAACATTTACTTCATTAAATTGATGCCTTCGAAAATAATTAGTAGTAATTGAGATTTCAAATATTGCTTTGTGCAAAAGAACCGTATGGCCTTCCTTTGTTAAGCCTTGCATCTATGCATTTTTCCCAAGACTTGCGGAGTACTTTATGTACTCACATGCTACACTTAAAAATAAAAATCTCAGAGGAAGTTGAAGCTCAAGAAGGTGGCTACGACTACTGCTTCGCTTGTGGCTGCGATGGATTCTTCCCGGAGGACTAGGTCGCGCTTCCCCAGTCAACTGCCTGTGGCATCTTGATGGGTCTACGTTGATTTCACTTTGCTTCCGCTGTGTTTTGATTGTGCGAGGTCTTGAAACCTCCAATGTAATAATGAGACCTGGTGGTCAGTACTCTTATTTATTGTAATAAATCGTTGATGTTGATGTTTCCCATTCTGTTTGACTGTGTGCACTAGGTTTGATCTGGGACTAGTGCTGTAATACACAGAGGGTCCGGGTTTGGTAATCCGGGGGCCCGACAGAGATGGTATCAGAGCCAATTTGACTGTAGGACGTGACCTAGATT
Organism: Dendrocalamus latiflorus; assembly: GCA_017311315.1. Taxonomy (NCBI): domain Eukaryota; kingdom Viridiplantae; phylum Streptophyta; class Magnoliopsida; order Poales; family Poaceae; genus Dendrocalamus; species Dendrocalamus latiflorus. Next base: position 24,964,134 of record CM029674.1, read on the forward strand.
AAGAATGGCAAACCATAAGGACTTATATTTATAAAAAGAGTATATTAAAAATGTATAAGCTTCTTTGCTTCTACTCTCTTCCTACTTAGAATCTCGTTCTTGTCTCCAACTCCATTTGTTAAAAAAACTTTTTACTAATCTTTTCTTTCACTCAACTTTGTAGATGGCTGGTTCATCCTCCGCTGCCCCGTGGGACTACTACTCACATGGAGAGGATGCTGGAGCATTCGCTAGCCTTCTCCGGCAACTAATGCAGTGTTTGGAGTACCGTCAGCCGCCCATTTTCAGGGGTCAGAAGACGCGGATCCTGGATCGAGACTCATGGACGATGGAGGTATTCCTGTATGCACGGGAAGAGGAATTCAACTCCCACACATACCCCATCAAGCACCCTCGGTCCCACTGTTTCGACGCTGTCCAGGACGCAGCACGCCTCGCCATTGACGAGTTGTGCCACCTGCACAAGGATGTTGTACATCAGTCCCCTTTTTGCTTCTTCATCAACCCCAGGGTAGGACAGAGGTATCCAGATCCCTTCGATATTCCAGCTGACGATCCTCGACTGTCACATCAGGTGCAGCTCACCCAGGCGATGGCAGTCACTTATGCTAGAGCTCAGGAGGAGATTGGACAACTCTGGATGCTTCTCACTTCCAGCTATCAGCACTCCGACACGCTTCGCGCACAGCTTCTCCGGAGCCAGGCAGCTGAGTTTGAGCTAGGACGTCTCAGGGCCGCAGCCGACTACGCGCCGTCTTCACCCGTAGTTGATTACACGCCGTCTTCTCCAGTACCAGCTGTCATCCCCAACAACCCGGCACCAGCTCGACTTTCAGGACTCCACATCAGACTTAGAGCACGCAAGAAGGTGCGACGCCCCAGTCCGCCACCTGTCATCACTCTCAAGAAGCGCAAGCCTTCTCGTTCTCGTTCTCGGTCGACTGCCTCCAGTCGTAACCGTGCCTCGGCCGAGTGTGACTGTTCACGTCACCACGTGAGAGAGCGTCAGGAAGACCCGGAGGAGGACCCATCACACACATGGGATGACCTCCACATGGTCTCTCAGATTTCTAAAGTCAAGAGGGTAGCTTGGTTCACGGGTTTTAGGCTAAGATGGGCAACTCCCTCTTGAAGTTGGGTTTGAACCTCGTCTGTCCAAGTGTAGTTCGCATAAAACTTGCTGCTCAAAGCATCAACCACAACATTGGCCTTGCCCGGATGGTAATGAATTCCAAGGTTGTAATAATCCTTGATTAACTCAACCATCTTCGCTGCCTTAGGTTGAGCTCTGCCTGGGTGAAAATATACTTTAAACTCTTATGGTCTGTGTATACCTCACAACGATTTCCAATGAGATAGTGCCGCCAGCTCTTTAATGCATGAACCACTGTGGCCAACTCCAGGTCGTGTGTGGGATAATTACACTCATGAGGCCTTAGTTGGCACGATGAGTAAGCTACCACCTTTCCTTCTTGCATCAGCACATAACCAAGTCCTTGCCGGGAGGCATCACAGAACACCTTAAAATCCTTACAGATGTCTGGTAGGACCAACACTGAAGCCGTCACCAACTTATTCTTGAGGGTCTAGAAACTCTGCTCACAAGCCTTCGTTTATTCAAACTTCCTTTCCTTCTTTAGGAGCTGAGTCATGGGTTTGGCTAACTTGGAAAATCCCGCTATGAAGCAATGATAATATCCAGCAAGCCCAAGAAAACTCTTGACTTTCGTTACTGATGTAGGTTGCTTCCAATCCATTACTACCTCAATCTTGGAAGGATCCACTACAATTCCTTTGGCCGTTACAATGTGACCAAGGAAAGCTACTTCTTTTAGCCAAAACTCGCACTTGTTGAACTTGGCATACAGTTGGTACCCTCTAAGTTCTTCCAGGATTATCCTAAGATGCCCTTTGTGATCCTTTCCATTCTTGAAGTAAATAAGAATATCATCAAAGAAGATCACCACGAACTTATCCAATATTTCATGAATACTTTATTCATCATGGTCATGAAGTATGCTGGGGCATTTGTCAGTCTAAAAGACATGACTGTGAATTCATACTACCCGTAACGGGTTGTGAAGGCAGTCTTGGGTATGTCCTCCTCCCTAATCTTCAGCTGATGGTACCCGGATCTCAGATCTATCTTGGAGAAAACACTTGCTCCTTTCAATTGATCAAAGAGATCGTCAATCCTAGGCAGTGGATACTTATTCTTGATAGTGGTGTCATTAAGTGCCCTATAATCCACATACATCCTCATGCTTCCATCTTTCTTCTTGATGAAGAGAACGGGTGAGCCCCAAGGTGATGAGTTTGGCCGGACATAGCCTTTGTCTTTCAATGCTTGGATCTGCTTCTTTAGCTCAGCTAACTCGTTAGCAGGCATTTGGTACGGCCGCTTGGAGATAGGGGTTGTACCAGGGACTAGGTCAATTGTGAACTCAATATCCCTGTCCGAGGGCATCCCAGGTAAATCCTCCGGAAACACATCCGGATATTCCCGTACTACTGGTACTTCTTCCAAGACTTGTAGGTGGGTAAGGGTACACTTGTTTATTTCGGGTATTTTGGGGGCGAAGGTCACTTCTATTCCGAGGTCATTTGTGATGGTAATGGATTGGGCAGCACAATCTATTTGACCTTTATTCTTGGATAGCCAATCCATACCCAGGATGACATCCAACCCGTGAGAGTCTAGGACTATTAACTCGGCTAAGAAAGGCACTCCTTCTATGAGTAGCTCCACATTTGGACACAGAGTCCTGGCTCTCATTTCTGCTCTAGGGGATTAGACTAACATGGGACTGCTAAGAGGAATGGATCCCAACCCATTTCAAATCACAAAAGCTTTGGAAATGAACGAATGGGAAGCTCTAGAATCAAACAAAACTGATGTTGGGGTTGAGTTTACCGTAAACTTACCCAGCACAACGTCCGGTGATGCTTGAGCTTTCTCTGCTGTGACATGGTTCACACGTCCCTTGATGAAACTCTTAGGCTTCTCAAAAGCTGTCCCTAAGTTCTGTCCTCCTGAGGATCCCACATTGGAAGTGGCTTGCAGCTTCTTAGGACAAGACTTGGCAAAGTGCCCCGTCTCTTTGCAATAGAAATAGGTCACTCCGTCAGTCAGGGCTGGGTTCTTTTGAGCTGGCCCACTAGAAGGGAGCACACGAACTGTCTGAGATGCTGGGCGATTTGCTTGAGAAGTTAGGCATTGGAAGGCTGGCCTGGAGCTACCAGGAGATGTCAGAGTACTATGAGGTTTAGGGAAACCACCGGAATTGGCCTTTTGGGTGGCCATCCTCCGCTTGCGATTCTCCATCTCCACATATTTGCCTTCCTGGTGAATAGCCTTGCTGACCAGTTGATGGAAGTCGACATAGTCATTGGAGAGGAGTTGTATGGAAATGTTGTCATTGAGACCCTCCAAGAACCTCTCTTGTTTAGCTTCATTCATGGCAACATCTTCTGGCGCGTAGCATGCCAACTGGTTGAACTTTTAGAGGTACTCGCTCACGGTACGTCCTCCCTGGTGCAGAGCTCAAAACTCCTTCTTTAGGGTGATGATGCCAGCTAGAATGTGGGCCTTGCAAAAATGCTGCACAAACTCAGTCCATGAGATGGCCTGAGCATTGGGGTGAGAAGCGATGAAGACATCCCACCACTCCGAAGCGGGTCCATGCAGCTGGTGGGAAGCGAAGAGGACTTGCTCCCGATCACTGCATTGCAGCATATCCAACTTCTTGCTGATGGCTCGGAGCCAGTCGTCAGCATCCATAGGCTCAGAGCTACTCGAAAAGGTTGGCAGGCGCATCCTCATGAACTCTGACAGTCGAGATTGAGGTGCTTGAGCTGGCTATGGGTGGTGAGTAGGCGTTGCCGGGTTGGTGAGGGTTTGAACAAGCAGTTGAATCAGATGGTTTTGGTTGGCCATCATTTGTGCCCAATCTGGTCCATTAGCAGGCGGTGGTGGAGGGTTAGGTGTAGCCTGGTTTCCAGTGTGTTTGCTTTTGTCGTAACCATTGCCGTTGCTGTTGCCATTGCTCCCCGTGTTAACCATCTACTGAGTGTTCCAATTTTTAGAAGGGAGGAGACAAAGGTTACTAGGGGGGTTCTACTTGATCCATCCCACACACCAACACAAGAGAAACAACCAAATAAAGCAATCTTTCTACAAGCAAGAAAATACTTTATTTTATTCTGATAATTTTGTGGCTGTTGACAAGGAAAGTACAGCTCACAACTGCATTTTAGACTAAGGCCTAAATCTAGAAAATATCCTGCTAGGCTGGTTTGAATTGAGCTAAATACTTCTTCTTATGTCTGGTGCGACGTCTCTTCGGTGGGGCCTTGAAATTGTCTCCGGTGACCGAGGAAGAGCAATCATCTAGCCCTTGCAGCTTAGCCAGTTCTTCTTCTGCCCTCCGGAGCTTATAGGCGATGAAGCTCAACTCATCCAAGGACATCTCGTAAGCACCATCCAGGGCCTGGGTGAGTTCCACCTGATGCTTAAGCCGGGAGTTGTCCTCTGACTTTGTGGATGCAAAAATACTTCTTGAACTCGCCGGGTATCTGCTAGGATAATACCAAAATGCAGTGCCTATGAGCTCTGCTGCATATATCTCCCTTAGACGTCGAATGGCCTCTCAAGCGGCATCCTAGATACCAGCGAGGAAGGTGTCTCGCCTCTGTGGAGCATTGAAGATGTGAAAGGCAGCTTCATCCCCCACGTTTGCATAGATCAGGACCTCCACTCGCCAATACTCTTGTTCCCCAATGGTCTGTAGGTACCCTTGGTAAACAGGGCATGTCAAGCCTATCTCTTGCAGGAGACTCCAAAGGCAGGAGGCTAAATGACCAGCTTAGGTGCCATGGGTAACTTGGGTAGGGGTCTCGGTCATCTACAATTCTGAACAAGAGGAGAGGTTAGAAAGTGAGTGGAAGAAAAGTTGTTAAGTATGAGAGAGAATAGACAAGTTTACAAGACTTTTCAAAATTATAAAAATAAGTCCTTAAGAGGTATCGATTCTATTCTACCTATGGTCACGTCTTAGAGTCATCGCGGCTCTGATACCACCTTTGTCGGATCCCGGAGTAACAACTCTGAAATCCTCTGTGTAAATCGCACTAGTCCAGAAACAGCTAGTGCACACAGTAGAATAAAGATACATATCAAGCACTAATGACCAACATTATTAAACTAAAAAGTACGGCCTTATGGCCAAGTCTTACATTAAGATCCCTGATAACACAAATAAAGGAAATAACAGCGAAAACAAGATGATAAATAGCGAAGCCCGATAGCCTGCCCACAGGCAAACGACTGAAGACACGGCCTACTCGTCCAAGTCATCACCGTAGTCGAAGTCGTCCTCCTCTGAGATAAGATAGCAAGGTGAGTACAAACTTCTACTCCGCAAGTCACACGGAGAAATGCATTATAATGATAAAGGCAACAAAGGAAGGCATATAGAGTTATTTATGCGTAAAATAGCATTTAAAGAAATACAGTAAATAGATTAAACATGTTGAATTTAATACAATAAATAAAAACAGTAATTGTAAATGAAATTAATACCATTAGTGCAGGCTCCGACCAAACAATAATCAATCCACGGGCATCCCACTCGGACCATCAAAAACATCTCGTATGGATTCCATCCATCCACACGTTTCCACACACTCATGGATTTCGTCCACCCATAAGGTTTTCAAAAACCATTTTTGAAAAACAAAGTCTAATCTGTTAAAATCTTTACTCAGTTTGGCCATGACCGTGGGCATGGCTATCCAGGATAGATTATACACTCTACAAAGGTTGTACAGTTTTACCCACAAGACATAATCATCCCATATTGCCACCGAATAAACACACTTCCTTTGGTGTGCGGCGAGGAGATCATGACAAGGCCTTTACAATGCCAACCCTTCAACCTGGCCAAACCAACTCTAAGGTTTCACCCTAGTAAGGAATCCACCAGACCTGGACCCCCTCTTGAGCGGAGTGAGATTTCTCATGGCCAACGCCACGCTCACTTTTAGCCTACGACGAGACTTAGGTTGGGACCCACAAATTAATCAGCCAGGACTATCCCATACCAGGCTTGTGGTAGTACGATAGGGCTTTATAATAGTAGCTCACAGACCGGTCCTTAATTTGACTTAGGCTCAACCACATACCCCCTGTGCGTGACAATCAACACTGTGTCTCCGAACAACAGTGCATGCCTGCACCCACCACCTAACCATTAGCCTAAGTCTAAACCAGATTTTATATTTTATTTTGAAATAATTTTACAATCCTTCTTGACTCACCGAAGTCAAGAATACATTTCAAAAGCTTATCATTTTATGTGAAAATAGTATCCCAAGCCCAAGTTATATCTATGCAGGGCTAAGCATTTGCTACAAAAATTCTCTAGCCATACTAGTGTACTAACTGGAGTTTTACTCTAGGGTGATAAGGTATCGAGAAAATTCAATGTCAACGGAGAAATAAACAAGTAGGCAATAACTAAGTTTAAAACTGAACTGAAATACGTTGAACAAAATTAAGCATGCAGTATAATTTAAAATAACATAATTTTATTTTGAAATCTGGGATCTACATGATCAAGGAATTTGTCTTGCGTTGCTCCGCGGTTTGGTGTGAATCTTCATCGAATAATTCTTCGGAATCGTCGCAGTCTACACATGAAAATAACCCACCAAATTCAAATAAATTCAAATAAACTCCAAATTTTTAATAGGATGGTATAAATGGATAGTTTACAATTTTTGATGAATTTAGAAATTTGAACGGGCTCAATCGGAGTTAAGACGAAGGAGAACGGACTCTCGGAAATTTAAAATCAAAGAAAAAGAATAAACTGGAATTTCTAGAATTATTTTTCTAAAGAAAATTGCAATAATGCCATCAGCAGAGAATTTCTTTTTCGGTTGAAATATTTTTCTACTGGAAAATCAGGTTTATGACGTCAGCATGATGTCAGCCCTGAGGGATTCTTCGGACCAGAGACTGGCAGGTGGGCCTTGGACTATGGACAAAGTCCATGGACCAGAGGGGAGGCTGAGGTGGCAAGGGTGATTATGTGGCATTAAGGTGGCAGGTGATTAAGCCAATTTGCTTAGGTGGCATGCCGGCTGGTGACACCTTGAGAGACCATGTGGAGGTCATCCCGTGTGTGATGAGTAATTGACAAAGGTTTAGGATAGTCAAGTTTGGATTGTGTGATCGGACCATGTCGTTGCGTGGTGCAACGGGCTTGGTCGGACTTGGTCAAACTTGGTCGTATGGGATTAGGATGCCTATTCCGATGATTCGACAGGTTTGGACTTCATCATGGGTAAGCATGATGTGTTTATGCTATTTACGCTTTCATGTATCGAGCGGTGCTATTTGATGTGTTTCTTGTCTGTGTTGGCTGCAAGACATCGAGGCGGAGTCGTGGCGAGACACGAGGTGACCAGACTAGACACGGGCGGCGTCGAGATCAGAACGGTCGGATGTGTCGAAGACGACGGAGATTCGATGTGGTTGCGAGGCTTGGACGACAAGGAGCGCGGAAGCTTCCCAGAAGGTGCAGGAGGGGCGTTTCGAGAAAAACGCAAGGCTGCACAAGCGGGAGCGGGCTCCGTTGGATTTAGCGGGCATAACGGGGTGGAGACCCGTTAGCCAAGGGCTATAAATAGATGTGAGGGGCTGCATGCCCATGTATGGCTTTAGGAGAGAGTTAGGGTTTTAGTGGGTCAAAAGAGGCTTTGAGAGGTGGTTTTGGTTTGCTCTTTAGTGGTTGAGGGCAGCAGCACCTTGTCTCCCACGATCATCTCCCTTCTCTGTGTGTTCCTCCCAAGAAGCATGTGAAGCTCTTGGTGATCTTGAGGATGGAGAGGGAGAGTGAAGAGATGGATTGAGAGTCTTGTAATCATTCCTCTTGTTCTAATGTCCATGCGTATCGGGACTCCTCTGTAATCCTTTTGCTTCAATGAATGGAAATCTGAAGTTTTCTCCCGTGCTCTCTGTTCTTCTTTCGTTCTCCTTTTGGCTTGATTTTGAGGTTCGTGATTTCTTGTTGTTTATTGTTGGGGAGTGCCAAAATGGGTTGCTATGACATGGGGGATGCTCAAAAGTCATTTGGCTATTTAATCCCAACAGCAAACCAAGTTTGATTCCAGATTTAGTTCTTGAGCCCTCTCCGTTCTTCATTTCCTCCTTCTAGGGTTTAATGCAAATCTTGTTTCCCTTCGCGAGATGGCTTGAAATTCGGCATGGAGAGTCCAGAGGCTATTGAATAGCTATCCTCAAAATGTCATAGCCAAAAGATGAAAGATTAGGGAGTAATTTGGTTTTTGGCTCGGTTCTTGCAAGAATTCAGATTTTTACCCAAATCTGAAATTCTTGTTTCTTGGAGTGGTTTCTCAAAATTGGCTCTTGGCTTATTCTTCTGGGAGTGTTTCCTAGCTGTCCTCAAAGTTTTCCAAGCCAATAATCCAAGAATCCTTGTGAATTTCTCAGATTTCTGAAAATCCTGTTTGCTGAAATTTTTTGTGCGGTACTACCGCTCAGCGGTACTACCGCTTGGCTCAGCGGTACTACCGCCCAGCGGTACTACCGCCCAGCAGTACTACCGCTTGGCTCAGCGGTACTACCGTTTGTAGTCTGACTTGTTCAGAAATTATTTTTTCCTGACTTTTTCTTTCTGGATCTGGTTTAGCCTTGTTGCTGTGTCTTCCAGTAGTGCCTTTCTTCTTTCTTCATAGCTTCCATAGCTATTGGAGAAGAAGCTTAAGTGTGGATTCTTGAGGGGCGAATTTTATTTTTGAGAGCGCCATTCACCCCCCCCTCTGTCGCCATTTCGGTCCAACAATTGGTATGAGAGCCTGTTAGCTCTAATCAATAGATCTTAACCGGTCTCAAGAGTCATGGCGATGGACAAGTACTTGACCAAGCCGCCCGTTTTCGATGGCATCGATTACCCCTTCTGGAAGAGCCAAATGGAGACATACATTCAGGCTCAGGGGTACATCATCTGGCGCAAGGTCAAGGTCTGGTTTGTTGTTCCTGCCGATGAGAACATCAATGCTGGAAATATGCATGATGTTGAGGCAAACGCTAAGGCAAGGAACATCATAATCCATGGCCTGAGTCATAGCGAGTTTAACCGCATATCTCATCTTTCGTCCGCCTTCGATATTTGGGAGACCCTCGATGCTTACCATGAGGGCACCACCCAAATAAAGACGGTGCGACAGAACCAGTTCAAGCGAGATTACAACAAGTTTGAAATGCTCACTGACGAGTCCCTTGATGAGTGTTTTGCGAATTTTCACAAGATTCTGAGTAACCTCCGAGCGGTCGGTCTCACATACCCCGACTCGGATAATGCTCGACAGATGCTCGCTGCACTCGATCTTCGTGTTTGGGAGATGAAGGTGACTACCATCAAGGACACTACGGACCTCTCGACTTTGACTCTTGATGTGATGTACTCGCGCCTCAAGACTCACGAGATTGACATTGTCTCTCGCAAGTCGAAGTCACAGTCGATGGCGTTAGTCACCGATCCCACGTTGGCTTTTGGTCTTTATTCTTCCGAGTCCTCTTGCGGATTCTCCCTTGCTGCTCTCTGTGACATAACTGATGATCAGTTAAAGCAGCTTGCGGATGAGCAGCTGGCTCTCCTTGCTCGAAGATTCTCCCATGCTTACAAGGGGAGGAGAGACAGAAAGAGAGGAGGACCCGTCATTTGCTTCGAGTGTGGTGATCCCAACCACATTCGAGCAAACTGCCCCAAGCTGGAGAAGGGCAAGAACGACTACAGCAGTTCGGGCAAGATCAACTACACCGACAAGAACCGCAACAAGAAGCCTCCAGCTCCTACACAAGGCAAGAAGAAGTTCCGCAACCTTGGCAAAGCCAAGAAGCTGTTCCATCGCGTCCTCACCACCTTCGACGACCTCGACCTCAGCGAGGTGGAGGGATGGAGCGACGACGACGGGACGGGTGACCAAGACCACCCCAAGGGCGGCGACGACTTCTCCGGTATGTGCTTCATGGCCCTTGAGGGCGAACTGAGCGACAATGAGCTGTACTCCGACTCGGACGAGGTATGCCCCACCTACAACCAGCTCAATCATGCTTTTCTTAAGCTAGGTGGATTTCATGCTAGAGCTAGGGCTAGGTGTACTGAGTTAGAGAAGGAAATAGATAGATTGTCACTAGAGATTATTGCTCTTACATCTGCTCCCTCTAGTGATAATTGTGATACATGCTGTGCTCTGTTGGGTGACATGGAGAAACTAAGGACCTCGCATGATAGTCTGTCCTCTGAACTTGATCTTGTTAAGGTGGAGAATATTAGTCTCTTGGTTGAGCTTGAGATGAGTAGGGTAGTTCCTGTTTCATCTGCTATTGTTGAGACTACATCTTGCACCTCATGTGAGGATAAGGACAATGCTTTTAGAGGTCTTTATACCATGCTTCTTGATCTGCCCGAAACTTGTGAAAGTTGTAATAATTTGAAGATAAACCTAAAACGGGCAGATCATAAAATTTCTGAGTTGTATGCTTGGTTGCTTGAGCCAGCCGCTTCATGCTTGAATTGTCCTAGATTAACTGCTGAACTTGAATCTGTTTCCAAACAGTTTCAAGAAATGATTGACAACAACAAGAAAATGGCTCAGTATGCGACTAAGGATCTTGTTAGCTCACCATGCATTAGTTGTGATAAACTAAAACTTGAACTCATTGCTTTGAATGAACAATGTATGAAGCTAACTAAGGATTTATTAGAGAAGCCATCAACTCATTGTGATGTGATTGCTGAGGTAGGGGAGAAGCCCCAGGGTAAGGTAGAGACGCCTAGCGACGTGAACCAACTGGCTAGTAGTAGGTCTGTCCCTTCAAAGTCGGCTGTGCGTGCACAAGCCATTCTTTCCTCTACTGTTGGTTCTTCTTCTGCTCCCTTACCTTCTGCTGTCTCTTCTTCCCCTACTCTTCTTGCACCTCTCTCTTTCGGGAGTGTCAGTACCTTATGAACACTCTCGAGAGATTTGTAGGCGGCAAGCAGAAGCTCAATCTTATTCTAGACCAATCTAAAATCTACAGATTTAATCATGGTCTAGGATACGATTTTTATGAGGACATAAGGAAGCATCCACCTGCCGTGCTCAGACCCATAGCACCAGGTGTGATCAAGACTGAGCCCAGGACCGAGAAAGTCCAATTTAAATCAGCGGGTTTTGTTCAGGGGATTTCTGACAGAAAGGTGATCTCACCTGCTGCTTCGGCCTCTCAGAAGGCGAAGCCTCCCCGTGCTACTTCTACCTCTCAGAAGGTGAAGTACCACTACACCTTCTGTCAGAAGGATGGACACTCGATCGATCGATGCTTCAGACGCGCCAAGATTGCGCGTAGAGACCGTGCTGAGGCACTTAGCATATTCAAGGTCAGCCCCAGACTCTGAGTGCACCTAAGACCGGCACAAAGTCTAGGGTTGCTTCTGGTGATGGATTTGGGCAGCATCGAGGACTTGGTTTTTCTGAGTCTTCTGGTTTTCGTCCTCATGCTGCTCTTGGTCGTGACTTCCGCCGTACTGAGGGTAGATCTCGTTTTTTCCGTCGAGATAGCTATCTGCGGCGTGTTCAGCATGTTGCTGGTGACTTGACTCGCTCCTTCGTAGCAGTCAAGCCCAACAACAGCTTCATGTCTGCTCACAGACCTTCTGCTGTTTTGAGTGACAGAGAGCGTAGGGTAGAGAGAGGTCAGTCGTGCTTGACTACTTTATCTGCTCGACGTGTTACTCAGTATTGGGTGCCAAAATCACTCTTGATTTACCCCAGTACTGAGACTTTACTCTCTGTTTGACTCAGGTTCGCCGGGCAGGGAAGGGAAAGGTGTGGCTCGTAGACTCCGGGTGTTCACGACACATGACCGGAGACTCCCGGTGGTTTTCTTCCCTTGCCCGTGCTCCAGGTGATGAGGCGATCACCTTCGGAGATGCTTCATCTGGGCGCGTCATCGCCAAAGGTACAGTACGCGTAAATGACTCTTTTATTTTGAGAGATGTTGCCTTGGTTAGTAAGCCGCAGTATAATTTGCTTTCAGTCTCTCAGCTTACCGATGACGGTTTCGAGGTGAGCTTTAAGAAAAATGCTTGCAAAATTCTTGATTCTTCGGGTAGTCTGGTTTGTGGGATTTCTCGTTTTGGAAGGATCTTTCGTGCTGATTTTTCTGAGTCTTCTGGTGATCCTCTCCGGTGTTTGGTTGCTTCTGAGTCCCACGACCTTTCTTTCTGGCATAGGAGACTTGGTCATATTGGATTTGACCATTTGACCCGAGTTAGCGGCCACGACCTCATTCGTGGTCTGCCGAAACTCAAAATGGTCAAAGACCTAGTTTGTGCTCCTTGCCGGCACGGCAAGATGGTTGCCGCTTCTCACCCTCCGGTCACAGTGACTATGACCGATGCACCGGGACAGCTGCTCCACATGGACACAGTTGGACCAGCTCGAGTGCAGTCAGCAGGAGGCAAGTGATATGTCCTTGTCGTGGTTGATGACTTCTCGAGGTATTCTTGGGTGTTTTTCTTAGCCTCGAAGGATGAGACGTTTACACATTTTTGAGGTCTTTTCAGTAGGCTTTCTGTTGAGCTTCCGAGTGCCTTACGAGCGATCCACAGTGACAATGGCACGAAGTTCAAAAATTCCTACTTTGAGAGGTTCTGTGATGAGATATGTGTAGAGCACCAGTTCTCTTCTTCGCACGTCCCACAGCAAAATGGCGTCGTGGAGAGAAAGAACTGTACCTTGGTCGAGATGGCCAGGACGATGCTCGATGAGTACTCTACACCGCGGAAGTTTTGGGCTGAGGCTATAGCCACCGCGTGCCATGTCTCAAATCGAGTTTTTCTTCGGGCACACTTGCACCGCACTTCTTATGAGCTGAGATACAGGCGAAAGCCCAGCGTCTCTCATTTTCGTGTGTTTGGTTGCAAGTGCTTTATTTTGAAGTCTGGAAACCTAGACAAGTTCGAGTCACGTTCTTGTGATGGGATCTTTCTAAGCTACTCGACTTCTTCATGGGCTTATAGGGTCTGAAACTGCGAGTCTAGCAAAATGGTAGAGACCTGTGAGGTGACTTTCGACGAGGCAAGTCCGGGGACTAGGCCTGATATCTCAGGTTCTTTAGAGCAGTCCGAGCCCATCTTTGTGGATGATGAGGACGATGGAGATGAGGGTTGTCTACCCGATCAAGTCCTTCATCCACCCCTTGAGGTGCCTTCTTCCACCGCACCTCGAGGCGATCAGCTCATGCCTTCTGCTTTTTCTAGAGCTAGTGGCTCTGTTCCTACCTCGTCAGCTCACGAGGTAGAGGTCACTTCTTCATCTCATCCTGGACCTCCTAGACACATTCAAAAAGACCATCCTTCTGAGCAGATTATTGGAGACCTGTTTGAGCGAGTTACTCGTTCAAAATCTGGTGTGTCTCAATTCTGTCTCCATTCTGCCTTTGTTGCCTCCTTTGAGCCCAAGGACGTTTGTCATGCTCTGTCTGACGAGTCTTCGGTCAATGCCATGCATGAGGAGCTAGAAAATTTCGAGAGGAACAAGGTCTGGTCGCTTGTTGAGCCCCCGCGTGGTCACAATGTCATTGGGACCAAGTAGGTGTTCAAGAACAAGCAAAGTGAGGATGGGGTAGTTGTTCGAAACAAGGCTAGACTGGTAGCTCAGGGGTTCTCTCAGGTTGAGGGTCTAGATTTCGAGGAGACCTTTGCCCCTGTAGCTAGACTTGAGGCCATTAGAATCCTGCTTGCCTTTACAGCTTCTAAGGGTTTCAAGCTTTACCAGATGGACGTCAAGAGTGCCTTCCTTAATGGCTTCATTGAGAAAGAAGTCTATGTCCGACAGCCTCCAGGTTTTGAGAACCCCAAATACCCAAACCATGTCTTCAAGCTTTCCAAAGCGCTGTATGGACTTAAGCAGGCCCCTAGAGCTTGGTATGAGAGGCTTAAGTCTTACTTGTTGAGTCATGGTTTCGAGATGGGTAAAGTAGACAAGACTTTGTTCATCCGCCGGCAAGGCACTAATCTTCTGCTCGTCCAGATTTATGTGGACGACATCATCTTTGGCGGCTCCTCGCATGCTCTCATTTCCCAATTCTCGGATGTCATGAGCACCGAGTTTGAGATGAGCATGATGGGTGAGTTGACCTTCTTCCTTGGCTTCCAAATCAAGCAGACTTGGGAGGGTACCTTCTTGCATCAAGGCAAGTACACTCGTGACCTCCTGAGACGCTTTGACATGAGTGATGGCAAGCATGTGTCAACTCCCATGGCATCTTCTGCCTCACTTGACCCAGATGAGGACGGCGAGCCAGTTGATCAGAAGGCGTTTCGTAGTATGATCGGCTCCCTCTTGTACCCCACCGCCTCGAGACCGGACATACACTTCGCTGTGTGTCTCTGTGTTCGGTTTCAGGCTTCTCCTCGCGTATCTCACCGCCAGGCGATGAAGCGCATTCTTCGGTACCTTCGAGCTACCATTGACTATGGTATCTGGTACTCTTTCTCTTCCTGTCTTTCCCTTAGAGCCTACTCGGATGCAGACTTTGCCGGCTGTTGGATAGATAGGAAGAGCACTTCGGGCACCTGCCAGTTCATTGGCACTTCTCTCGTTTCTTGGTCTTCGAGGAAGCAGTCCGGTGTTGCACAGTCCACCACAGAGGCCGAGTACGTTGCTGCAGCCAGTTGCTGTAGCCAGGTGCTTTGGATGGTCTCGACCCTCCGGGACTTTGGGTTAGTTATCGACAGTGTTCCACTCTTTTGTGATAACACTTCTGCGATTAACATTGCTAAGAACCCAGTGCAGCATTCTCGGACCAAACACATTGATATTCGATATCACTTCCTTCGAGACCATGTGGAGAAGGGTGACATTGTGCTCCAGTTTGTGGAGAGTGACCACCAGTTAGCCGATATCTTCACCAAGCCTTTGGATAGCTCTAGGTTTTCAGTTCTGCGGGGAGAGTTTGGGGTGGTTTGTCCTTATGGACTGTTGTGAGGGGGAGCTCTGTGCTTTACTGCTTTATTATATTAACTATGCTCTTGCTCCTTTCTGTTGCATTGCATTTTGGGTGCATTCGGGATAGTCCTTCTAGCGTAGGTTAGAGTGGTCTTCTTGTCTAGCGTTTAGACTTCTTGCTCTTATCTTGTGACTCTAGGATGCTGCTTGTTAGCTGTCTCTCTTCTCTCTAGGTTGAGCTTACTCACTTCTTGTGGGTTCTAGCGAGGGTTGGGCCACCCTCGGGTAGACAGGGTACGTGTTTGCTCCCTAGGTTGTTAGTAGACCAGCTGATAGTCCTCGAGTCATTTGGGGTAGATGAGAGTCAGTCTGAGCCATAGTATCCTCTATATCTTGTCTATGCTTTAAGGACTGTCCTTTCGGATTTCTTTGCCAGCTTCTCGTTTTACTGCTTTGGTTCAGGGGGAGTTCATTTGGGAGCTTCTTGTAACACCCCGGCCAAACAAGGACCCAGAATGCTACTAAACTAGAAGTAAAGCAATGTTAACTATTTAAGTTATACAAAATTTTGGCAGAGTCTACCTTGTTTATCTTTCCAATTCAGTGATTTCATGAACAGAAATAATTATAGAAGACAAAGCTCGAGTAACTAGTTCAAATTCAACAGTTATACTAAAAGGATTCTAAAACATGTAAGAATATGAAAGAGTAAAGGCATTAAGGATAATCTAACTCTTAATACAATTATAATCCAATGATAATCAAATGGTTCTTAAAAGGTTCTTGCATCCTATAACTAATTATCTTCCTTTATTTTCATGAGTGTGCAAGTGCTACTAATTTATTTCTTCCCTTTTCCCAAGCATGCCGACCTCAAGGGTGGTACCTAAATAAAAAAAACAACAACAATAACAACAAGAGTGAGTCCAACGACTCAGCAAGTACATATGACAAAGAATAACAAGCCAACATTGTTAATCAACATGAAGCGAACACAGAACGAACACAATTGAATGAATTTGAATGAATGAAGTGAATGGAATGGAGGGACTACACAATGCATATACCGGTATAGCCAGTGACACACCCGTCAGTGTTCACTTAAACCCACATTTAACAAAATGTGGGGATTCAATCCCGTATGAAGAACGTTTCATACGGGTGTCCCGAACTACCCACTTTGGAATGGTGGGGCCCACTTTGGAATGGTGGGTCTTACTTGCCCATGTTGGAATTAATGGGTCTTTTGATCCACTCCCGTGGATGAAACAATGAGTGGTATGCATGGAATGAAACTCGCATAATAAAACGATACATTCTCTACACATATAGACAACTCACCTAAGGAATACATCATGAACATAAGTGTTATCAAGGGTCTTAGATGAACATAGGTAAATAAAACAGCAAGCATACAATGTTTTCTTTGAATCAAATCAACATGGTACTTGCCTTCCGAAGGACGACGTGTTAGGATGAAATGGCGGGGGCCTCTAAGCCTGAAACCTTTTCGCCTACAATATATATAATCTAAATAAGAACAACATAACAGGACGCTTCCCAAAACCTTCTACATCGCCATCCCGAACGCCCGCCCAACTAGATAAGTCTACACCGAAAACAGATTGCACTAAACAGAAAGATAATTCTGGACAGCAGGATTAAAACTTGCATAACTTTTGATTCACATAACGGAATTAAGCGTTCTTGGCGGCCAGTGAAATATAAGATCATAAGCTACAATTTTCATAATATGGAGGTTTCCTGATTCAGACTTTAACCATTTTTAATCTGCTGCGCAAAGTTACTGCTAAGAATCAAAACAGAGTTCTGGACAGCAGGATTAAAACTATCATAACTTTTGACTCACAACTCGAATTTGGGTGAACTCAAAGGCTACAGAATCATGACGAAATAATATACAAAACTCTAGGAGACCAGAAATCCTGATTCTGCCTTTACCTACACGAAAACTAAGGTCCAACAGACGACAGCAAATCTGCCTCTAAAAACAGCACTAACCACAAAGTGATAAACAACAAAACTAATTACCCAATCAAACGAACAACGGGGATTACCCTTGAAGAACCGACGAAGAACACGAAGAACACCCTACGAACTCCTCCTCTTCTCCCCTTTCTCCCTTTCTTCTTCTTTCTTCCCTCTTTCTCCAAGGCTTCTCGCCTCGTCGGGGAGGAAGGGAGGGAAAGGCTGCGCAAGGGAGAGGAGGGGCTGCGCAATGGGGAGGAGAGGCGGCTGCCAAAGGGGTGGAGGGAGGGGTGCACTAGGGAGGAGAGGGGGCGGCCAAGGAAGAGGAAGAGGGAGGGGTGGCGGCCAAAAGGGGGAGGAGGGGAAGGGGTGCGGCCAAAAGGGGGTTAGGGTTAGGGGGCGCATGGGCCTAAGGCCCAAGGTGCCTCCCTCACTTCCAAGCCGGGCCCCCAAAGCTTCTCCATCCTGGCCCGTCAACCAAAACCTGTTTTCCCCGCAACCCGAAAAGAATAATTTTTACCCGGATCCTTTCCCGAATAAATTCTCTCTAATCAAAAAGAAAATACGGAGTGTTACATTCTACCCCCCTTAACAGAATTCGACCTCGAATTCTCACCGTCGAAAACATTACTAAAACATAATACCGCAGAATTGGAAACAATAGAATAACACATACCGGAAACAAACAGGTCTGGATGTTGCTCGCGCATGCGAGACTCTAGCTTCCAAGTGGCCTCTCTCTCTGTCTAATGCGTCCAAAGCACCTTGACATACTTTAAACTTATTCATCAATGCTTCTCCTGATCTTTCCAGAATTCGCACTGGCTCGGACTCAAAGGACTGATCTTGTTCAAGTAATAACGGTTTTAGTAAATTATATAGCTCCGGACCTCACAGGTACCTCCTCGACACCGGGTCATATATAACGTTGTGTATCCCACCCTAGGACCCAAGGCGGTCCTAGCGATACACCACCCTCCAAATCCTCACAACTACAGACGCGATTAAATATACCTCGAGTTATCATTCTCTTTGGTACCAACCCATACAACCTGCACATCAACCGAAACCCTTGTTCCAACTCTCAAACGATCTCTTTACCCTAACAAGGAGCATCTCCTTTAACCATTGACGAACAAAAGTGCTCAATGTAAACAATCGCTTTTACATTCAGAATCCAACTGAAAATAAAGGATTCTCATCACAACCACACTTCACCCGCTTCCCACAAAAATAATCAAATCTAAGAATCAAGGATTCAACAGGAGAACCTCTCCACGTTCCAAGTAGGTAATCTGCAAATAACAACACAAAAGTCAGAGGCGAATCACTCCAATGCCAAACTTTTTTTTTTGAACTGGAAAAACCACACAAGCCAACATAAAGTCAACTCAAACCACAAAAGACTTTTCCTATCATCACACAGCTCAAATAAGAATCAAGAGAGTATTTCACTACCTGAAATATATATATATATTTGGAATAAACTTTCTCTTGAATCACAAGATTCCAAATCATCACACACCACACTAACTCATTTCTCTTAAACTGGCAACATCAACAATATGATCAAACCGAGCGCATGAGCCACACCTTTGTGGAGGGACTCTACTGTCCTCACAATAACATATTCTAGCCAACTCCTCTACCAACAGGGTTACTTTGATAAATAATTTCCAATGCTCCTCATCATTGTTTTCACCCACAATCACTTCACCACAACCCTTTAAGGATAATAAACTTGAAATTCGCAGCACACACACTCAGTTCCTTCACCTAAAGGACACTATCGAGGAGCAACACACTATTTAGAATCCCCTTGTTCCAATATTCCCACATAACATCATTAGCCTCCAAAGTTCTAGCATAACACACCAAACCAAAATTTTTTCCATCTCCCGGGCTCCTATATATGTATTTCGATACAATTGATATGAAGACTCTCGAATTTGGTGACTAAAATTACCACGACCAAGCATGCTCAATCATTAACAATCACATGAAAACATAATCTCAACTCAATTATCTTTAGAAAGATTCTAACTCTTGGAGGGTTACTTACTATAGCCAAATCATGCATAGCAATAATTCAACAATCCCTACTATCCCAATGACTCCCATAATGGTTAGACCTCTTCACAATTACTATCTCATTAACTACACCACCAAAATCATCCTACTAAACCTTGCAAAGTGCCCAATCACAATACTCTAATAAGATCGATCAAGATTCTCATACTTTTGATAATTCTAATGCTCCATCAAAATAATTGAAACATTCTTGAACCACAATCTACTATAAGTTCTACTAACTGCAATCCATAAGGTCAGTTAGCTCCAAGGACAAACGGTCTATGTACCTCAAATCCTCATCGAGAATTATTCCAAGAAATCAGTTTATCACTCAATGAATCTCAAACAGTTGACACCTACAATCTCACCGAAATCATCTACTTGACTACCACTATCGAGTTGCCATTATCAACCTAAAAGGCTTTGCAACACGGATTGGTTAATCCTTCCTCAGAAGAAGATATAGATATTTTTTTAGCACATAGTAAAACATTTACCACTCACCGGAGATACAAGACCAAGGAAAGAAAAGTCAAATAGTCAAGATCTTGGGAAATAGAAGATGAGACCACAGTTGAGTGCACCAGTCCCACAAGAAGAGAATATCAAACTTCAGCCAAAAATAAATAAATAAATAAATAAAGCACTGCTTTTGGGAAACTTGAGGAATTCCTTTGAGGCAAACCAATGAGGTTAAGAACGCTCCAATAAACTGCAAGGTACAAAACTTGAATCCAACTGCAAATACCTCTACTACACCCTTCAATTTAATAAAGGACATAATTTTCTTTAATGGAAATATCACTTTACCACCTTCAAGCAAACGATCCTTTAAGCTCGCTCAAATCACAAGAATCACTTAAGAACACATAGAACCTTCCAAAATGTTACTCTGCATAACTAATTTCAGATACCACAATAATTCACAAACTCCCAAAGAATCATGAAGGCAAATCTCCAAATATTTCATTTAATTGACATCACGAAAGACAAACAAACTCTTTTTACTTCTAAAAGAATCAACACTACCGGCATCATCTCATACTCAGTTTTACTAACCTCATCATTATATATATTCTTAGCCTGAATCATCATAGCCTACCAACGCATCAAAAACCTTTCCAAAAGAACACAATAACTTATTTAATTTTTTTTCCAATAAGATTGCAATAATCTTACTAACCTCAAGAATAATACACTCTTAACAAGAATCGTCATCGTCTACCCTTCCATTATAAGGTCCTCCAAAATCTCGTCAAATAGATCCATGCT
The DNA here is from genome assembly GCA_017311315.1 of Dendrocalamus latiflorus. NCBI lineage: Eukaryota > Viridiplantae > Streptophyta > Magnoliopsida > Poales > Poaceae > Dendrocalamus > Dendrocalamus latiflorus. The sequence goes on from CM029674.1 coordinate 24,984,492, forward strand.
ACTATATCATCCCATCCTCAAATTGAGAGTATTTCAAAGCATTACAACCTCACTACGACAACTGCTTTAAATTAGAGGAGATCTAATACACACTTTTAATGATTCTACCAAAACTCTTTCATCAAAGACATAACATCATCTGACAATCCCACCATCATGTAAACATAGATCACACTTTTTTTTCCTCTTAAACCCCATCTATTGCTCTCTTATTGATGCGCAACACCAAACTGCATTACGCAACAGTTGCACTTAGCAATTACATACGAACACTAAGTATCCACAAAGATAACTCCAAGATTAATATCCACTAATACAGTAATCCAACACCTTCTGAATTTAACAATCCTAAACTGTTAAATTAATCCATTGAGACCCGTTGATCCAATTTATCCCAAAAAGTTTACTAATTTTGTCTCTCCTATTGATCAACAAGTTCATCGAAGTTCCACGCCTCTTAGTAACTCTATTGATTCCATTAGGAATAGCCCTATTCATAAACACAGTTCATGAACAACCACAAGAAGACGACATCAACTTAATCGGTTTCACTTCAAGGATACTCATACCATACCAATCTATTTGATTACAAACTCTGACTTAACCATAACAAGGCATCACAAAAGGATTTTAACACCTCCCTTCAGAAAAGAGAGGTATTAAACTTCAACACTTAGAATAATCCAAAAGAATCACATAAAGCCAAAGCTTTCACAAGATAAAGAATTTGCAACATAAAACTTTCATTAACGAGAATACCAAGCGAACAAATGAGACAAGTTTCACAACAAGACAAAACTTCCACGGAGGGACCAACCTTGCAAATCCACAATGCTCTCAAGCAGCAAAAGTGTCTCAATAATTCGAAGAACAATAATTGATTCAAAGAACAGGTAGAAACCAATTGAAAACCCTCAACTACAATGAATCCACGAGCCCAAGATAAATTCGTCCACCACCACAGGATAAGAATTGACCAAATTCAATTCAAGAAGGGAGAAACTTTTCCAAAGAATTCATTCCTAACCTTTGAAACTAAGTTGCTCACGGAATAATCCTTCACTATTTCAATACCACGAATAGTGATATAACCTGGCCATATCAATGGCCACACCGCGATCTCTATCTCTCAACATCAACTATCCCCACACATAACCATCATATAATCAAATCATAGGCACAAATGATCATCTCACAACATGTACAAAGTCAAACATTAAGCACACATTCAACTATGTAATCCGACGGAAACGTAGATGCAATGCAAACCCCATTCCCACCTACAGTGCTTAGTGTGTCAAAATTAATATTTCGTTAACCACGGACCTACAGCCCGCTCTGATACCAACTGTAACACCCCGGCCAAACAAGGACCCAGAATGCTACTAAACTAGAAGTAAAGCAATGTTAACTATTTAAGTTATACAAAATTTTGGCAGAGTCTACCTTGTTTATCTTTCCAATTCAGTGATTTCATGAACAGAAATAATTATAGAAGACAAAGCTCGAGTAACTAGTTCAAATTCAACAGTTATACTAAAAGGATTCTAAAACATGTAAGAATATGAAAGAGTAAAGGCATTAAGGATAATCTAACTCTTAATACAATTATAATCCAATGATAATCAAATGGTTCTTAAAAGGTTCTTGCATCCTATAACTAATTATCTTCCTTTATTTTCATGAGTGTGCAAGTGCTACTAATTTATTTCTTCCCTTTTCCCAAGCATGCCGACCTCAAGGGTGGTACCTAAATAAAAAAAACAACAACAATAACAACAAGAGTGAGTCCAACGACTCAGCAAGTACATATGACAAAGAATAACAAGCCAACATTGTTAATCAACATGAAGCGAACACAGAACGAACACAATTGAATGAATTTGAATGAATGAAGTGAATGGAATGGAGGGACTACACAATGCATATACCGGTATAGCCAGTGACACACCCGTCAGTGTTCACTTAAACCCACATTTAACAAAATGTGGGGATTCAATCCCGTATGAAGAACGTTTCATACGGGTGTCCCGAACTACCCACTTTGGAATGGTGGGGCCCACTTTGGAATGGTGGGTCTTACTTGCCCATGTTGGAATTAATGGGTCTTTTGATCCACTCCCGTGGATGAAACAATGAGTGGTATGCATGGAATGAAACTCGCATAATAAAACGATACATTCTCTACACATATAGACAACTCACCTAAGGAATACATCATGAACATAAGTGTTATCAAGGGTCTTAGATGAACATAGGTAAATAAAACAGCAAGCATACAATGTTTTCTTTGAATCAAATCAACATGGTACTTGCCTTCCGAAGGACGACGTGTTAGGATGAAATGGCGGGGGCCTCTAAGCCTGAAACCTTTTCGCCTACAATATATATAATCTAAATAAGAACAACATAACAGGACGCTTCCCAAAACCTTCTACATCGCCATCCCGAACGCCCGCCCAACTAGATAAGTCTACACCGAAAACAGATTGCACTAAACAGAAAGATAATTCTGGACAGCAGGATTAAAACTTGCATAACTTTTGATTCACATAACGGAATTAAGCGTTCTTGGCGGCCAGTGAAATATAAGATCATAAGCTACAATTTTCATAATATGGAGGTTTCCTGATTCAGACTTTAACCATTTTTAATCTGCTGCGCAAAGTTACTGCTAAGAATCAAAACAGAGTTCTGGACAGCAGGATTAAAACTATCATAACTTTTGACTCACAACTCGAATTTGGGTGAACTCAAAGGCTACAGAATCATGACGAAATAATCTACAAAACTCTAGGAGATCAGAAATCCTGATTCTGCCTTTACCTACACGAAAACTAAGGTCCAACAGACGACAGCAAATCTGCCTCTAAAAACAGCACTAACCACAAAGTGATAAACAACAAAACTAATTACCCAATCAAACGAACAACGGGGATTACCCTTGAAGAACCGACGAAGAACACGAAGAACACCCTACGAACTCCTCCTCTTCTCCCCTTTCTCCCTTTCTTCTTCTTTCTTCCCTCTTTCTCCAAGGCTTCTCGCCTCGTCGGGGAGGAAGGGAGGGAAAGGCTGCGCAAGGGAGAGGAGGGGCTGCGCAATGGGGAGGAGAGGCGGCTGCCAAAGGGGTGGAGGGAGGGTGCACTAGGGAGGAGAGGGGGCGGCCAAGGAAGAGGAAGAGGGAGGGGTGGCGGCCAAAAGGGGGAGGAGGGGAAGGGGTGCGGCCAAAAGGGGGTTAGGGTTAGGGGGCGCATGGGCCTAAGGCCCAAGGTGCCTCCCTCACTTCCAAGCCGGGCCCCCAAAGCTTCTCCATCCTGGCCCGTCAACCAAAACCTGTTTTCCCCGCAACCCGAAAAGAATAATTTTTACCCGGATCCTTTCCCGAATAAATTCTCTCTAATCAAAAAGAAAATACGGAGTGTTACACTTCTGGAGCTTAAATTTGACATAAATCAACTTGAACTAAAAGTTGCATCACACGTTGAGGGGGAGCTGGATTTCTTGCATGTCATTCTGCATTGTAAATATCTACATTGAGCCTTGATTATTATCCTTTCATGACATATTTACATTGCTTTACATCTTGCCATGACTTGTGTTTATTTGCTAGATTGATCATGACCTCATATGTGTAGACTAGCTTTTGTCATGATAAGTTAATTAAAATTGCTCAACTTAAGATTCAAACTTGTCATGCTAGCTCTTGAGATTACTCTTTCTCTAGTTATCCTTTTATGATTCATGCCATGTCAAATAGGCTGAGTTGAGCGTTGAATCTCTATTGAGCTTTAGATTGAGCTATGCTAGTTCTTGATGTTGCATAAGTTAGTACGACTATTTTAAATGCAAAAAGATCTCTTTTGTGCGAAAAAAACTGATCTCACCAATTCTTTCTCATGAGACGGCTTGCCATTGCACAAGGCATGAACTCAGGGGGAGTTTTGGATGACCAAGATCATCTTCTTAAGCTTATTGCTTGAAGTGGTCGCATAAGGCTTGAGGTCTAGCACATGACTAAACAAAAAAAATGTGGTTGCAAACGACCATGAATTTCAAAAGAAAATAGGTCTCTTGTGCTTCATTTGATTAATCTACAAAAAGAACCAAGTACTTAGACAATTGTTTCACTCTTGAGCTTATAGCACTCTAATTAGGCTCAATACTAGCTTCTTGGTTCCGCTTAATTTATTGACATGGTTTGCATCATCCTTGGATACCTCTAGCTAGACTTTGATCATGGATGATTTGACATGTTCATAAATTGCACTAAATTTCATATTGTCATCTATTTGGTTTAGCTGGTTTATATATATCCTGTCATGATCTAGATAGCCTTCTTTTGCGTTATGGCTTGATGTAATACTTAATGGTCATCTTGGATAATTCTCATGGCTCTACATGCTTAAAATAATCAACTTCAGCCATTTCATCCATTTCCATGACTTGTTCTCTTCCTTGCATCATTGATGTGTTTATTGCCAAAAGGGGGAGAATAGTGTAGAAAAAGCCATTTTGGGAGCTTTGAGGAAAAATTGCTCTTTCTTGTGCTCCTTGTGTCGATTTGGTCATTAGCTTCATTTCTCTTTTCTTTGGACCATGTTTTGACTTCTTTCTTGCATTTCAAACTCAACTTTGCGCTTTTTCTGAGTTTGTCAATATACCCATCAAGGGGGAGATTGAGAGACCATGTGGAGGTCATCCCGTGTGTGTGATGAGTAATTGACAAAGGTTTAGGATAGTCGAGTTTGGATTGTGTGGTCAGACCATGTCGTTCCGTGGTGCAACGGGCTTGGTCGGACTTGGTCAAACTTGGTCGTATGGGATTAGGATGCCTATTCCGATGATTCGACAGGTTTGGACTTCATCATGGGTAAGCATGATGTGTTATGCTATTTACGCTTTCATGTATCGAGCGGTGCTATTTGATGTGTTTCTTGTCTGTGTTGGCTGCAGGACATCGAGGCGAAGTCGTGGCGAGACACGAGGTGACCGGACTAGACACGGGCGGTGTCGAGATCAGAACGGTCGGATGTGTCGAAGACGGCGGAGATTCGATGTGGTTGCGAGGCTTGGACGATAAGGAGCGCGGAAGCTTCCCGGAAGGTGCAGGAGGGGCGTTTCGAGAAAAACGCAAGGCTGCACAAGCGGGAGCGGGCTCCGTTGGATTTAGCGGGCGTAACGGGGTGGAGACCCGTTAGCCAAGGGCTATAAATAAATGTGAGGGGCTGCATGCCCATGTATGGCTTTAGGAGAGAGTTAGGGTTTTAGTGGGTCAAAAGAGGCTTTGAGAGGTGGTTTTGGTTTGCTCTTTAGTGGTTGAGGGCAGCAGCACCTTGTCTCCCACGATCATCTCCCTTCTCTGTGTGTTCCTCCCAAGAAGCATGTGAAGCTCTTGGTGATCTTGAGGATGGAGAGGGAGAGTGAGGAGATGGATTGAGAGTCTTGTAATCATTCCTCTTGTTATAATGTCCATGCGTATCGGGACTCCTCTGTAATCCTTTTGCTTCAATGAATGGAAATCTGAAGTTTTCTCCTGTGCTCTCTGTTCTTCTTTCATTCTCCTTTTGGCTTGATTTTGAGGTTCGTGATTTCTTGTTGTTTGTTGTTGGGGAGTGTCAAAATGGGTTGCTATGACATGGGGGATGCTCAAAAGTCATTTGGCTATTTAATCCCAAGAGCAAACCGAGTTTGATTCCAGATTTAGTTCTTGAGCCCTCTCCGTTCTTCATTTCCTCCTTCTAGGGTTTAATGCAAATCTTGTTTCCCTTCGCGAGATGGCTTGAAATTTGGCATGGAGAGTCCAGAGCTATTGAATAGCTATCCTCAAAATTTCATAGCCAAAGGATCAAAGATTAGGGAGTAATTTGGTTTTTGGCTCAGTTCTTGCAAGAATACTTGCGAATTTCTCAGATTTCTGAAAATCCTGTTTGCTGAAATTCTTTGTGCGGTACTACCGCTCCTCGAGAGGTACTACCGCTCAGCGGTACTACCGCTCGTCCCAGCAGTACTACCGTTTGCAGTCTGACTTGCTCAGAAATTATTTTTTCCTGACTGTTTCTTTCTGGATCTGGTTTAGCCTTGTTGCTGTGTCTTCCTGTAGTGCCTTTCTTCTTTCTTCATAGCTTCCATAGCTATTGGAGAAGAAGCTTAAGTGTGGATTCTTGAGGGGCGAATTTTATTTTTGAGAGCGCCATTCACCCCCCTCTGTCGCCATTTCGGTCCAACACACCTGGCTACCACGTGGGCTGCGGGGGTGAGGTGGCTACTGGCTGCTGGTGTGGCGCTGACCGGGCAGGCGAGTGCTGGCGTCGCATGCCATTGGGCTACCATGTAGCTGCCACGCTAGCAGAGGCAGTGACGTGGCTACCCGGCCAGTGGCGACGCTTGGGACCCAATGGTCACCGGCTCTCCGTTGAGCGGCGGTGGCCGGCGAAGGGTGGGAAAGGGAGAGGAAGGCACGTGGCAGGCCGGCGATAATTCGTCGCCGGAGTTGTCGGGGAGTGGCGGCGGTTGCTGGTGAATGAGGTCGAGTGGGGGAGTGGGGAGGTGGGCAACGGGCGTGGGAAGTGCGGAGCATGACGGGAGTAGTGGGGCGGCGCACTCGGGGGAGGAGGCGTGGCCAGGAAAGGCAGAGTGGCGCAACGGTCAGGCGGCGGCAGTTGCGGCGCAAGGAGGAAGAAGAGGGCGGGGAAGAAAGAGTTGATGGGTAGGCCCTAGCGGCAGAGAGAGACAGGAGAGGGCAGGAGCGGGCGGCTAGATGCGGATCGGACAGCCTGGAAACGCGGAGGCCGGATAGGGAAGATGGGCCGGGCGCATACGTGGCCGATCTGGGCCGTCCGCGCGTCGGCCCAAGGGGAGAGCTGGGATGAGGTGGGTGGCGACGTGGGCGGATCTGGGCCGTCCATGCGTCGCTTGGAGGGAAGGGTTGGGATGTTATTTTAATAAACTCAATGTGACCATAATTTCTCCCAAACTTTAATAGATTTCCACATAAGCACAAATGAAAAAGGAGAATTTAAATTCCAATAAAACTAAATAAAGTTTTGAAATTTTGGGGTGTCACAAAACTATTAATCAATAATCTCAAAAAGTACAAAGGTATAAAACATTTATTAAATGTGATCCGTTCAACTCTTAACGATTCGCAACTCCAATTTTAGCACACATTAATTTTTTTTCTCTAGCGATCTACATTATCGATCAACAATTTTCTTGTCTGTGGAAATCTATTTACTGTCCGACTTTTAGATGCAATCACATAAAACATTTACAAACACAAATTCAACATTCCCACCTTATGTTCAAAACTTAGAATAAAATACGATAAAGAACATCAACAATATAATCTCTACTAAATAAGGTTCCACACGATCATATAACTATATCCACCCATTCATTTATACGCACTAGATCAATTTAGCGTGGCAAAATAACATATAAATCAAGCATCAACACATGTTCACCGAGTACCCCTGGGATAGATTAATTTAGGATTAATTTTTAACAATGAAAAAATCACGTATATATCCAGTGTGACATTCACAATCAATTAGAATAATCTACTGGAACCAAATAACTCAATTCAACCAATTCATATTGAGAATTTCTTAACATTATGGCCATATAATCAATTCAACCATGCTCCGTGCTTAATTATAACCATAACAATTCAAGTTATATTGAGCATACTACTACTCACTATTCATCATAAAAACTACTACAAAATGCTATCATATTTAATCAGTTTCACTCATAAGATGTTACTTGAAATCGATTACTTACTACTAATTTTTCTTTTATATATATATATATATATATATATATATATATATATATATATATATATATATATATATATATATATATAATGCTGAAATAGGGCACCATGGTGTCTGGGCACCAAGCCTCTCTACCTTGGATTGCTTTTAGATACGTGCAAGTGGAATGGAAGTCATTGATTTAGCATGCTGAATCAATCATGGATGGAAAGTTTTAATCATGCATGGAAAGTCTTAATCATGGAGTCTAGGCACCATAATCATGGAGTCTGGGCACCATGGTGCCTAAACTCCATGATTAAGACTTTCCATCCTGATATTATATATCATTGCACTTGCACGCATCTAAAAGCAATCTAAAGGCAGAGAGGCTTGGTGCCCGGGCACCCTGCTGTCCTATTTCGGCATCATATGTATGTATGTATGTATGTATGTATGTATGTATGTATGTATGTATGTATGTATGTATGTATGTATGTATGTATGTATGTATGTATGTGTTTGTGTGTGTCTATGTATGTATGTATGTGTCTATGTATGTATGTATGTATGTATGTATGTATGTATGTATGTATGTATGTATGTATGTATGTATGTATGTATGTATGTATGTATGTATGTATGTATGTATGTATGTATGTATGTATGTATGTATGTATGTATGTATGTATGTATGTATGTATGTGTGTGTGTGTGTATGTATGTATGTGTGTATGTATGTATGTATGTATGTATGTATGTGTGTATGTATGTGTGTGTGTGTGTGTGTCTGTCTGTATGTATGTATGTATGTATGTATGTATGTATGTATGTATGTATGTATGTATGTACGTATGTATGTATGTATGTATGTATGTATGTATGTATGTATGTATGTATGTATGTCTGTCTGTGTCTGTGTGTGTGTCTGTCTGTATGTATGTATGTATGTATGTATGTATGTATGTATGTATGTATGTATGTATGTATGTATGTATGTATGTATGTATTTCAAACCAAAGAAATCATCACCACAAAAGCTTTAATATTTTTTCCCTCACAATTCCGTGTATTAAACTTCAACATGCAATATACACCAAAAACACATAGGTTTAAAATTTCCACGTAAACATGGCTTTCAAAAGACCTCCTTGATCCAGAAAAGAAAATATTAAACCAAGAAATAAATCGAATCCCTCAATACAATGGTAAAACCACCACGAAAAGACGTCCCAATAACATGACAACTTTCATGAGCAGTAAGAATAGCTCAACATTTGAAAAACTATAATTTCTTCATAAACAGAATAGTGAATAAGTGCACATTACCAACACTACGAATAACTAACTAATGAAAACTCATGGGAGGAACAATACTCACCATTCGAATGAAAACGACCAATAGAAAGTTATCCATGATCATAGGCAACTAAGGTTGTCCAACAAAAGTTTTCATTATTCGTGCACCACTCCGGTGGTGCATCCTAACCTTGCCACAGCCACAATCACATCTCTATCTCACGGCGTCACTATCCATCTCAATGAACCAACCATCCAACACAAACATACGCAACAACTCAACATTCCTTAATAACTAAACAAATATCAGAAGCATAAATACAATGCATGACCCAATGTCATCTTATTGTGTACCAATATGTCAAATTTTAGTTTTAAGTCAATTAGCTATCCTAAGTCAAGCTTTAGCAAAAAGCAGTTCTAGGTCACTATATATTTTCTACTTGATTATAAATCCTATGTCAAAATTTTAGTTGGCTAACCAAATAAGTTATTAATTTACTCACCACAAGCCTAATGCCTGCTCTCATACCAATTATAACACACTGGCTCAACAAAAGCCCAAGATATCACTCACAACCACTACCATTACCAATTCCAAGGGCAACACAAATAAGACCAAACTACGCAACGCATCATTTAGCAATATAACGAATGAAAGAAAACTAAGGGAAACTACAAGTTATCCAATTATTATAATTAGTGATGTTGAAATGTTCATAACCAAAGCTGATGTAACAATATGTGAGGTGAAAAGCTATAGAGTGCATTTATCCATGTGCTACAACCACACATGCATGTCGCCTTCAACGTTCACCTAAAACAACAAATAAGCAAGGGTGAGTCCATGACTCAGTAAGTACAAAGTAGAATAATAAACAAGGTTTCAGGTTATTAACAATTCATATTTGGTTACCACAATTTAATTCATCACACTCCTTCTCATATGTTTCCATTCACATAACTCGTTATCTCAAACTACATTTCACTTCCCTTGAATGCTATGCAACCTTATGCATATGACTCAACTCCTCTTTTGCATATACCGGTATAGCTAGGTGTTCACCTATCAATGACACACCTTTGCCCTGTCTTTTTTATACAGGTCGCCCTGCCCTTTTTTTACACAGGGTCAAAATTCTGAATCTCACCCTGTTCTTTTTCATACAGGGTCACCCTGTCCTTTTTCATATAGGGTCTCAATTCAACTCTTTATCTCATGCCTGGCCCTATCCTTTTTCATACAGGTCTGCCCTGTCCTTTTTAAAATAGGGCCTCAGCTCACACTATGTAACATGAATGAATCAACATACCATGCAATAATCATAACATCTCTTTAATTCACTTCTATCATTTAAACAAAAAAGTGTATTCATCATCCTACCACAATTCTCATCTACATCGTCATGTCATAAGTATAGAGCAATATAAATAAAATATTTTCATAAGAATAATCAAGGCAAGTAATCTTTCAACCATAATTTTGAACACTCGAATACTATTCTACAATGTACTTACCTTTCTCTTAATTGCAGTGGCCGGAAAGATTGGAAGATGACAACACACCCCAAGCTACTGCTCCTACAGAAGTTATTCACTCTCAATATAAGCCCTCCTACAAAATACAAATAAATGATAGCACTCCTACACGCCCCCCCCCCCCCCCCCCCAAAACCACGACTTCCCCCATTTACCGAAGACTAAAAATATCACAACTCTTAATTCCCATATCATAAAATAGCAAACCATATCATTTCCAAAATATACACAAAATTACCCACACTATCTAAGTTGGCACAATTTTTAGATTAATCCATCTAAATCACTGATTTTAACATAGAAGATAGATTTATCATTCCCAGATTAGCAGATTTATTATTTTGGTATATTTTAATCTACAAGGGAAAATATAGTAAACAATGACATCATTGAAATCTACAGGAAATTTTTCATCACTTTCTAGTTATCACTAAATTTTAATTCTAGCATTTAGTTAGCCCAATTATCACTTTCCCATGACTAGTCCAGCAACCACCCAGTGCAAGACAACAGTACTAAAAAATTCATAACTTCTAATCCACCCATCTAAAAATTGTGTTCTTAGATTCTACGGAAACCTTAAGATATTATATACAATTAATGTTCATGCTGATCAAATTTCCAGATTGATTCATCTTTTATTTTAATCTGTTATTTAATACAGACTGCTGAAACCCTACAGACAGATTGAACAGTGGTACTATAAAATCATAACTCCCAAACTACTCATCGGATTGACATGAACAAGTACTCTACAGAAATCTATTAAGATCCTCTACAAAATTCCCAAATTTTGCATCCAAGAGGCCCAAGATCACCGTATATGATAGACTACACAGAACTGATCTACTCCTGAACAGAAAATTGCTAAGAGAAAAGGAGAATTTGCTCGTTACCCTTGGAGACCACGATGAAGATCGAGTTCAAGACTTGCTCGCTACTCCGAAAAGACTTGCTGTAGACCGGGTGCACAGAATAGGATGGACTACAGTGGACTCAGATCACGAAATAGTGCACATGTGACGATCTTGCTGATGTGGCACTTAGGGCTGACGTGGCGGTGTCGTGGTAGGACAAGTGTGCACTAGGGCTGATGTGGCTCAAACACGTGGCTCGGGTGGCTGAGCTAGTAGACACGTGGCTTCTAGGGCTGAGGTGGTTGCTAACTAGGATGACACCGGGCTAGGGCTGACGTCATCCCGATGACACCGGGCTAGGGCTGACGTCATCCCGATGACATCATCTGGCTGACGTCATCCCGATGACATCATCCAGCGCAAAAATTGTGAAAAGTCACTAAGATCTAACGGTTGCTAGCTTGCCACGTAGATGAATCCTGGCCATCAGATCAGAGTGTCAGTGTAGATCTGATCAAACGATCATGATAACAATTGGACGGTCGAGGGGATGATGCATGGCGCATGACAATTAGCTGATGGAGATGAAGTGTCAGTGGTAGCCGAATAGGTGAGGCGCGATGGTGAGGCAACCATGCACATGAATCGAGGCAGTGGCAGCTAGGCTTTGGCTCGGTGGTGCGTGCGGTGCAGTGACCAGCGAACGACGAAAGATGATGGTGGCTTACTAGCAAAGGTAAACAATGAACTGGCGATAAGAACAGATGTGGTTGGTGAAGAAAATGAAAGCAGTGGCACAAACGACTCTGGTGACAGTGCACCAGTGAGAGAGACGGAGAACTTAGCTCGGATTTGGAGGATGTGGAACACAAGGGGTGGCAAGGCTTAAAAGGGCGCGGACACTGAGAGTCCTCAACAAGCGTGACTCAGACACTGAGTCCATGGCAAAGATGGTGGGCGTGGCTTTTGAATCGGCCACGGTGGCAGAGTCCCGACCGGAGACGATGATGAATAGTGCTCAGTCCGACAGATATTCGACACGTGCTGCACGACAAGATCCAATGGCTTTAATATTACTTTGCTTTTGGCTCATTTATTTTGATTTCAGATTTTTGGCTTTTGATTTGAATTTGAATTTAAATGTTAGTTCAGTTTTAAGGGTAATCTGAAATTGATTTGAAATGTGTATTTCCTAGGTTTCAGTTTCGCTTTCCAAATTAATTACCTGATCATAATTTATTTTACCTAAATTTTAGGTTTTGTTTAAATGAATTAAATTTTAATTTAAGTTCTTATATTGACTATCACATTTGTTATTTAAGTTCTTAAATTTTAGGTTTTATTTGCTCAGCACAGAATTCGAAAAACCCAATAAAAATTCCAAAAGAAATTCGAATGCCAACAAAATGTCGCAAAAGTTTCAAAACTTTCACATTTTTTGAACATCTAAATTTCCACGATGTTACAAAATTATTAATAAGTAAGTCAAAGCAATTAAATAAACCACAAGTGAACTAACCATTCACTTCCAACCACAAGTAAGCTAACCATTTACTTCCCATCCAAACCCAACCAAGGTTTTATGAAATTCTACCTTTATATGAATTCATCGAGCATTGTCCATAATCAGGGACATGACTATTCGAATAGTTTTACAATCTACAGAGGTTCACAACTTTACCCTTAAAAGATAATCAACTTATAATGTCAATGTCTAACACACTTCTAAAGGTGTGTGACTAAACGATTATCACAAGGTATTTACAATGTTCAATCACAACTCGATTCCACCTACTAAGATTTCGCTGCTAAGTAGGCTGACCACCTAGTCGGAGAAGCCCACTCTTGTGCTAATGTGAGTCAATGGCTATGACCATAACCCACATTCATCTCAATGGCGAAAGCAAAGTTGAAACATCATAAATTAATCAGCAGGTCAATCCCATTCTAGATATATGGTTACACGATAAGGCTTAGATCAATGGTGTACAAAGTTAAATCTTTAATCAATACCCAGGCAAAACATCCATATCCCAAAGTGTTGACGACACTTCCCCTTTTGTTGTGTGATCACTAGTCCAAGTGAAAACCATTTTGTTGAACCAACACCGCTGACACTAATCATGTCATGGTACATAAATTTTACAACAGTGGCTACAACCATGATTCAATACCTGATTAAGTAAAAAGTAATTATTTAATCAACGTGATAATGAGTCCAACGTAATCGTTATTATGATTAAGCATACTAAATGTACAATCCAAATGGATACTAATATTGTATCATTAGATAGCTAACCATCATAGGGTGATAATGGAATCATGGTATTTAAATTATCAATGAGGAATTAATCAAGATTGGTTGATAACTACCAAGTACAAAGGTTCATAATAAATTAGCAATGTAGAATAATTTAAAATAAAATAATAATAATTAGATTTGAAACACTAGGTTCAATATGATCAAAGGTGTGACTTGCCTTTGCTTTACTCAGTTACCACTTCTTGATATTTAGTTCCTGCTTCTGCTCCTTTGAAGACGTTATCTAACGAGAGAAAAAGCGAATGAAACATAATTAAATCTAAATAAAATCTAAAAAACCAAAACCAAAAGATAGAGATCAATTTTAGATCAATTTTAGATGAATTTAAGAAGAAGAATTGGGGTTAATTGGAGTTCGGACGGAAGAGAATGGACTTTCGGAAGTTAGATTGGCTTGGAAAATACTAGAAAATAACAGAGGGGATAGAAACCCTATGGCTCATAAGTGGGTCCACTACTATTTTTCTATATTTTGGAATCTAATTTATTTCTAGAAAATAGGATTAGAGACTAACAAGTGGGGCCATGGTCTATAGACCGGATGCATGAACAGATCTAATCTCGATTCACGGTAGATTGGGTCAACGAAACATTGCTAAGGGAGATGGGGTCCATACGACAGGGGTTTGGCTCATGGTGGACCAAGTCCATGGATATGGAACCTAGGGTTTGGGCCTCGGTTTGCCACACAGGCATCCATGCGGCAGTTGCATGGCATTGTGGACTGAGGTGGTTGCTGATGAGGATGGTGAGGTGGCGGCTAACATGGGTGAATCAACGGCCGATAGCTCCAGCTCCGACAACAGTGAACAGTGGCGAGTGGTGGACTAGCAAGCGCACCAGGAGCTTATCATGGCACGGTGAGGGTTTCTAGTGGCTCGTATTGGCCAGAGGTGATTGGCATTTTGGTCGACGGTGACATCCACGGTGGTGCAAACACGGGCGACACAAACTCTGGTGAAACTGGTTTGGCTTGTTGCGGGGAGGTGTGCGATGCATTGCTGGGCTTGCGGCGATGCTGATTGAGCAAGCCACGAGGATCAAAGGTCATCAACGAAGGATTGATGATGGCGGCAACCATGGTGGATTGGGTGGAGCTCGGCTCCACAGTGCGGCGACAAAGCAAAGTCTCTCTAGCAAAGGCAAGGTGAGCACGGGAGAGAACATGGAGCAGCGAAGCCAAGGATATCGACGAAGAGGCTCGAAAGTTACCAACGACGATGAATTCTGATGAGAAGATGCTTCGACGGTGCACGAACTCCAAGCGCCGATTCGATGAGAAGGCAGCATTACCGGGATTGGCGTGCTAGGGATTGGAGAGAGGAGATTGGGGTGGGGCTTTTGACATGGACGACCAGCTCTTTTACAATCTGAGGAGGCGCATTTGCGGTGAAGATAGTGGAGACATTGTAGAAAAGATGGACTTCAAGTCTAGGACGAGGCTGACGCAAGGAAGAAGATGGGTTGCACAAGCCTTGCGGCTGCATGGCGGTGAGAGAACTGGTGGACCAGACCGAGCAAAGCAGGCTACGGAAGATGGGCCATGCGAGGAAAAGACAAATGGGTTAGCAAGGATTGGATCGGGTTGAGAGAAAGAAATGACCCAAGCGATTTTCTAGACGTTTTTATTTTTAGAAATTGGATTAATTCAAATTAAGCTCAAGTAAATAGCAAATAAACTCCAAAAAATCCAAGAAAATATAGAAAATTCCCTGAAACACATTAAATCTTTAAAAATTCATTCACATTAGAAACACATTAGAGATGTTTACTTCATTCACATTATATCTTTTTAATTTCTAGATATTCAAATTAAGCTTTAATTAATTAAGAAAAATCCAAATTATTATTTTTATTTTAAAATTTTAAAAACATTGAAAACCAATATATTACAAAATACCTCCTCACCAGCAGCAAGGAGCCCTTCTTGGACCTCATTAAAAACACTTGAGCTCTTGCTATTCTCTCTTGAACTCATTTTCGCCATTTTCATATTTTGAGGTTGTTGAGAGCATTCAAGTGAATTGCATAACCTAGTTGATCATTGTAGCACTTGGTGTCGGGACCCTGGATTTTCGAATCCAGACCCTCTGTGTATTACAGCACTAGTCCCAGATCAAAGCTAGTGCACACAGTCAAACAGTGATGATTACATAACCAACAACGCTTATTACAATAATAAAGAGTACAGACCGAAAGGTCTCATTATTACAAATGAGGTTTCAAGACCTCACACACTCACAAAACACAGCGGAAGCAAAAGATAAATCCAGCGAAGACCCAACAATACGCCATAGGCAATTGACTGGGAAGCGCAGCCTAGAACTCTGGGAAGCCTTCATCGAATCCACACGCGAAGTAGTCGTAGTCTCCCTCTTGAGCTTCATATTCCTCTGAGTTGATTTTAGTGCAGCATGTGAGTACATAAAGTACTCCGCAAGTCTTGGGAAAGAAATGCAGTAGATGCAAGGCTTAACAAAGGAATGCTATATGGTTCTTTTGCACAAAGCAATGTTTTATTTCAAATACTACTAAATATTTTCGAAGGCATTAGTTTATCAAAGTAATTGTTTTAACTGAAACTATTAATCACTCTATAGTGAAGGTTCTATCCACCAACACTAAATAACCAGCTCTAACTGCTAAAGTTTAAAAAGTAAGGGTTCCATCCACCCACTCTGGCTCCAACCGCCAGAATACCCTTCTGAGAGTTCCCTCCACTCTCGAGATCTCAAAACTTTGTTATTAAAACCAAAACCAAAAATCTACCATGTGAATGCATTCCTTGCCCACCCTTGACCATGGGCACGGCTATTCGAATAGTTTAACACTCTGCAGAGGATGTACAATTTTATCCCCAAGAGATAAATTATCCTAACAGTCACCATGCTTCCTTTGGCATGAGACCCAGATAAAATATCACAAAGCCTTTACCTCACTCCAGTCTAGCTAGACACCACCCGCTAAGGTTTCACCGCTGAAGGGTTAAATCCACCCAATTAGAAGCCCCCTCTTACGCCATATGAGTACAGTAAACCCTGTCCCTCACTGTGAATAACCAGTAAATCCCTGGCACCCATTTTCCACTGGTGGTACCTAAACTAAACTATCGTGATTTAATCAGCTAGGTCATACCCATATAGACTTGGGGTTGCACGATAATGCTCAGTCTGGACAATCACGAGAGTCGGTCCTTAATCGACTAGGGCGGAACATACACTTTACAAAATCTCGTGCTAACCGCACCAATCTATTCTAACCATCCACCCTGGTCTAAAACAATTTTCACATTTCATTTTATTTTAAAAGAACAGTGGCAACACCAATCGCCACTAATCTCCGAATACAAAGACTAGTTTATTGAAATATAATTTCCCATTCCAAGGTTAAAAAAGTTAAATAGCATGACTAAGCATTTTACTACTGCTCTAACATTAACAAAGAATTATAATACTCTCATTATTGAGACAAAGGTGATCCTAGGGTTACAAAGGTACATTGTGACATCCCAAAATTCAAGTATTCAAAAATATGGAGTTTTTGAAACTTCTCTTGCATTTTGCTGGTGCTCAAAATATCTTTTGAATATTTACTTGAAATATTTCGAGTTTTGTGGCCTGCAAATTAAAATATTAAGAAAAAAATATCCAAATCTAAAAACAATGTTGGTGTTAATAAAAGAAATAGAAAACCCAAGAATCTGCACACAAATTAAAATTTAGGTATTAAATAATGGGAATAAAAATTTGAAATCCAATTTACTTAAATAAAAGTGAAACAATGGTTAAAGAAGTATTAAAAACTCACATCTAAATAGTTGAATATCAAATTTTAAATTTTAAATGTCATGCAAAAATTAGAATCAATAATCATAAATGTGAAGTAGAAATTCAAACTAAAAGTACAAGACCTAAAACAATTTCTAAAGACTTCCATTTTTTTAAATACCTTTCCTTTTTTTCTCTCGCTTCGGTCGCTGACCATAGCGGTTCCCCTCCTCTATGCTATAAGAAACCTCGGACCCCCTCTAGGCCTCCTGGCGCCTCCTCCTCCTTTCCCTGCTCACCCATCGCTAGTCTCGCTGCACGCCTGCCCAGCGCCGTGAATCGCCTCCGCCGGCGCCCTGCCATTCCGGCTCTCCGGCGAATCCTCGGCCAAGAAAACCACGTCATCCCACGTCCCTGCTCCTCATCTACTCCCTATCCAGTTTAATTGGATTTCGGTGCAACCAAGCTCCCCGCACGGTCATCTCTCCCAACCCCAGCTGAAACCGCCGCCGCCAGCGCCACCCGCTCCCTGGTGAACCCCGGCTCGATTGCTTCCTTGGGGAGCATCACCATGGTGCCGCGAGTCTTCCCCGGGCATCGGCTGCGGCTTTCTTCACCCTAGCTCGCCGGCACCATGAGCCCGTTTGCGCCGCCGTAGGCCATCGCCACCGGCCATCCTCGAATTCCCTCTGACGCGACCAGCGGCACGGTAAGTTTCCTCCGGTCTCCCTCATGCCTGTGCGCTCGCTAATGTACCCCCACCACCACTCCAGCGCCGGTGCTTCATTTCCACATCACCGCCGGCCGCCCCATGCTGTCGCCCGCCCCCCTCGTCGCCGCTCCGACCAGCGCGCCGCCACCTCTAGGTCCGCCCCCCTATGCGCAACCCATTTTGCGGGTCACCACCCCCTCCCCGGCCACCGCCTGCCGTCGGCAGGCTCAGCACCGTGCGTCGCTGCCTTCCTCTGTTTCTGGCCGCCTAAAGACCTCAGCTTATCTATTTTATACACCGCTCTCTCTCAGCCCAGGCCGTTGGCCCACTTGGCTAACTCAGCGCGCATAAGAATCCCAGCCGAAGGTCCCGAGTTCAAGTTCAGCCGGCTGCACCATTTCCACCCCTTTTTGTTCTAATTTTTGTGGTCCATATCAAGTAAGAAAAATCATGGAAAATTTCAGAATAATTTAGAGAAGCTAATAAAATTAATTAGGGTATAAAATAAGCTTGCTTAAGATTTAAGATTTAATTATTTATTATATGAGCAACTAACATAGCTTAAATACTTATTTGAGGTCTAATTGTCAGTTGAAGGCATTAATAAAATGTGGTTTTATTTAAAGTCCAAATTTAATAAGGAACCTAATTAAAAATATATCCAAGTTAAAGTTAAGGGAAGTGATTAAATAATACGTTAACTATAAAAGTAGGAATTTAAATCAGTATTACCCTTAATAATAACTAAAACATGTGCCCCAACATTTAACATGCCGCCATCGAATAAACCCCAATGGTAAATTTAATTAAATAGCAACATTGAGATAAGCCCATGATAGCAAATTTGACCCTAGGTAAATAGAAATTTAATTAAAGGTGGAACCTTGTCAAGTACTAAGTAAAGGGCAAAAATATCAATACCAGTAACTTCCATAGCACCTCTAGATTAAAAAGTCATATTAATGTACAGGTACCAAAATATAATAACACGAGTAATTAGGGTTGCATAAAATGCTACATATCAAATTAATAGTAATATGAATTAATTCCATAAGCTAAAAGTTGTATACGCCGTCTTGGAACCCCTGCCTTAACCCATAAATGGCAACATTTGACCAATACAATACTTAATACTTAACTAAGTTCATATATCTACCCATATTTCTGTCTTGACTCATGGAACCCTCTTAATAAAAATAAAAATAATAAAATAAGTTATTAATAAAAAGATCAGGACATTGTTTCCCACCATCAGCTATACCTAGCCACCTCCGAGTACTAAACAGAAACAAACCCATGAATATACCTTTAGCATGACCTATCCTTTGACCCCATTTTGACATGTTCCCCTGCCAATTCTCACTTCACTCCAACCACTACGACACTGACAATACTCCGCGTCCAATTAACCATGCCCCAACTCACCTATTTAATCATAATAAAAATTAATCAAGTTCAATTGGATTTATTTGGACTTTTTGAGTTATTTACATTTCTTTGGATTCAGTTGCTTAGCACGTAATTAGAAATTGAAGATTTAATGGACCAAGCGAGATCAAGGTCAAGGTGAAGAAGAAAGACCAAAAGCTCAAAGATCAACAAATGAGAAAGCTTTGAGTGAGCTCAAAACCACGATAAACCGTGCAAGGCGAGTCAATACTTTGATCATGTTGAACCTACATTTTCTGCAAATTATTTTTGTTTAAATTATCAAATTGCATACTGTTATTTTATGTAAATACATGTTTAATTTAAGATTCTAGTTATATGCCCATTATTTAACTTGATTAATATTCCACCTCCTTTGAAATATTTGAATATGTGAACCTTGTCGCCCTAGCAAAATTATAATAGTAACCTTTCAAAAATAAGTCCATAATTATATGCCATGCTTAGTATTGCTTAGAAACTCATGGACGCAAGAATGGCCAAGCATCACTTTCAATCATGAGAAAAGTTGGTTGGGTAGTCATGGTGGTAATGACTGGTGTATGTTGGATATGGTTACTTTATATTCCCAAAAACCTTAAATTGCTTATCTATCTGGACAGATGGTTCGGGGGTATGGTGCAGGTGTGCACGAGAGTGTGGTTTGTGGTAGAACCGCCCAGATAACCCTAAGGACTGAATCTTGTCATGACCTCCTATGTAAAATAAGTACAACCACAAGTCTGTAAAGTACAACTTGGCCTAGTAGATTTACCGGACCCTAAAGGTCATCATCATCGGTGGAGAAGGTGAGGTAGTGCAAGTGGCGGCCTGTGTGGCAGGCTTGAATGGGACATCCGTGGAGGGTGAGGTTCTACTGTGGCGTGCTAGCAGTGTGGGTAGCCAGCTGCTAGGCGTTCAGAAGGAGGACATCCCGCACAACCTATGAGAGCTGCCGCAAGCGGTACAAGCTCATAGGGGTGAGATGATGGAAGGGGCGAGGTACTTTGAATGGTTACTGTGATGGTTGGCTCAACTGCACGACTAAGGCATCGTGTGGGGCAACGAGTGAACTGTCTCTAGTGGGTAAAGTGTGCAAACTTTGCAGAGTCAAAACTATTCGAATAGCCGTGCCCACGGTCAAGGGCGGACATAGGAACTTAACTAGATATAGTTCTATTTCAAAAATCTTGAATCATGGAATGGGAAATGGAGCGTAGTGGGAAGCCCAAATTAGTGTTGTCCTGGGCGTCGTCCAAGTGGTAATGTAAGCGGCTATAACGCTGAAGGTATAGCATATGGTGCAGAGACCATAAAATGGTGGATGGAATCTGGATCGATATTATTATTGCATTCTCTTACACATTATGTTTTTGTTCAAAACTACTGGATCTCAGAAAATTTTTATGTATTATATTTTAAAATAATGATAATACTTCCCACAAAGTAAAATATTAGGAAGAGTAAATAGAGTTGTAAGAAAAGAAGATGGTTGTTGAGGTAAACATATAAAGATGTTGGTGGATTCACGTCGATCATAAAAAGGATACGATAGTGTGGATTCTAGAGAAATAAATTGGTGGAGCCTAAATGAATATATAGGCTATTGAATGATTTTTGGAGAATTAGGAGGTACAAAGGTAATTGCTGGATTACAACACTAGTAACTAATATAAATTCTTGGGAGATGGTGGTGATTATGGGATTAATAGAATCTGATCGATTACTGGGTGGTTCAATTGAATCTTTGGGAATTTGGAGGAATGACAACAATTATTGGAGTATAATCTTGGTCAATGATAATCTTGGTGGATGTATACTAAGGAAGCGTAGATTTGATCACTGATATTCTTGGTGAAGGTATACTAGTGAACTAGTTAGAGTTAAATAAGAGGGATTATTGGAAGATCAAATTATGGTTTTGGATCAATAACAAAAGGATTGGATTATTAGAAAGTCCTGATACAAATAATGTCGGTGGATTTAAAAGTAATTACGTTAGAGGATCAATAAAATTTACAAGTGAAGAGTTGATGAGTAGTTATTACAAGATTGGATTATTAGGAATTCATAACACAAAAGATATTGGTGGATTAGATAAATGATGTCGCTTGTGGTTTGGAGTCTTAGACAGCGATCAATAAAGAAAGTGTATTTTGGTGGATTATGTCAATTATGGTAATCACTAGGTGGAGTTTAAGCAGCAACAATGGCGCTATGATTAAATAATAATAATGCTACTAAAAGCGATTTTTGGCAAATAAAATAACCCGAGCCTCTCCTTTGATAAACCATGCATACTATTTATTTGCATCCTGTGTATTGGCTCGCGAAGCACGGTGGTTTGTGCTCACACTCGCTTTCACAACAACTCCAGAATCAGGAATCAGATCACTACGCTTCAGCAACACTATTTGGTCATAGTGGCAAAGAAGATGAAGGTGTCGAGGGCTAGGTCGCGAACCCCCAGTTGGTTGCCTGTGGGCATGTCCTGAGGGTCCCACCTGTGTGCTTCGTTCTTCTTGCTGCGGAGCGGAGAAGTCTTCGGCGACGACGGGTTCTACACGCGAATAGGCAAAACAAACAACACATATAAATACACATAAATTAAAAATAAAATTCAAAAATTCAAAAATAGTGTATATTTGGATAGTTTATGATTTTCGAAAAATTTAGAAATATGAACGGCTCAATTTGGAGTTAAAATGAGAAAGTTATGGCTCTCGAAAGATTAAATAGGAGAAAAAGAAAAAGGCTATTTTGCTGATTTATTTTTATACTGAAAAATCATAATTATGATGTCAGCGATTTTCAAATTTCGAAATTTTAGACATGCGAGCCCGATCTACCGTGGACCAGGTCCACGCACCGAGACGGAGACCGATGTGGCACACGCGGCCGACGTGGCGCCACGCGGCGCACACGCGGAGGCCACGCGGGCGCGGGCCAGCCGACGTGGCCCAGACCAAACGGGCGGCGCACGGGCAATCAAGCGATGAAATAGAGGACAATCTCTACTACAAAATAAGCTATACTAGATGCCTATCATTGACGATTCATAGGGAACTATCTATGCTGTAATTATCACAGATGATTTTACAAGCGTGACCATCTATCGTCTATGATGCGCAAATATCACAGACAATTCTTGTTAACAACCATCTATGATAGTTCACAGACGGTTATCAATATGAATAGTCTATGATACTTGCAAACGTCAAAGAAAGTTTTTAATTAGAACCATATGTGATAGTTCACAGATGGTTATTAATATGAACTGTCTGTCATAATTATGTATCACAGATGGTTTATGGTTGGAACCATCTGTGACCTGTATTTATACACATGAATGGTGCTTCGTCTCCCCGATGCACGCATCTCTCCAATCGTTTCGGCTCCCCGATGCATCTCTTCATCTCACATGCCGAATTTATTCCTTGTTGTATAAAAAGATCGCCCACCACCAAAGATTAATCCCCATATCATTGATCCTGTGCGAGTACCTCGCCGGCTACCTATCTTCCTTGTCTCTTAAGCATAAATAAATGGCTCCCTACTCTTCCTTGTCACCGGCATTCGTGGCCAACCTTGTCATCCTGTACGAGCACCTCGCCAGCTATACGCTGGTCAATGCTACGGAAGGATACTATCCCAACATTGTCCTCCCTCTTATGTCTGAAAATTTGCTAAAGCAGTTGAAGGCCACCTTCCATCGTCTTGAATCCTCCTACGCCGCATCTTCTGGTTGGTCTTCCACTTCCGGTGAACTAACCTCGCCATCAACGTGGTCCTCCACAATGACGTTACATGTCTCCAAAAGGCTTGCCATCGCTTGGGGTTTGGAGTACTCCATGGAAGTACACCTTCTCATATTGTCTTGAATAAGTTCCAAGTTCTTGTTCACCTTTGAATCTTCAATCCTTTGATTCCCAGTCATTCATACCATGTAATCGAAGTCAAAGGAGACAGACGGTGGTGTAGAATTGGTGAATCATGTCCTCTTAATAATCACATTTGAATACAATTAAGTCTTGTATACTCGCTCTATGGAAGAGGCTATAAGCACTGGAAAAGCAGTCAAGAGTGTTCAAATACCTCTAATCTATATGCTTATGATCTACAAATTGTTTGTGATAGTTGTAGATTTGGTTGAACACCTGATGTGATCATGCCGCAAACCCATATGACCATCAAAATTGAACAAAAGGTGAACTCGTTTC
The DNA here is from genome assembly GCA_017311315.1 of Dendrocalamus latiflorus. Taxonomy (NCBI): domain Eukaryota; kingdom Viridiplantae; phylum Streptophyta; class Magnoliopsida; order Poales; family Poaceae; genus Dendrocalamus; species Dendrocalamus latiflorus. Next base: position 25,008,397 of record CM029674.1, read on the forward strand.
TATCTATTACTACCAATGTTATTTATGAGAATAGAATACTACCTCATGTCACTATTTTGTTCAGTCTCAGTTTTGACAAATGGAATACTTTCAAACCGAGAGGGAGGTCGGCGCCAAAGCAATGGAGGAAAATAAGGAAGAATAAAGCCAAGGAGAAGCCATGCAGTGGGAGAGCAAAAGGGGAGAGGTCCAAGAACTTAAAGCCCATGTTTTGCATGAGGTTTCCAAGCTTTGGAATTTTCTCAAGCCCAACCGAAATCAAACTCGGAATCAACTCAGAACTCAATTTGGATTCGGTTCGGGACAGCCGACAGGCCTCTAATAAAACAGCCATAACTTTCACAAACGAAGTCCGATTTAGGTGTTCGTATGCTTGTTGGAAATCTTATTCCAAGGCCCATCCAATGGGAGAGGCCTCAGCTTCAGAAACCTTTTGATCGCGTCACAATCACCAAAACAATCTGACGCTGATTCAGCCTAACAGGACCGACTTCCAACATGCATATAATTCGTATCCAGAGTTCGTTTGGGATGGGTGAGTACTTGATGGAAAGCTTATCTTATCCTCTTTCCAATGGATCTATCCTCATCTCAAAATTCATTCTGTACAGAAAGATATCACCGAAACAAGTCAGGACTATTTTTGAATCCGAGTTTAAAGGTGCTGCGCCACCTCCAATTGGGCCCAAGGGCTTTGTAAGGGTGGGTGTCCAACCCTTGCCCCTTTGAACTCTTTGAATTTCGTTTGCTTAGTTTTTCCATGATGAAAACTCTTGTTCTTCGCTTGTGTCGACTAGACCAACCGTAAAGAACCTCAACGGAATCCCACCTTTTTTAACACAATTTATATATTTGCAATTTCAGATTGCTTGCTATCTTGTTCTTGCGTGTTCTTCAGTTGCATGCAGGAATAGACCTTCGTGGTCAGGTCAACCGCGTTCTTGGCACAGTTGATAACGACTTGGGTGTGGTCGTAAGTGACGTCGTACGGTTGTAGTCGGATCGCAAGAGTCACCTCCATCAAAATCGATAGTTATCATCCTATCGGAAGATCGGGACCCCATCGCCTTATCAGTTGGTATCAGATCTCCAGTAGACCGGTAGGAATTTCTTGTATCCCTAGTTAGTAGATTGATTTTTATTTCCCATAGTCCAGAAAAATTGCCCCACAAAAAAAGAGTTAATTCTAGTTGTCCAAACCCCGTTGTGCCTTTCAATCTGTTAATTTTGGTTTTCTAAATTGAATTTGTGTCCGTCTTAGCATTGTCTAGTTGCTGGTCATATCTTTGTTCCTATAAAAATCCAAAAAAAATAATCCCCCACCCCAAACCCTAATTCCAATTCGGCTGATTTTTCCTTTCTCTGTAGTCGCCACCAAAAAAGCCATAACTTTTGTTTCCGTGATCTGTTTTGAGTGAGACCACCTCCTTTAGATTCATAACTTCATTATACATCTTTTTGTTAAATTTCACTTCATTCCCGCAAGCCAGTTAAATGATATATGTGGTGAAAGTTGTCCCAAATTTCTGAATTGAATCTGCAACAGCCGGCACTTGTGAATTTTGGTGCAAATTTTTCAGTCAGTTTCCAGAACTTGGTCCCAAACCAAAAGTTGTAGAAAAAGCCGTCAGGAAATGGAAAAAAAAAGAATCATTGAAAAAAAGCAACCAAACAGAAGTTACGACCAAAATACCGACGTGCTATCCAGTGGACAGAAATCTTCAGTTTTCAAGTTTGGGTCAATCCTTGTGTTCTTCAATTCCAGATTGCATTTGATTGAATTATCTTGTATTTACCGCTCCTATACATTGTTATACACTTATTTTAGCCTTCTTCCACCCATGGTTGATCAGCAACATAGGCTAAGAGCTAGATACGAACTATAATTCAATTCTGTGCAATTTCAGAAACTAACTTATTGTTCTCCATTGCTACATATCGAGCCTTCCAAGCTATACCTTATACTAATCAAGCTGATCACGTCGAATCGTCCCTTGCAATCACTTTACTCATCACTTGAGTCAAATTTATCATGAACCAGCCACCGGTTGCACCACCTGTTTGCTTTGGTAAAAACTTGCTTGAGAGATGCGTGACTTAATTTGAGCCTCCATATCCTAGTAGTTGATAGGAACATTTAATTGTGATTTGTTTCCTTGTTTTCTACTAACAATGACAAGCTTGAGAAAATTGGTAGATTATGATGTCATCGCTGGCAGATTTGAACTCGAAGGGAAACAATTACCGGTATATATCTTGCCACTCACCGCTGAGAGTACGTCGTCGGACTACTTCTTATGGATTACTATGGTAGATAGCTACTTTGAAAGACAAGATCTTGATCCTTATGAGAAGATGAGCATAACAAGGACGGCACTGATTGGTGATGTTCAACATTGGTGGTCGAATCTCGAGTTTCACTACATGTACACATGGGAGGAGATGAAGAACAAATTGCGACGTCGTTTTGTACCTCCCTCTTTGATGCGGACTTGCATTAAGTCGCCTTGCGGCATGAAGATGAAGGACATGCATGTGGCTTGTAACACTCCACCAGTTCTCTATCAGGAGAAGCATTCTTACGTGCAGAGCCTTTTATCCTTATCATGGTCACTAGATCAAGGAAGAGATAATTAGGACAAGAAGGATATGACTCAAGTAATTAGTGCATAAAAATTCTAAACTTCTCTGTAGGGCTATAGTACCACTATTGGCATTCTAGTACTAATAGAGAGCGGTAGTACCCCACCTATAGGGCACTCTTAGGGCATTTGATCAAATTTGAACTCAACTGGTATTTGGTATGGATTAATCCATGGAATTGACATGAAAGGTCTGCAAATACAAGTTGCAACAAATTTTCCTAAAAGATTTAAATTTATTCATACATATTTTACTCAAACCCTAGAAATGGAAATAGATACCAAAAAGGAGAAAGGAAGAGATTCCAAAAGGGTTTACCTAAAAGAATGGAGGAGAAGTGATGCCAACAAGTTGATTTTGACAAGAGATTGAAGATTGCTTGGACCACCTTGAGGATTTGAGTATTGGAAAATTTGAGGAGAAAAGAGAGAGAAGAGAATGAGTGCTCTGGTGGTTTGAGTAAATGGAAATAGGTTGGACTGAAGGAATAGAAGTGGGGGAGGATAAGGAGTTGGCCACAACGGTTTCTGGGACCACCAATTAGAAGCAGTAGGACTGCACTTAAGGAGTGGTAGTACCGTGGTATAACCATTGTAGTTCCGATTTTCCTGAGAAAGAAGGGATAGGACATGGATGCAAATGATCCTTAATACAACACTCAAATATACACTTTTTAAGATCACTATGCATGAGATAGACAATAAATCTCCAAATAACAAAGTTTTTATCAAATTAGAGATTTTTGAGATTTTGAAAAAGATTTTAAAACAAGTTCTTCACAAGAGCCTCAAAAACTTCAAATGAGAGCAAATACATGAGGCATGAGTTAAAGCAACATTAAAAGAATTATTCCTCAATTAGAAAAACCAACTCTCATCTAGTGGCTTGGTGAAGGTATCAACTAATTGATCATCAATCCATATGTGGCTAACAACAATATCACCCTTGCTTACATGATCTCTTAGAAAATGGTGACGGATATCTATATGTTTGGTTCTTGAATGTTGGACCGGATTGTTGGCTATCTTCACAGCACTATCATTATCACATAAAAGAAGCATAGTTTTGAATTCAATTGCATAGTCCATCAAAGTTTGCCTCATCCAAAGAAATTGAGCATAACAACTACCTGAGTAGACATACTCTACTTACGCAGAGGATAGAGCAACGGAATTTTGTCTCTTGGAGGACCATGAAACCAAAGATCTCTTGAAAGTTGATAACTACCGAAGGTACTTTTTTTATCCACTTTGCAACCCACATAATCGGAATCTGAATATACAATTAAATCAAATTTAGCATATTAGCGATACCATAAGCCTATGATAGAGGAATGCTTTAAATATCTAAGAATTCTTTTAATAGCTACTAAATGACACTCTTTTGGTGAAGCTTAAAAACATGCACACATGCAAACACTAAAAATGATATTGGACCTAGATGTGGTAAGATAAAGCAAACTACTAATCATGAATCTATAAAGCTTTAAATCAACTGGTTTACCACCCCCATTAAGATCGAGGTGACCATTGGTAGCCATAGGATTCTTGATGGTTTTTGCATCCTCCATACCAAATCTCTTGAGTAGATTTTTCACATACTTGGTTTGTCTCATGAATGTCCCATCTTTGAATTGCTTGATTTAGGGTCCAAGAAAATAACTAAGTTCTCCAATCATGAACATCTCAAATTCCGTAGACATCATCTCACCAAACTCTTTACAAAAATCTTGATTAGTAGACCTGAAAATGATATCATCAACATATATTTGACAAACAAAGAAACTATCATCAATAACTTTAGTGAACAAGGTCATGTCAACCTTTCCAGTTTTTAATCTTTTTGAGATTAGAAAATCTCTAAGGCACTCATACCATGTTTTAGGAGTTTGTTTGAGACCATATAGCACCTTGGAGATTTTATAAACATGGTTTGTTTCCTTAGTATCCTCAAAACTGAGCGGTTGCTCAACAAACACAAGTTCGATAATTCTACCATTAAGAAATGCACTTTTGACATCTATTTAAAATATTTTTATATTAAAACATGATGCAAAAGTATGCAATATACAAATAGATTTAAGTCTAGCTACGGGAGTGAAAGTTTCACTGTCCAAACCTTCGGCTTAAGTGAAGCCTTGAGAGACCAATCTCACCTTGTTTCTCACCAATACTCACTCCTGTCTTGCTTGTTCCTAAAGACCTACTCTGTGCCTATTATGTTGTGTTTCTTGAGTCTTTCCACCAAAGTTCAAACATCGTTCCGAGTGAAATTATCTAATTCTTCATGCATTGAATTCACCCAATTTGGATCTTCAAGTGCCTCATCTATTGAGTCATCAACCATACCTTCATCTTGAAGAGCGAGACTTCTTCCACTTCCAAGCTTAATCAATTAAGTCATCAACCATACCTTCATCCTGAAGAGCGGCAACTTAAATGCAATTCGTGGACATGCATAGAACATAATTAACTACATCATGCAAAGAAGGAAGTTTGATGCAGTTGATTTAATCATAAGAAAAAATCTCATCATTGAAGAATGATAGGGTGAAGCCTATCTACTTCGCTCCCTACATGGCCCTTGTCATGAGGAGGACAAGTTTCTGAGGGGCAAGGTCGTCAGTGCATAAGCCCTACAAGCCTTGGGAAGGGCCTACCGTGTTGGCTGTAGCTCCTCCACGAGCTCAAGTAGAAGAAGAGTACATTCAAGAGCAAGAGCATCCTCCACAGCAAGCTCAAACATCGAATCCCATCCTTTTAGCTCTCACTCAAATCAATCACACTCTCATGGAGATCCACAATGCTCAGTTTGAAGCCAATTATCAGTTAGCTGCTTTGACTCAACGCATAAGTATTCTTGAGCATCCTTGTTCATCGACCTCATAGCCAGCGTAGCCTTCATCACCACTCCACTATCGCTGTTGTCGTCATTGTGATCTTTCCCCTAATTTGTGGGTTTTTAGTATTTGATGCCAAAGCGGAAGAGATGGGATGAAGATGAAAGAGCAAGCCATGAGAACAGTGATAAAATTGAGACGTTATCCATTATATAGTTATCTAATAGTTGGATATTTTGCTTGTATGAACTTCACTTAATATTATCATTTTGCTTGTATGAACTTCATATGTTGAACATGTAATACTAACTACCTTGAACTTTATGCTATTTTGATAAGTATGCAATATCATATTATAATGTTTATCTCATGTTCCATGTTATTCATATTGATTGTCCTTGATTATTATATTGACATGCTTCCACAAGATCAATAAATAAAGGAAACTCTATCAAAATTTTCTAAAATTTCATAAATGTGCATAAATATCACTTCATGAATCTATATGCACATAGTTAGGAGGATTTTTGTTTATTTGTTGTTAACTTTGAGAGCAACTAATTCTTTATCTCCTTTGAGCTCATCTCAAGAGTTATTTGCTAATCAAAAGTAAAAATATAGAATATGTGATTTGTTCTCAAACTAGATGTATATTCAAAACTTTCAATTCATGTATATTATTTAAGTTGCCATCAATTACCAAAAAAGGGGAAGCATCTAGACCCGTAAAATGAATTTGGTAATTAATGACGGCAATGCTTAAGGGACTAACATGTTTATTAAGATAATTGAAAAGTTTAGTCCCGGATTTTGTTGACGTCATGAAAAAGGCATGCAAAGGTGACCAAAGATTGATGTGGATCAAGATATGGCTCTAGGCAAAGGTATATTGTAGTATAAGGACCTCTTTATAGCTTTTATTGGTGTAGTGTTTGATTGAAAAAGACCAGATTTATAGAATATATGGTGTACTATAAAGAGGCATAATGGCAAGTAGCTTGTAATGAACCCTGTGCCACTTTGATCAATTGTGGTTCATGCATGCATTTGGAACTTCATTTTGAAACCCTCTATGAATTTCTTTTCAAAACCGATATTACCGTAGGCATGTCAGCTATAGTACCGCTTCATCAGTACTACCCTACCATTACATTTTGGTAGCTTATTTCTAGAGAGGTACATTTCTGGTCTTTTCTTGAAATAGTACTAACACATTTGTTGGCCAGTAGTACCACAGAGCAGTATGGCTGCACAGTGAGTCTAGAACTATCGCAGAGTGATATGAACACACCTTGATTCCAATACTAACAAAGTGCAGTATAAAGAGGTGTATTTCTAAAGTATTTTCTCTCCTCTAGAAATTGATACTGCCGCAGCTGAGGTGCAGTACTACTGCATGATTGATACTACTATGCCCTATGAGTGCGATAGTACCAAATTGGTTTAACGGCTAGTTTCTATGCATTTAATGAACCTTATGTAGCCGTTGAATAGCAGGTGTAGTAGTGCCAGCCATTACATGGCGGTAGTACTGTATCCCCTAATTTTTGGGGATTGTGACCCCAATGGTTATCCTGATGGGTGGAGGCCATAAACACCTTCCCACCAATGGCAAGGAGCCCTTCTTGGACCTCATTGAATACACTTGAGCTATAGCTACTCTCACTTCGACTCAATTTTTCCATTTTCACATTTTGAGTTTATTGAGAGCATTCAAGTGCATTGCATCATGTAGTTGATCATTGTGGCACTTGGGAACCTCCAACAAGCATCATTGGTCTCTTACTCTTGGTGGTTGTCGACACCTAGACGGTTTAGATGAGTTTTCTCGGTGATCTCTTCAAGAAGATTGTGAAGAGACCCAACACAATTGTAAAACATCGAAGGCCACCTCTTGGAGCCAAAAACAGCTACCATAGTGGATTGAGGAAAGGCCCAAGATTGTGCAAGGAGCTAGCTCGATTAGTTCAAGCTCCCTCAACGTGGATTAGGAGAGACCAACAAATCTTTGAGTTCATGAGAAAACATTGTATGTCCCATTTATGTTTTATTTCTCTTGCCTTTACATTCCGCACTTACATTTCTAACAATGATTTGATTGATTTATGTAGATAGATTTGTATCTTGCCTAGACATATGTTTGAGGTGCCATAATAAGACTTAGAGGATTTAGACCTTGACTTTCGCAAAACAATTTTAATTAATTCATGGTTTCTATAAAATTGTGTTTCAACGAAAAGAATTTAAAAACCTTCTATTCACCCCTTAGTCGGTTATCCTTGATCCTGCAGGGTTGCTAAACATTACTCGGTATTTGGGTGGTCATAAATGTAGCTTTCGGTTTTACTATGAAACATACAGAGGAATGTAAGCGATCAAGATAAAATTTACCCCTCCTATAAGAAGAGATATCTCTAGGCCCTCAATGTGGTTGGATTAAGAAAGTACATGGCCATACCGAATGTGGTTCATGAGTCAATCACAATTAAGTAATCCACTATAGGTTTGAGTGAAGGATCGAGCTATCATAGGATGGCACACTCCTCACCTTCAGTTCGATCTAGTATTATAAGGCAAAGGGATTGGTTATAAACACTATATAAGTTCATCCGATATAATCTTTGTGCATACTTAGGAGTCGCTATGTCCTGCTAGGGACCACTACCAACTTATGGACCAGAAAGGAGTTTTCAGGCCATGGCCAAATATATATGAATATACAATGTTACACACTAAATAGGTTAGAATGATAAAGATCTAGTCGAAGGCTCTCCGAGTGGGATACAACCTCTACTCATATTTGAAACATCCTCAAAATCAAGGAATTGAAAATATGTAAAATTTTAGAACATTTTGGATTTGCATCTTATTGTCATTTGGACTTTCTTGGTTTTGATTGCGGTTCCCAGGAAAAATAAATTCATGGCAATAAAAATTTAGAACAAACGAGGAAAATAATAAAAACTTAATTTAAACTAGAATACAAATCTAAAAAGATGATTCAAAAGATAAAGCAGGAGAATTTGTAGCAAAAACCTTGTCAAACCAAAAGTCAAGTGTAAAGTGCATGACACAATTTACTAAATTAAATCACGAGTTCAAGTTCCAAAATAAAATATGAGTTTAAACATCCTAAAATAAAGTAGAGAGGAAGCTATAATTAAAATGCAATAAAACTAAAATTTAGAATTAATGGCAAATTTAAATCCAACAAAAATTCAAATAAGATTTCAATTAAAACCTTAAAGCATAAAAAAGTAATTACCAATTAAAAACCCTAAATTGGTATTTGGGAAGGTCTATGAATTAAAATTTAGTAAAATCATATGTGATTTAAATAATAAATTTTTGTACAATCGTTTAATAGCTTGCGAAACCCAAAAAGAAGAAGAAACCAAGGCAAGCCAAGACCCACAAGATCAAGCGACTTGCGAGCAAGACGAGTCAATAATTTGATTATATTGTATCTATATTTTATGCAAATTATTTTTGTTTAAAATATCAAATTGTGTGCTGCTATTTTTTAGGCAAATTATGTTCACCCTAAGATTTATATACATGCCCATTATTCATCGTGATTCTATTATATCCCATTTGATTGAACATACTATCCTTGTCATCCTAGAAACCTACAATGGTAACCTGCTAGAAATAAGTCTTTATTTAAATGACATGCTTAGTATTACTTAGATACTCGGAGGCATTAATTTGCCCTAGCATCATTTCAACATAAAAACTTGGTTAGGCAATTATTGATGGAAAGTGATTGTGTTGGATCGTAAGGGCCTTCTCACCCCAAAAGCTAGCCAATGAGGTGAGGGACTCTCCCACTTTTAAGTTAGGTCCCTTGCCCTTCCACAACCAATGTGGGACTATTCCAACAATCTCCCCCTTCACACATTGGTGTCCCTCAGCCCTTCACCGCCCTTTCACCGTACACCGACAGTCCCTCAGGGGTCCCTTCACCGTACACACCGACGGTCCCTCAGGGTCACAGTCCATCAGGCGTTCACACACTAGTGTCCATTGGGCCAGAGATGTTAGAACCGGGCTCTGATACCACTTGTTGGATGTAAGGGCCTTTTCACCCCAAAAGCTAGCCAATGAGGTGAGGGACTCCCCCACTTTTAAGTTAGGTCTCTTGCCCTTCCACAACCAATGTGGGACTATTCCAACAGATTGGTATGTTGTAATATGATTATTTTATACTCTCCAAAAACCCCCAACTTACTTAATTATCTGGGCGGGTGGTAAGAGAGCCTGGTGCTGATGAAAGTATGAGAATGAGTGGCTTGTGGTAGAACCGCCTAGATAACCCAAGGACTGAATCTTGTCATGACCTCCCAATGTAAAACAGTACAACCATAAGTTTGTAAAGTACAACTAGGCTAAGTAAATTTACTAGACCTTTGAGTCATCTTGCTGGTAGGGGAGTGAAGTAGTGCATGTGCGGAGAAAGATCCGGCATGAATAGAACACCGCGTAAGGTGTTGTTTGCCCACTGCTCTAGTCATTGTGAAAAGTTATAGTCCAGCTGTGCTAGAATTAGAGTGTAACTTTCCACACAACTTGTGAGACCCACTGTGTAAGGGATAAGCCCATATGGGTGAGATGACAAAAGGATGAGGTATCTTGAAAGGATGTGTGATGATTTCCTCGGTCTACATGACCAAAGAATCATGCAAGTAAAATGGGCTGATTGTCTCTTGTGAGTAAAGTGTACAATCTCTACATAGTGTAAACTGTTCGAACAACCGTGCCCATGGTCATGGGCAGGCATGGGAACTTACATTGATATAGTTTTGTTTTAAAAACTTTATGGGTGGAAATGGAAAAGTGTCAGGCAGCAAAAGCCCTGATTTATGTTGCCCTAGGCGGTCGGTCCCAGTGATAATGTTAAGCGGATGTAACACTAAAAAACTAGCATATGGTGTAGGTAACCATGTAACTGTGGATAGAACCTGTACTACTACTATTATTGCAATCTTACACACATTTTGAAAACACATTTCTAGTTAAAATTGCTAAGTCTCAAGAGTTTCTAGTTATTGTAAGATTTCAAGGCATTTGGCAAATAAAATAATTTGAGCCATCCTTTGATAAGCCATGCATCTATATACTTGCATTCTGTGTATTGACTTACAGAGCACAGTTGTTTGTGCTCACACTCGCTCAATAAAATCAGAAACAGGTGAGCAAGATCACTATACCCATGACGACGCACCCGTACCTGATGGAGAAGATGGCGAAGGGAATTAGGGCGATCTTTTGTAGCCTTTTGTCCCAGTTAAGCATACTTTGATGCAGACTGTGTGCACATATATTATCTATAATTGAATAATATCTATGATTCATATTTTACCCCCAGTTGCGTGCTTGTGGACTCTCGTGATCTTACCTTTTAGTTTACTACTTCCGCTTCTGCTTTTGTGTTGTAAGTTTTAGTCTAATCAACCCTTATGTAAACAATTACCCGACGTGTTGTAATTAAACTCTAGCATGTGTTATTAATGTATTGTATGGTTTAAATGATGTATGAAATGATTCAACAATATATTTGTGATCACTATCTACTGATTCAGAGAATAGTGCAATGAAATCACAGAGGGTTCTAAATTTTAAAATCCAGATTTGATGGTATTGAATAAGGATCCAGTCATATGCTCTCCGAGTTGAATACGATATCTATCATATTGGATAAGAATCCGATTGGAAGCTATATATTGACAGAGGCACGGGGCTGAGAGGGATATCCCGAGACACGCCCATCAAAACCCTAGCCGCCAACTCTCAAAGCCCTTACTGTACACGCTGATGCTAGCACACTAACGCACAGCGTTCCATCCTTAGACATGTGGACTTCTATAGAAGTGTTGTTGCGATTATAGCGTTGATTGGAACGATCGCAAGAAAGAGATGGTTGGCTAGAGGGGGATTGGCTACTTCTACTACGTTGAACTGGCCGCTTTAATTCTACTTTCGTTGTATTGCACGTCTAGTAGCAACAATCTATAATCTATTACTCACATAGGTTCTTGGTTTACGCAGTAGAAAATTTTAATCTATGTTAGTGTAGTTTACCTGTATCCTAACATATTAAAGGTGTGACAAGGAGGTCCTACTGGGAAGAGAAATTGTAGAAAATGATGCTCTAAAATTTGCTAGAGATAATTTGTTGGAGATACAGTCTCAAGAATAGTTTTTCGGTAACGTGGAGTTGACACGGCCAAAGTAGAGACACGCTATTGCAGATAGCAACATGTAGGCTTTGCAGATGCAATTTATAAGAAGAAAGGTTGTCATGGTTTCGATTAGTGAATATATTATATACCATTCAGACGATGAGGAAACCCTAAGTATTGCTCACCTAACTCTCTACTACCATACATCTCTCTTTGTTTAGTTTGTAACCACATCAGTTTCGATTAGTGAATGTTCACTAGATCGGTGCTCCCCGCAAGCACGAGTCTACACCATGCGTATATTCACCGAGCACCTCATTGACAACAGTCATGTCAATGCTAATAGACTTTTAGGCGTTTCTTCCAACAACAACTTTGCGTGTGTTCTTCGTTAAGTGGAAGATCCTGACTCTATAACAACTTTCTTACAATCCTGCGTTCCAGCCCCAGTACTATGCACGAGCGCCTCCAGCCATAACCAAAACAGGCGAGGCAGTCATACCTTGTATGTCGTCGTTTGTAGCACCAAATTGGCGGGCCCAACAATTGCAATGAAATTTTCGTCTCGTTCTAGGGATAAGGCTGAAGGTTATAGGCACATCACGTATCCTACTCCTCTCGCACATGCATCTCTCACCCACTTTCCTCTCCGCTCGCTCACTCCTTCTAAAAATTATTTTTTTAACTACTATTATTTATTTTCATGTAAAAATTATCTGTCGCAGCAAATATAAGCACGGTCTACATTGCGTGGATCGCAAGAACAGCAGTGTAGGGTTCGTATGTAGGTTGTGTTGTGTGACAGGTCATTCGGCCAACAGGTCCAGAAAAGCGTGTGCGCAGAAGAGAAGCGCCTGCTTTGTGGCTCGCCCAACATCCGTATCCAAAAGAATCCCAACTTCTAATTTCCATTTATATGGAGAAAACCCAAATCATATTGGAGATAGTACTAGCTACTTGCATAACGAAATCCATCCATTTCCATTCCTTTAAATGATCGGTTTCAGTTGTTTTCATTTTAGTCCTCCGCCACTCAAATCTCAGTTGAACAGTTTAAGATCGGTCCCAGTTAAGGGCCGTTAATTAGAAAAGAATATAGCCATACTGTCCATTCCATGTACCAAATGTACCACACAATGGTACCTCAGGAAACATCCAATCAGACCTACAGTTTTGTTACTGAAACAACTGGAAATCTTTCTTCAAAAGCAATGCATAAACTGTCAACCGTGGAGCATTTTTACATCGTAAGAGGAAAGTGAACTTACATACCTCAATATTTTTTTTGTGAAATCATCCATTATGAAGCTGACAAGGTGGGTTTGGATCCATATATCAGACGTAATGCAAAATGCAAAGCCAACAGAAGCAAAATCTAACTGAATTATTTTTGTATTGGGGTCGTGAACAAAAATACATACCTGAAGATGAGATCAGTAATGACAAGTGTACTTGGAGTCTCTTGCACCTCATAGTGAGCTCCAAATTTTGGAGGTACACGGATACGGTGGCCTAGAAATATCACAATGGATGAGTGACCCTCAGAAGTTCCGGCGCCTAAGAAAGCTGCATATATCCAACCGCCCAAGATGCAAGGATCTACCTGTGGTATGGTTGTCAGTCTCTCTTGAGTATTATACTTGAGCTTACGCAACATGGGTAGCCTAAGCACATTACGTAGGAGCATTAAGGTGGAAGCTGAAGGATACAATACCCCAGTGCAATTTTTCCCAAAGTTAACGGTGATGGTCTCAAGTGAGCTACCGAACTTGGATAAATTGGCAGAAACAAGTGTAGGAGAGCCTATTAGCTTGGTAATGTTTCCTCAGCTCGAAAAACTAAGTATAAAAGGATGCTTGTGAGTGTTGCAGTGAGCCCAGTTCTCAAAAACCTGGCTATAAAAGGATGCTGCAGCCTTCCAATCAATCAGCTCACTCGCACATCTAACAACATTGTCCGATCGAGCTCGAATGCATGCATGGTATATACAAGATATTGTTCCTATGAGCATGCCTCTGGAGGACCAGCAAAACCAAAGCCAAACTGCTCTAGAAAACCTTGGGAGTTTGAGACACCTAAATGGTCCCAAGTGCTTCGTAACACCACCCAGTATGTCTGTCAAAGCCGCATCTTGGGCTTTGGGAGGAACTGAGCATGTACGGATGCAAAGAGCTTGTCTGCTGGCCAGTGGATGAGCTCCGATGGTGCTTGGTTTTGCCATGGCTGGTGAGTGGTGACTCACAACAATGGCACCCGTACAATACATAGCGAACCTACCCAGACGTACAGAAACAAAAAAGGGCGGCAAATGGGCAGCACAGCGAGGCTCACGAACCAATAAACTTTACTAGCAAACAGCTGCCCTTGTATGCATTGACACTGCGAGTAGTGTATATATAGAGATTAAATATCACTAGATGGCAGATCTTTATGTCAATAACAGTTTCGGAGGATAAAGTGTACTTGATACTTTAATCTTGTTTCAAACAAGCTTAATACTTCAATCTAAATAATGCATACCGCTTTATGCCTATCAAAATCGACTTACTAGGTAGAATATTTTCACTTCTATCCATCCAATGTCGCGCATGATGATTTTCAGCAAACAAGCGGGTGTGATACCTCTTTTGTATAAGAACAAATGTAACTCGAGGGAGGTAGTCCTCCTGTAAACTAGCACAAGCCTGGGAGAACAAAGACAAACAATATTACATCACTAGCACATACAGTACGATACAATGCATGAAATGATAAACACTTATAGAGGGACAAAAAGGTAAAAAGAACCTTGCGAATTGCGTTCATTTCGTAAAGCAAGACTTGGCTAAACTGCTCCTCGCTTATGGCCAATCTATGGATGCAACGACCTACAATGATAGAAACTAGAAGTTTAAAATCCAAATAAAGCTTACTATATATGATGCCAAAAAAGAATACAAGGATTTGTTATGTCAACTAGTAACAGATTAAGTAAAAATGAAAGATGCCAAAATCGTAATATTTCTTCCGGAAACACAAGCAAGCTTTGTTGTACCCCACTAAACACTAATGCATAAGTACTACTTCGGTTCATCCATCCCTCCTTTAAAATGCAAAGTTTGTTCAATGCTGAAAATCCTCTGATAGGATCAAGGATCCTTCCTCGGCTGCGTAGTGCGTACGGGCAGGAGGCAGGAACTCGGGCCAGTCTCCACGATGGCGCAGGGGCGCCGTGATGACAGGCGACGCGCGAGAGCAGGGGAGGCGAGAAGCAATAGGGAATAACCCTTGAAGCCAGGCAAGGTAATTGTCTTGCTTCCTTTATTCAATATTGTTTAGGGCTATATATATATCCCCTGTCTTAGCAAACCAACTCAAATACGATTTGATAGTTAAGGAAATAAACCATATCTAATTTGTAAAGGACTCTCCTTCCCTGGGCATCCAGCCCCCTGATTGCCGTGCGGACTAGCCACTGGGCCTGGGCCGGCGTTGATACACCCTGCCGATCATAACATCTCTCCCCGCCTCCGCAAACAGCTCGTCCTCGAGCTGAACGTCGGGGTAGAGGTCCTTGAAGTCCTGCAACAACTCCCACGTTGCATCCTCGGTAGACAACCCTTGCCACTGGACGAGGACGTGCCAGGTGCCTCGGCGCAGTTGGGCACGCAGCACGCGCTCTGGGATGGCCAACAGTCGGCCGTCCTGCACCGGCGGCAAGGGTGGAGGGGCGGCCGGAGGTTCTCCGCGGAATGGTTTGAGCAGTCCTACGTGGAAGACGTCGTGGAGCCGGGCGCCCTCGGGCAGCTGAAGACGATAGGCCACCAGCCCAATGCGTTCCAGCACTTGAAACGGACCTGCGTAGCGTGGACCGAGCTTGCCCCTGGGACGGTGATCCAGTGAGTGCGTCGGACGGTGAAGGAGACGGAGCCACACCCAATCGCCCACCGCGAACACCAACTCCCGATGATGGTCGTCGTAGTGGCGCTTGGCATACTGCTGGGCCTGGAGGAGGTGCTCGCGAACCTCGGTCAGGAAGGCGTCGCGGTCCTGTAGGAGGGTATCCACCGCCTCCGTCTGAGCAGTTCCTGCGGTGTGCGGGAGCAGCGGCTGTGGTGGCCGTCCATAGACGACTTGGAATGGCGTGGCGTGGAGTGCCGTATGGAACGATGTGTTGTAGCAGTACTCCGCCCATGGAAGCCAGTCGACCCAGGCACGCGGGCGGTCCCCGGTGGCACAACGGAGGTACATGGCGATCACCTTGTTGACGACTTCGGACTGGCCGTCAGTCTGAGGGTGGAATGCCGTGCTCATGCGGAGCTTGACACCGGCCATCTTGAAGAGGTCGCGCCACATGTGACTGGTGAAAACCGGATAACGGTCGCTGACGATCGAGGTGGGGAAGCCGTGTAGTCGAACGATGCCCTCGAAGAAGGCGCGTGCGACCGACGTTGCCGAGTACGGGTGACTGAGGGCGATGAAGTGCGCGTACTTGGAGAAGCGGTCGACGACGGTAAGAATGACGGACTTCCCGTGGACCTTGGGAAGACCCTCGATGAAGTCCATTGAGATGTCTGCCCACACCTGGGACGGCACGTCTAGCGGCTGCAAGAGGCCTGCCGGCTGTAGGGTCGGTGTTTTGTTGCGTTGGCAGGTGATGCATGTGCGAACGTGATCCTGGACGAGCACCCGATCGCCCGGTATATAGAAGTCCGTGCGCAGGCGCTGGAGTGTCTTCTGGATTCCCTCGTGGCCGGCTGTATGAGCCAGCGCAATCACCTGCTGGCGCAAGTCGTTGTGCGCCGGAACGAAAATACGCTTGCCGTGGATTAGGAAACCGTCATTGGCGCGCCATGGGGGACCGAGAGAGCCGTCCAGCAGCTGTTGGTGTAGTCGGCCCGCCTCGTCGTCGGCCTCTGTGGCGGCGCGGATCTCGTCGAGAAGGCGAAACGAGGGCCCGGAGAGGGCGTGCACTGCGGCTGAGTCGGCGGTGGTGTCAGTGTCGCGGCGCGAGAGTGCGTCGGCCGCCGCGTTGAGGCGCCCGGGGCGGTACTCGACCGCGAAGTCGAACCCGAACAGCTTGCTGATCCACTGATGCTGGGGAACGGAGGAGAGTCGTTGATCCAGCAAGAACTTCAGGCTGTAGTGGTCGATGCGGACGAGAAAGCGACGCCCCCAGAGGTACGCCCGCCAGTGCCGCACAGCCTGGACAAGGCCAATGAGCTCGCGTTCGTAGGCCGCCAGCTTGTGGTGGCGGGCGGTGAACGGCCGACTGAAGAAGGCCAGGGGTCCCGCCCCCTGGTGTAGAACGGCGCCGAACCCCGTGCCCGAGGCGTCGCAGTCGACGACGAATTCTCTGTCGAAATCCGGCATTTGCAGTACCAGTCCTGACGAGAGAGCGCGCTTGAGTGCCACGAAAGCCTCCGCGGCCTCCGGCGTCCATGCGAAAACCTCCTTGCGCAGTAGGCTTGTCAGTGGCGCTGCGATGGTCCCGAAGTCCCGGATGAACTTCCGGTAGTAGCCGGCCAACCCCAGGAAACCGCGCACGCCCCGGGGGGAACGGGGCTCCGGCCAGGCCGAGACGGCGACCACCTTGTCGTTGTCCATGGCGACACCTTCGGCGGAGATGACATGGCCGAGGTAGGCGACCGACGACGCCCCGAAGGAACACTTCGACCTCTTCAGGTAGAGGCCGTGGGCACGCAGGGCGTCGAAGACGAGGCGGACGTGCTGCAGGTGCTCGGACCAGGACGAGCTGTAAATCAGAATATCGTCGAAGAAGACGAGCACGAACCTGCGGAGGAAGGGCCGGAGGATATCGTTCATGAGTGCCTGAAATGTCGCTGGCGCGTTGGAGAGGCCGAAAGGCATGACGAGGAACTCGAAGTGCCCATGATGGGTTCGGAACGCCGTCTTCTCGATGTCCTCCGGACGCATTCGGACCTGATGATAGCCGGACCGCAAATCCAGCTTGGTGAAGAACTTGGCGCCGTGGAGTTCGTCCAGAAGCTCGTCGACCACCGGGATCGGAAATTTGTCCTTGGACGTCTTGTCGTTCAGGGCCCTGTAGTCGATGCAGAAACGCCATGAACCGTCGGCCTTCCTGACCAGCAGCACGGGCGCCGAAAACGGAGATGTACTTGGCCGTATGATGCCTTGCTCCAGCATGACGGCGCATTGACGCTCCAGCTCGTCCTTCTGGAGCTGAGGGTAGCGGTAGGGACGGACGGCCACCGGCGCCGTGCCGGGCAGCAAGTGGATACGGTGGTCGTAGGGGCGCACCGGCGGAAGCCCGCTGGGCACGTTGAAGAGCGCCTCATACTGCTGGAGTAGACGGTTGAGCAGTGGCTGTTGTGGCGAGCCTTCGACGGCGTGAAGTATCGGCTGTCGCCTGTCGTCGTGAGGTGAGCCCACGCCCTTCCAGAGGACGCGGTGGTCACCCCGGTGGAAGGCCATGCAGAGGTCGTCGAAGTCCCAAAGGATGGGGCCCAGTGTCCGAAGGTAGTCCACGCCGAGAACGAGGTCAAAACCACCCAATTCGATGCCGAGGCAGTCGATGGAAAATTCCTCCTGGCCGATGCGCATGGCCACGTTGTGCGCCCGGCCCTGGCATGCGACGCGGTCACCGTTGGCCACCGTGACCCGTATGGAGCTGTCGGATGTCACGAGGCCAATGCGGCGCATCACGTCGGCGTTGATGAAGTTGTGGGTGGAGCCGCTGTCCAGGAGGGCAAGGAGCCGTTGACCGTGAATGTAGGCGTGGAGGTGGAATGTCTCCTTGGTGCGGATGCCGGCGATGGCGTGGAGGGAGACGACTGGTTCGTCTAGCAGCGCCTCCTCCGGGACCACCTCGGCGCCCTCGTCGGCCACCATCTCGTCGTTGAGATAGTCAGTGACCTCGAGGTAAAACAGTCGCTGGCACTGGTGCCCTCGTACGTACGGCTCGTCACAGTTGTAGCACAGCCCTTGACGACGTCGCTCGGTCATCTCGGTCGGCGTCAAGCGGCGGAACGGCCGTGGAGGTGTGGTAGGCGGGGGCAGCGCGGGTGCAGCCGCGCTTACAGTGGCAGACGCGCTTGCAGCAGGGGCGCGCAGCGATGCGGGCAGCGCCATCGGCGGCCGTGGTGAAGGACGAGCAGTCCGTTGCGCCGGTGCCGACATGGTTGCCGCAGCGCGGCGCTCGTAGGCTCGTGCCAGATGCATGGCCGTCTGAAGGTCCGGAGGCTCCCGGAGTTCGACGTCGATGCGGATGTGCTCCGGAAGACCCCCCATGAAGAGTTCCGCCTTAGCGGGTAGGAGATGCGGCGTATGGCACACCAGTGCGTTGAAGCGCTCCTGGTAGTCCTGGACGGTGCCGTGAAAAGGTAGACGAGCAAGTTCGGCGAGGCGATTGCTGCTGATGGTCGGCCCGAACCGCTGATGGCACAAGTACTTGAACCGCTCCCAAGATGGCATACCTTCATCCTGTTCCATGGCGTAGTACCAAGTTTGGGCAGCACCCCTAAGGTGGTATGACGCGAGCCAGACTCGATCCGCGTCAATCGTGCGCTGCCCACGAAAAAACTGCTCGCAATGATTGAGCCAGTTCAGGGGATCTTCCTTGCCGTCATAGGAGGAGAATTCGAGCTTGCTGAAACGAGGTACGCCGACCCCGGGAAGCGCGCCTGTTGTAGATGGTGCCGGGGTAGCGAAGTGAGGGACCGGCGGCCCGGACGACGCCACCATGGAAGGCAGCGGGGAAGGCGATCGGGGGAAATTTATCTTGTGGATGGGGAGGGGCGCGGATGGTGCGATGGAGGATGGCGCGGCGTACAGGGGCATGGTGGAGGTAGTGGGCGCAGCGGCGGCAGTTGAAAACAGCATCATGCCGTAAGCGGGCATCTCGACGGAGAAGCCCTGGGGTATGGCGCCGGCCGAGAAGGACGCCTGCTGGTTCTCCAGGGACGCCAGGCGGGTGGAGAAGTTGGCCAGCTGCTGGGCGATGTCGGCCAGGGCCTTTGCAGTAGCGTCGGTGGCAGTCGGCGGTGGCGCCGGCTGCTGCTTTTCCTTGTCGTCGTCACCCAGCATCTCTGATACCAGATTGATAGGATCAAGGATCCTTCCTCGGCTGCGTAGTGCGTACGGGCAGGAGGCAGGAACTCGGGCCAGTCTCCACGATGGCGCAGGGGCGCCGTGATGACAGGCGACGCGCGAGAGCAGGGGAGGCGAGAAGCAATAGGGAATAACCCTTGAAGCCAGGCAAGGTAATTGTCTTGCTTCCTTTATTCAATATTGTTTAGGGCTATATATATATCCCCTGTCTTAGCAAACCAACTCAAATACGATTTGATAGTTAAGGAAATAAACCATATCTAATTTGTAAAGGACTCTCCTTCCCTGGGCATCCAGCCCCCTGATTGCCGTGCGGACTAGCCACTGGGCCTGGGCCGGCGTTGATACACCCTGCCGGTCATAACATCCTCATAGAAAGGAAAAGGCTAAAACAGAAATTGGGCTCAATTGATCAATGAGTTCCAAAACAGTTAGCAGTGAGAGAGCAAGACTACAGACTGCTGCAATAAATGGAGATACATCCTCTTCGAGAGATGGATGGGTAACATCTGCTCCAAAGACTATTGTTGGCAAATATGTTAGAAGTGGTATTCTCATGTATAAAGCATCTTCAACACAAATAAACTGGTAGAAAGATAATGTGCTTTTTATTTCAATGCATTACAGTTATTACATTATTACTTCTCAATGAAAAAGAGAAATAGTATCATAGCCGGCATCGACCAAATGAGTAACTACGACACAAGTGTTCCTCATTCACATGCAAGTGCTAAACAATAGGTAAAACTATTGACAAATAAATGATTCTAAAAAAGAACTAGAGAATAATGCGGTCATTTCATACGCGTGGCTGGGGAAGTAGGATTCCCGCTTAATGTGGTTCGAGAGGCCTTAATGATGTCACATGAAATCATTCCGGGGGAGCTTAATCATGTCACATGAAATCGTAAAAACGTTTCCTAATTTTTGGAGCTCATGAAAACATTTCATAATTTTTGGAACTCATTTTCGATATTAAAAAAATTCATACACACTTAAATAAATTTTGGAGTACAATTCAAAAATGATAAAATTATGAAACAATTACATAATTAAGTACGCTCCCTCAGGAAGCTTCACAAAAAAAATTTGTATTTTTTATGCTCATTTGCTACATCTAAAAATTCTATGAGTATTGCACAAATAAATTTCATAATCATGCAATTAACCAACTAATCATACGAGCTAATCACGTGGAGCCCTACCACCACCGGGCTCCAGGTCTATGGCCGCATGGTGGGTGAGTGATAGGCACTTGCCGCCCAGTGGCCGGGCTCTGCTGACCACGTGCAAGCTCCACGGCGTTACTGTCTGGCCATCGAACGACAGAAGTGATATTTTTGTAAGTACCTCAGGCATACTAACATTTTTATAAATACAGTTTCAAATAGTGTTATACATGCCAAAAATTCTACAGTGCAGTTTAGCAGTACACGAAGAAACAAACAAATCATCTAGACCGGTAGTCGACACAGGATCCAACATTATTTACTGGAGAAATCACCAAACCTTTGGGTACATCCAGCAAAGCGTACCGATCCACATGGTAGCATGTCGAAGCAAGCGCTTAATCGTATTCAGCACATCTGCCAATCAATTACTAGTACGGCTATTATTCAGCATTCAACTCAGAAAATGTACAACAATAAACGCCACATCGCATTCTGCGCACGAATCCAGGGAGACCTGCAATGCAAATAACTCCGCATTCAAGTCACCAAACCGTATGCAGCGGGGCAATCAATCAAATGGAGCATGGCAAGTCCCAAGAAAACATCACACAGGAACAGCAGCAGACAATACTGTTAGCAGCTCTCCATTTGTTCCTGAGTGGATAGTTTCTCAGTTAGCGCAGAAATTAAACATAGTCCGGTTCGTCGATAGAAAGTGTCAGCACAGAGGTCATGGCATAAACAAGAAGAAAACATATATGAGAAGCTCCAAAGGAAACATCGCGTCTTGCCACTAGCACGCTAGTTAGATAAGCCTACATATGGAAGGAATATAAAGGCGGGGGCAATTCTTCCCAGATAAGCTTCTAGCCTCCAACAAGGTGGGCACCGAGTTCACCAAGATCACCATCATCGTCTTGAAGGCGAACAGCATCCAACTTCTGCCTCAAGACCGTCAGAGCATTCATAATCAACTCATAAGCTGTGATGGCACCGGTTGTTTCCACAGTGAATACAAAGCTGTCCTCCTTAGCATTGATCTCTATTAATCCTGGCTTCCCCATGGCATCTGCCTTCTTGATCACCTCATCATCATATGTGTATGCCTCTGGATCCACCACCACCACCTGATAATGTGACAGAAAAATATAGATGCTCAACATCAAGGATTTCTTGCATACAACAAATAGGAGGAAATGCTGCGGAGTCAAAAGTTGGGCCAATTTCCATAAAACTAATGGTGAATCCTAAGTACGTTTGTCCATTAAATCATTGGAAACAAAAAGCTCCATGGGCCAAATTTGTTTTCGCAAATACAAAAAAATACAACAGCATACATGATGAAAATTTGAAAACAGCAAAAAGATCTTAAACAAATAAGCATTTGGTAACATTTACCATTTGTGTAAATTAAAAAAGACAGCCATGAAGTTGGAATGGGAAAACTGGCAGAAAACAGAAACTAAGCTTATTTTGCCCAAAAACCTCACCAAGAAACTAGGGGCAGTAATTGATAATGCTTGACTAAATCCCATAAAAGTAAGTTTTATTTTTGAGGTAGATGAATGCACAAGATCATTCTTTAGAATGGACTGATGCAGTATAAGGTGCATGAACACATGCCTAAATGTCAAGGAAGACACAGTGTGACAAAAGTTCCTCACGATTCACAAAGTGAAGTGGCCAAAGCAAGGCATGCACCACTAGCAGCAAAGCGCTAAGTCATCTGCATCTAAGCATAACAGGGTTTAAGATAGCAAAATAGTGAAGCAAACACCAAATGGTTCGTTAACCTCACGAGAGCGAATTATTATCATATGCAAGAGAGCGAACGGCATCAGGCATGTAATTTTGTTCTATATTTGCATGAAAACTTGTAAGGGGCTATTCACTTGTAGGGAAGTAATTTATTTCTATTTTTGCATTTGATGTTTGCCAGGTGTATGCTTGGCGCTAGGCCTCAAGTGCACATATCGCCTTTGACTTTATTAGAAGAGGTACATTTATCTTGAATTAATGCCTGCAAATGGAGCATGTGATTTGGATGGTGATGGGGCTGTTCCCCCAAGAACGAGGACAAGCTTGAAGTCGTTCATGAAAACGGAAGCTTTAGCTAGGAGTACTCTTGAGAGTTTAGCGGTGTCTTGACTCTTGACAACCTTTAAGCATGGTTTGCATATGCTGCTATGGTTGCTGACTTGATTTTTTTATTGAAACATTTGGGAATAGCATAGTCTATCCAAGAGTTCAGTGTACAATGAGGACAGAACACTTTGCTGTATGTCGATCACGGCTATACGAAACGGTTTCGCCAAACCCATTTGTCCAGATCAGCAGTGCTGCACAGTGCATACACACTAAATGCAATGAATGCATGGACCAACTTCTGGTTGTGCTAAACAGTTCGAACCGGGTTTGAACACTCGTAATGTCCATCATGAATTCAACCATAATGTGGTACTCCCACAAGTCACACAAGGAAGTCGTTTTAGGTCAGGTGCAGTCAAACATTATAAACTTTGACTATCAATATCTTTTTGAATATTTAGATTAGACACATCAAAATGATACGTGTAGATTTATCTTGAAAAGTATTTTCATAATATTATAATTTTATTAGGTTTTATAAATATATGACAATAGAAATATGTAGTCAAAGTTGCATTTTAGGCACCATGCCGATGTATAAAACAACTTTATTTTGTGACCAAAGGGAGTAACAGGCAACACAGTTTTACGGTAACGGGTTACTACTAATGGGTTCTTTCATTCAATGCCACTTTGCTCACCGAGGTTAGGCAAGTTTGACCAAGTGTGCCTGGTGTTTGGTTGGCACACTACATATTCATAGGCACATGGCCCACTTGTCATACACACATTCTTTAGACAAATATTCCCAGTTTGCTACAGTTGTGGTGGACAATTTGTTCACCACAGAATGCGTGGCACGCCACATTTTTCCACAGTTTTTGTGGCAATGTGTAGTTGACAACCAAATTGTTGCTTGATTAGTTCATTTTAACAGATTTTACAAGAGATGCAAGATGCTTGGGCACATTTTTAGAAAAGCATGTAGCTAAGCTCACATAATACATCATGTATACACGCTCAAATGAATGCAACCTTGACGGAAAAGAATATTGAATAGTAGTAGTGAAATATGGTCATTTCAAAACTTAACAGGACAGACCAGCACAGCGTAATGTGAATCGATATGGCAACCTGACAAATAGGACAAACTCAAACCGAAGGTATCTGACTATAATTTAATTCCAACAGCTCAATACTAGGTATAGCTAAGCACTAAGCAGAAAAAATTCATACACCACTAAACATGCCAGTGCCTTGTTACAATGATGTACCTACGACACTAGTGGAAGATTGCAGGCCAACAGAACATAAAAGATCAAGATTGCAGCAGCATCAGCAAATATATTGACCACTATCTAATATTCATGAAGGTTGTATAGAATCATAGTTGTGGTGTGGAACTATGAACTACTACTGCGTGATTTATTTTGAATCAGGGGTTAGTTGATGATCAGAGGAATAAAAAAGTAAAAGTCCAAGGATTAATTGATGATAGCATAGGAAGAAAAACATAATTTAAAGGAATAGAAAACAAGCTGACCTGTTGTGTGTTGGGATCAATGTCAAATACTTTTGTAGGGCTGCTCTCCACCCAGCTTCTTTTTTCCTCAAACGTCAGTGTCTCCATGAGCTCTTCATTAATACGTATATCAGGCTCATACATGAAAGTCACAGTAGCAGCTGGGGACCATTTGGCATGATCCTTTCCAATTCCCTTCCGGGCAATCGCTCGAAGCTTTAGCTCTTGCCCACGACGCAGCTTTACGATTAGTATGCCCCTGAAATAAGCAATATACTATAAGCTTACTACTGATAAGTATTAGTTGAACAAGAGAGTATGCTTAAAGCTTCCAGGCATTTTTTTTTAAGAAAATCGAAGACTAATCTCATAGAAGTACTAGCAGATGTTACTGAATCTGTTAGAAGTACTAGCAGATGTTACTGAATCCATTAGAAGTACTAGCAGATGTTACTGAATCCGTTAGGCCAAAACTGAACACACATAATAGGATAATTTTATGTTTATTTCGACAGCATCCAAATATAAGAATGGAGCATGCTCTGCACATGTAAGAGAAAGTTGTTGGTATAATGCTTTGGACCAAGTATGGGCATGATCAGCATCTAATCCAGATATCCATTTGATGCTTCGTATATTAGTGAAAGAATGAAGCAAATAAAGATAAAGGCACAGTGGACTTGCATTTACAAGCACATAATGATACGGCCCAACTAGTAAACTAGCAGGCATGCGTATGATGGCCTGATCTTTCACGGCACTCTCCTAGAACAGCAGTTCAGCAGCGACTCTCTAGTACTTGTGCAGCCTCAGAATCAAAGAATCCAACAAAGAGAGATGGGAAGATAAGCGCAGCAACCACCGAAGATCTAATCTCAGTTCCTTTGAACAGCAGCTCCTTGTCTTCTCACGTTCTACAGCTTACCGTGTCAACCTGAGAACAGCAAGGAAATAATAGATGCATTCGGCCACAATCAAATCCTAGATAGCAATTCTTCCACCCAAGAGCACCTCAACTCATGAACAGAGGAATAGATCACAATATCAGCCTGCAACTTTGATTGAAAAATCAAAACCACACAGCCTCAATGAACTCTTGAGGGAATTCACAGAATCTCAAGAAACGATATGGTCGCCATAAGGGTGTTTTCTGGTTTTTCTTTACTCGATGCAAAAACAATCTAAAGATACATGGGGAGCCGACTAGGCTTTTGTACTCCTCATGTACGGCCCCAAGTCGGCCTGATCGATCCAACCTGAACTTGACTCGGCTAAAACAAGAAAAGATCACACGCAGGTGCCTGACTCGATGGACTCAGATTCTAAGAAAAGGAACAGACTCCTGCTTCCTTAATTGATTCAGACTAACAAAGGAAACTAGTTACTTGCCTGACTTAGAATAACAAAGAAGAAAACAGCTCTGGACTACTTGATTAATAGCAAACTTGACTGATTGGTGTCCACATGGAACCCACACATAATAAACTTCCTTCCATGTCCATGTTTCCATGTATTGCTTGCCCCTGGTCCTTGGTTGCCTTTTCCTTCGCTACAACGGAGCCATACGCTGCATGCACCTCCAGCCCGCACACACTGTAGTTGCTGTACCATGCGCCCTTGCAGTAGCTGCATGCACCAGCTCTGTCTTAAGCACACACCAAGCCCTTCTGGTATTCTTCCCTTCCCCACGGCTAGCTAGCATACTCTTTTCGTGCACCATCGGACACAACATCCAAGTACTACATCATCACTTCCCATGCCGTCCTCCCTTGCCGCCCTCTCGGCACTAACAAGTATTTCTCCAACTAGGAAAGAATTAACAACACCTGAAATGTCTCTGGTTTTTAGGCCCGTATCACATAATAACTTAATAAGACAGACTAGTATCAGATAGACAGCAGAACTGTCCTAAATTAAGAGTTAAATTTAATCAATCAACCATACAATGATACGAGGTTATATAAAAGTAATCAACGTGTTGGCTCTTCCACATTAATATGTACAATGAACCTATAAGAATAACCAACAGTCAAATGCTCAGTTTTACTTCCATGCATAATGCTCCACTGGGATGGAATGAAAGGACAGCAAAGAAATCTTTCTTTTGTTTCACTGATTGCTCAGAAAAGAAAAGAACATGGGAATTATCTTATTTTAGAAGAGAAGGGAAGAGACATGTCACATATACAGTGGTGCTCCCAACACAACATTAGAATTTGTACATTTTATGGAAAAGAAAAAAAAACTCAGCAAAGTATAGGTAGATAAACTTAACAATATATGGATGGGCACCATGGAATGATGAGAGAATAAACAATAGGGTCAAAGTTATGATCTGACATTATGGCAAAAGATGCATCCAACTTAGGTTCTACTTTATAGTTAGCAATCAAACTTGTTTGTTTAAATTATTGAAAGAAAATTGCATGGTCCTTTCTTTTCTCTCCCTTTTATGACCACTTTCATGGAGAGATAGACAAGACAATATTAGCAAGTGGACTTTTTTCCATACCCTTTCCTCACATTACATGTTGAAATGACCTGGCAAATGGAAAAAAAATCGTTTTCTGCACAAATGATTTTTCTTCTCGTTCGCTCCTTTTCCTCCAAATGGTATCAATGTCTAAAGCAAATGATTTCTCTTGTCAAAAAGATGCCCAGACAAAGTCCATGGACTCTATATAACCCAGAAAGATATCTAGAATTCTAGATAAGCATGCAACATGCATGCTCCAACTAGGATAAATACTTTTCTATTTTGCAAGGCTTGAACTCAAGCATTAAATGTGGCAAGTGAAACAAACGATACACCTAAAGAAAAAAAAAGTTTTTTATGCCTCCTGAGCTACATACTATGAGAGAAATCAGGAATACAAACTGTTATAGGCTGATAGTGCAACAATACTATTTAAAAGTGTACTGCAGTACCTTTGTTTCTTCCCAGTAATTTCAACAGAACGTGATCTAAACATCCATGTGTACTAAATAACAACGTGTTTGAGGAGGCTAACACAACCTACGGAGTTATTGAGCTACCATACGTACATGATCTGTTGAAACGTTCACTTCTACAAAGAAAACGATCCATTGGATAGTATGCCAAATTTCAATATTAGTAAGGATATGCCATCTTCAGAGAGCGCGGTACTGCTACTAGGAATTGCTTGTTTAGTTCAGATACAGTGGCAAGATAAACAGAAAGTGGATTCATTGGCATCGACAACACAAGTTTGTTTTGACTACCTAAAGACATACCCTCATCTTCACCCCACTTTGTCACAAGAGGATGTTGTACAATGAGATAAATATAGCTTTACTCATGTCGTAGTAATTTGAAGGCAGTGAATGCATGTAGCATCCTAAGCAAAAATGACTAGTATTTTGGCGTCGATAGAGTAAAATGCTGGCACCTAGAGTAAAATGCTGGCACCATGGCCTCCTACTAATTGAAACCTAAATGCAATTGTCACATGCATAAATTCTTCAATCATAACTGCAAACCCGGATCATAATGATTGAAGTACTACATGGTTCTTTACATGCAGCTTATCCCTTTGGAGCCCCATGTATGCTCTGATAGACTGCTTGCAATAGAAACTTCATTCAAACAGAATCACGAGCGCACGAAACAAGCTTTGGAAAATGTCAATTTGGAATTTTGAGCTTTTGACCATCTTACAACCACACAAATCAACCATTAGATTGCCTATAGCTGAATCATTCATGTTGAAGAATACTACTGTAACCATTGAACAAGCACACGAAGAATTGCTGATGCTATGAGCTATAGAACACAAGTCCAGGATTCTCTAACAACCAAATGTATGGCATTACAAGGCATTTGAGCAAAACTAGCACAAGAGAAATTGTGAAAAGCGCAGCAACAATTTGAAAAGAAAAAAAAAAGTGGAGTGTGGTAGTACATGCCTCTGGTCTGCTGCGGCGGTGTTGTCGTACGGATCGGTGGCACCGAGGGCCTGCTGGTAGGCCCTTGCCTGGTCGACGGGGCAGACCTTGGGGTCGGTGGACCTGAGGTCGTTGGAGGTGACCTCGAGCGTCTGGTCGGAGTCGGTCGCGCGGGCTGCGAGGTGGAACTCGACGGAGCAGTACTCGCACGAGCCGTCCCCGTCGCAGGCGTCGCAGTCGCGGGAGAAGCGCATGGCCATGGCGGCGGCGGAGGTGAGGGGGATGAGGCCAAGGCGGTGGGCGATGAACTCGTCGTTGAGGACGGAGGAGTTGGCCTCGATCTCGACGAGGTCGATGGCGACGGTGGGGACCTCGGCGATCATGACGCGGCGGAGGGCGTTGGCCATGCTGGCGTCGGTGTCGCGGAGCTCAAACTTGGCGTAGTCATCCTTGAGGTCGCGGATGCGCACGCGGGGGAACCGCTGGTACGATGCGCCGGCCGCCGGACGGTCCATCTCGCTCCGCCGCCGGAGGTGGGGTTTGTGGGAGCGCAACGCCGCCGCAAGGGTTTTTCGGTGCGAGATTTGGGGGAAACGCATACTAACCACGGCATCTTGGTAACTTCAAACTTAATTCCAAAAAAATGCCAAAGAATGGGTTTTTAAAATTTTTTTAAGGAAAGGATTAATTAATTACTAAGAATTGTTTAGCCAAAGAATCCTTGAGAAGCCGCACATCTCCAATGCCGCACGCATCTTAACCTGCTATGCTATAATATGGCTACCTTCTTTCTCACTTCTTATGTTATAGGAGCTAGCTTTTAAATGCGTGTTTTTTAAAATAGGTTAACAGAAAAATTATAGTGAAAAATATACTGAGTCCAACCTACTGCAATAGTGTGGCAACCTCTAGCACTCGGTATTGATTTATAGCTTTTAAACGTATATTTTTAAAAATAGGTTAACAGAAAAATTATAATAAAAAATATATTGAGTTCATCCAACTGTAATAGTGTGGCAACCTCTAGCACTCGGTATTGGTTTGTCACGTGACGTAACACGCCAGTGGTTAATTTTAAAGATAAGTTATGGTAAGGAATAGGGATTATTTTTTAAAATATTGTAGCAAAGGGTTAATCAATAAAAAAATGTTTATGCAGTATCTATATGTATGCAAATGATGTTAATGCCGACATCATGTTCCTCTGGCAGGCTCGAAGCTCTCTCCGTAGGACACGCATGCCGACGTCATGTTTACGCAGCCAAGCTTACCACGAACATGAAGATGTTTAGGTCTAAAATTCTACTAAATCTAAATGGAACGCCTAGCCATTAAGATACGACATGTCTGTAAATATATTCATGTGCAAAGTTGCAAAACCATCTTTAGGTGCAAACTTCTACTTGGACCGTTGAATGGGTGTTTGATGGATGGGTAGATTAGATAATTGATCACGGTCTTGTTTTTTTTTTAAGATTTGATTTATCCAAAAATCAAAATACGTAGAGCGGTTTCTTAAAGCAGATTTTTTAAATAAGTTTCAAGTCTAAAACTATATACGTCAATGTCTTTGTGAGAGACCTTGTGGTCGTGCTCCATGAGAGTGATGAGTAATTGACAAAGGTTTAGGTCAGTCGAGTTTGGTTTGAGTGGTTCGGAGTCGAGTCGTTGCGTGGCGCAATCAGGCTCGGTCGGACTTTGGTCAAATCTGGTCAATTGGGTTTAGGATGCATATTCTAATGTTTTGACAGGTTTTGACTTCATCTGTGGTAAGTGTAATGATATTTACGCTTTCATGTGTCGAGCGGTGCTATTTGACGTGTTTCTTATCTGTGTGACTACAGGACGTCGAGTTGGAGTCGTGGCGAGACACGGTGGACCGGACTAGGCGCAGGTGGCGCTGAGGTCAGAACGGTCGGGATGTGTCGAAGACGACGTGGACTCGAGGTGGTTGCGAGGCGTGCGAGGCAAGAAGCGCGGAAGCTTCCCGGAAGGTGCAGAAGGGGCGAATCGGGAAATTCGCAAGGCTGCACAAGCGGGAGCGGGCTCCGTTGGACGTAGCGGGCGTAACGGGGCGGAGACCCGTTAGCCAGGCGCTATAAAAGGAGAGGAGGGGCTGCATGCCCTCCTTGAGCATTTTGGAGGGAATTAGGGTTAGCTCTAGTCAAAAGAGGCTTTAGGAGTTGGTTTTCCTTTAGTCTTTAGTGGTTGGAGAGGCAGAGTCTGGTGCTCCCTCTGTCCCCTACGATGTGTTCTAGGTGATAGAACAGAGGTGTTTTCTTCCTCCCTCATGTATTCTTGAGTGGTGTTCTTGAGTAGAGAGGGAGAGGATGGATTGAGGAGTTTGTAATCTTTCCTTTTGTATCAAGTCGGGGTATCGGAACTCCTCTGTATTCCCTGTGATTCAAGAAATGAAATCTAAAGTTTGGTTTTCCCTGTTCGTAGCTTCTGTTCTTCAGTTTCCTCTTTGCAAGATTTCTTGATTTTTGTGGTTCTGAGTTCTTGCTTGCTGGAGAGTGCCAAAATGGGTTGCTATGACATGGGTGATGCTCAAAAGCCATTTGGCTATTTAATCCCAAGAGCAAACCGAGTTTGATTCTCATATTTCAGTTTTGGCCTCCTCTGTTCTTGTTCTTCGTTTCTTGGTTTTGGTCCAGATTTTGATTCCCTTGTTAAGATGGCTTGAAATTTGGTATGAAGAGTCCAGAGGCTATTAATTAGCTTCCCTCAAAATTTCATAGCCAAAGGATCAACGGTTGGGGAGTTATTTGGTTTTTGGCTCGGTTCTTACAAGATTTCAGATCTTTACCCAAATCTGAAATTCTTGATTCTTGGAGTGGATTTCTTGTTATTGGCTCTTGGCTTAGTCTTCTGGGAGTGTTCCCTAGCTACCCTCAAAGTTTCCCAAGCCAAGAATCCAAGAATCTTGCGATTTTCTCAGTTTTTCTGAAATTTCAGTTTGCTGATTTTCTCAAGAGGTACTACCGCTCCCCGAGAGGTACTACCGCTCAGAGGTACTACCGCTCGTCCTAGCGGTACTACCGGTTTTGTTCGGACCAGTCCGATCGGCAGCGAAGAAACGTTCGGACAAGTCCGATCGTCGTGCGGTACTACCGCTCCGTGAGAGGTACTACCGCTCAGAGGTACTACCGCTCCTCGAGAGGTACTACCGCTCAGAGGTACTACCGCTCGTCTCAGCGGTACTACCGCTTGCAGTCAGACTAGCTCTGAATTTATTTTTCTTGGCTGCTTCTTTTTGGATCTGGTTTTTCCTTGTTGCCTTGACTTCCAGTAGTGCATATCTTCTATCTTCATAGCTTCCATAGTTATTGGAGAAGAAGTATAAGCATGGGTACTTGAGGGGCGAATTTAATTCTTGAGAGCGCCATTCACCCCCCCTCTGTCGCCATTTCGGTCCAACAATTGGTATCAGAGCCGGTTAGCTCTAATTCATAGATCTTAACCGGTCTCAAGAGCCATGGCGACGGACAAGTACTCGACCAAGCCGCCCGTTTTCGATGGCATCGATTACCCCTTCTGGAAGAGCCGAATGGAGACATACATCCAGGCTCAGGGGTACGCTATCTGGCGCAAGGTCAAGATCCGGTTTGTTGTTCCTGCCGATGAGAACATCAATGCTGGGAATATGCATGATGTTGAGGCAAACGCTAAGGCAAGGAACATCATTATCCAGGGCCTGAGTCGTAGCGAGTTCGATCGCATCTCCCACCTGTCGTCCGCCTACGATATCTGGGTGACCCTCGACGCATACCATGAGGGCACCACCCAGATCAAGACGGTTCGACAGGACCAGTTCAAGCGCGAATACAACAAATTCGAGATGCTTGCTGGTGAGTCCCTAGATGAATGCTTCGCACGTTTTCACAAGATCTTGAGCAACCTCCGAGCGGTCGGTCTCACATACCCTGACTCGGACAACGCTCGTCAGATGCTTGCAGCACTCGATCTGCGAGTGTGGGAGATGAAAGTGACCACCATCAAAGACACGACAGACATCTCGACCTTGACTCTTGACGCGCTGTACTCGCGCCTCAAGACTCACGAGATTGACGTTGTCTCTCGTAGGTCGAAGTCACAGTCGATGGCTTTGGTCACCGATCCCAGTTCAGCTTCTGGTCTCTCTTCTGAGTCTTCTTGCGGTTTCTCCCTTACTGCTCTCTGTGACATAACTGATGATCAGTTAGAGCAGCTTGCGGATGATCAGCTGGCCCTCCTAGCCCGAAGGTTTTCCCATGCCTACAAGGGTAGGAGAGACAGAAAGAGAGGAGGACCAGTCATCTGCTTCGAGTGTGGTGGCCCCAACCACATCCGAGCAAACTGCCCCAAGCTTGGAAAGGGTAAAGGTGACTACGGCGGTTCGGGCAAGAACGACTAAACCGACAAGAACCGCAACACGAAGCCTTCAGCACCTGCTCCGGGAAAGAAGAAGTTCCGCAACTTCGGGAAGGCCAAGAAGCTCTTCCACCGCGTCCTCACCGCCTTCGACGACCTCGACCTCAGCGAGGTGGAGGGATGGAGCGACGACGACGGGACGGGTGACCAAGAGCCCAAGGATGGCGGCGACGACTTCTCCGGCATGTGCATCATGGCCCTCGAGGGCGAACTCAGCGACAGCGAGCTGTACTCCGACTCGGACGAGGTATGTCCCTCCTATGACCAACTAATGAAGCTTTCCTTAAGCTAGGAGGATTTCATGCTAGATCTAGAGCTAGATGTAGCGAGTTGGAGAAGGAAGTAGATAGACTGTCACGGGAGCTTACTTCACTTACATCTGCTCCCTCCCGTGACGACTGTGATACATGCTCTGCTTTGCTGGTTGATATGGAGAAATTAAGGACCTCGCATGATAGTGTGTTCTCTGAGCTTGATATTGTTAAGGTGGAGAATGTTAGTCTGCTTGCTGAGTTAGAGTTGAGTAGGATGGCTGTTACCCTACTTACTACTGATGAGACTACTTCTCCCACCTCATGTGAGGTTAAGGACATTGCTGCTAGAGGACCTTATGCCATGCTCCTTGATCTGCCCGAGTCTTGTGAAAATTGCAATAACTTGAAGATGAATCTAAAACGGGCAGATCATAAAATTGCTGAACTACAAGCTTCTTTGCTTGAGCCGATTGATTCATGCTTGAACTGTCCTAAGTTAACTGCTGAACTTGAAGCTGTCTCCAAACAGTTTCAAGAAATGATTGATCATGATAGGAAGTTGGCTCAGTATGCTTCTAAGGACCCTGTTAGCTCACCATGCATTAATTGTAACAAACTAAAATCTGACTTGGTTGCATTGGATGAAAAATGTGTAAAGCTAACTAAGGACCTACTAGAGAAGCCACCATCTGCTTGTATTGTCTGTGCCGAGAAGGGGGAGAAGCCCCAGGGTAAGGTTGAGACGCTTAGCGACGTGAACCAACTGGCTAGCAGTAGGACTGTCCCTTCAGAGTCGGCTGTGCGTGCACAAGCCATTCTTCCCTCTGCTGTTGGTTCTTCATCTGCTCCCTTACCTCTTGATGTTCCCTCTTCCCCTTGCTCTTCTTGCACCTCTCTCTTTCGGAAGTGTCAGTACCTTATGAACACTCTCGAGAGATTTGTAGGAGGCAAGAAGAAGCTTAATCTTATTCTAGACCAATCCAAGATTTGCAAGTTCAATCAAGGTATAGGATATCATTTTTATGAGGATATGAGGAAGCATCCACCTGCTATTCTCCAACCAATAGTAGGAGGTGTGATCGAGGTCGAGCCCAGATCTGATGAGGTTAAATTCAAATCAGCGGGCTTTGTCCAAGGGATCTCTGACAGCAAGGTGAGTCCACTTGCAGCTTCGCCCTCTCAGAAGGCGAAGCCTCCCCGTGCTACTTCTACCTCTCAGAAGGTGAAGTACCACTGCACCTTCTGTCAGAAGGATGGACACACAATCGATCGATGCTTCAGGCGCGCTAGGATTGCGCGTAGAGACCGTGCAGAGGCATTTAGGCGTATTCAGGGTCAGCCCCAGATCCTGAGTGCACCTAAGACTAGCACGAGGTCCAGGTTTGTTTCTGACAGGTTTGGGCAGCATCGAGGACTTGGTTTTTCTGAGTCTTCTGGTTTTCGTCCTTGTGCTGCTCCGGGTCGTGTCTTCCGCCGTCCTGAGGGTAGATCTCGGTTTCCCCGTCGAGATAGCTACCCGCGGCGTGATCAGCATGTTGCCGGTGTTCCGACTCGCTCTCCCGTAGCAGTCGCACCCCGCAACAGCTTCAGGTCTGCTCACAGACCTTCTGCTTCTTTGAGTCTCAGAGAGCGTAGGGTAGATAGAGGTCAGTCGTGCTTGACGACTTCTTCTGCTCGACGTGTTGTTCAGTATTGGGTGCCAAAATCTCTCTTGATTTACCCCAGTACTGATACTTTACTCTCTGCTTGACTCAGGTTCGCCGGGTAGGGAAGGGAAAGGTTTGGCTCGTCGACTCCGGGTGTTCACGACACATGACCGGAGATTCCCGTTGGTTTTCTTCCCTTGCCCGTGCTCCAGGTGATGAGTCGATCACCTTCGGAGATGCTTCATCTGGGCGCGTCATCGCCAAAGGTACTGTGCGCATTAATGACTCTTTCATTTTGAAAGATGTTGCCTTGGTTAGTAAGCTGCAGTACAATTTGCTTTCAGTCTCTCAGCTTATCGATGACGGTTTCGAGGTAAGTTTTAAGAAAAATGCTTGTAAAATTCTTGATTCTTCGGGTAGTCTGGTTTGCGGGATTTCTCGTTATGGGAGGATCTTTCGTGCTGATTTTTCTGAGTCTTCTGGTGATCCTCTCAGGTGTTTAGTTGCTTCTGAGTCCCGCGACCTTTCTTTCTGGCATAGGAGACTTGGTCATATCGGATTTGATCATTTGACCCGAGTTAGCGGCCACGATCTCATTCGTGGTCTGCCGAAACTCAAGATGGTCAAAGACCTTGTTTGCTCTCCATGCCGGCACGGCAAGATGGTTGCCGCTTCTCACCCTCCGGTCACAGTTACTATGACCGATGCACCGGGACAGCTGCTCCACATGGACACAGTTGGACTAGTTCGAGTGCAGTCAGCAGGAGGGAAGTGGTATGTTCTTGTTGTGGTCGATGACTTCTCGAGGTATTCTTGGGTGTTTTTCTTAGCCTCGAAGGATGAGACGTTTTCGCATTTCCGAGGTCTTTTCAGTAGGCTTTCTGTAGAGCTCTCAGGTGCCTTACGAGCGATCCGCAGTGACAATGGCACGGAGTTCAAGAATTCCTACTTTGAGAGTTTCTGTGGTGAGACAGGTGTAGAGCACCAGTTCTCTTCTCCATACGTCCCTCAGCAGAATGGCGTTGTGGAGAGGAAGAACCGTACCTTGGTTGAGATGGCTAGGACGATGCTTGATGAGTACTCTACACCGCGGAAGTTTTGGGCTGAGGCTATAGCCACCGCGTGCCATGTCTCAAATCGAGTATTTCTTAGGGCACACTTGCACCGCACTTCTTATGAGCTGAGATATGGGCGAAAGCCTAGCGTCTCTCATTTTCGTGTGTTTGGTTGCAAGTGCTTTGTTTTGAAGTCCGGGAACCTAGATAAGTTTGAGTCACGTTCTTGTGACGGGATCTTTCTAGGCTACTCGACTTCTTCGCGTGCTTATAGGGTCTGGAACTGCGAGTCTAGCAAAATGGTAGAGACCTGTGAGGTGACCTTTGACGAGGCCAGTCCGGGGACTAGGCCCGATATCTCAGGTTCTTTAGAGCAGTCCGAGACCATCTTTGTGGATGATGAGGATGATGGAGACGACGGTTGTCTACCTGATCCTGTCCCTCATCCACCCCTTGAGGTGCCGTCTTCCACCGCACCTCGAGGTGATCAGCCCATGCCTTCTGCTTCTTCTGGAGCTGGTGGCTCTGTTCCTACCTCGTCAGCTCACGAGGTAGAGGCCACTTCTTCATCTCATCCTGGACCTCCTAGACATATCCAGAAAGCTCATCCTTCAGAGCAGATCATTGGAGACCTTTTCGAGCGTGTTACCCGCTCAAAATCTGGCTTATCTCAATTCTGTCTCCATTCTGCTTTCATTGCCTCCTTTGAGCCCAAAGATGTCTCTCATGCTTTATCTGATGAGTCTTGGGTCAATGCTATGCATGAGGAGCTAGAAAATTTTGAGAGGAACAAGGTCTGGTCGCTTGTCGAGCCTCCGCGAGGTCACAATATTATTGGGACTAAGTGGGTGTTCAAGAACAAGCAGAGCGAGGATGGAGTGGTTATTCGGAACAAGGCTAGACTGGTAGCTCAGGGGTTCTCCCAGGTTGAGGGTCTAGATTTCGAGGAGACCTTTGCCCCTGTAGCTCGACTTGAGGCCATTAGAATCCTGCTTGCCTTTGCAGCTTCTAAGGGTTTCAAGCTCTACCAGATGGACGTCAAGAGTGCCTTCCTTAACGGAGTCATTGAGGAAGAAGTTTACGTCAGACAGCCTCCAGGTTTCGAGAACCCCAAATACCCACACCATGTCTTCAAGCTTTCCAAAGCGTTGTATGGACTTAAGCAGGCCCCCAGAGCTTGGTATGAGAGGCTTAAGTCCTACTTGTTGAGTCATGGGTTTGAAATGGGTAGAGTAGATAAGACCTTGTTCATCCACCGTCATGGCAATGACCTTCTGCTCGTCCAAATCTATGTCGATGATATTATCTTTGGCGGCTCTTCCCATACTCTGGTTTCCCAGTTTTCGGATGTCATGAGCACCGAGTTTGAAATGAGTATGATGGGTGAGTTGACCTTCTTCCTTGGCTTCCAAATTAAGCAGACTCGGGAGGGTACATTTCTTCATCAAGGAAAGTACACTCGTGACCTCCTGAAGCGCTTCGATATGAGTGATGGTAAGCCGGTGTCAACTCCCATGGCTTCGACAGCCTATCTTGACCCAGATGAGGATGGCGAGCCAGTTGATCAGAAAGAGTTCAGAAGTATGATCGGCTCCCTTTTTTACCTCACTGCCTCGAGACCAGACATACACTTCTCCGTGTGTCTGTGTGCTCGTTTTCAGGCTTCTCCTCGCGTATCTCACCGCCAGGCGGTGAAGCGCATTTTCAGGTACCTTCGAGCTACCATTGACTATGGTATCTGGTACTCTTCCTCATCCTGTCTTTCCTTGAGAGCCTTTTCGGATGCAGACTTCGCTGGCTGTAGGATAGATAGGAAGAGCACCTCCGGCACCTGCCAATTCATTGGCACTTCTCTCGTTTCCTGGTCTTCGAGGAAGCAGTCCGGTGTTGCACAGTCCACTGCAGAGGCCGAGTACGTTGCTGCAGCCAGTTGCTGTAGCCAGGTACTTTGGATGGTTTCGACCCTGCGGGACTTTGGGTTAGCCTTAGACAGTGTTCCACTCTTTTGTGATAACACGTCTGCGATTAATATCGCTAAGAACCCAGTGCAGCACTCTCGGACCAAGCATATCGATATCCGTTTCCACTTCCTTAGAGACCATGTAGAGAAGGGTGACATAGTGCTCCATTTTGTGGAGAGTGACCACCAGTTGGCAGATATCTTCACCAAGCCTTTGGATAGTTCGAGATTTTCAGCTCTGCGGGGAGAGCTTGGGGTGGTGTGTCCTTACGGATTGTAGTGAGGGAGAGCTTTGGACTTTACTGCTTTACTATATTGATTATGCCTCTGTCTCATTTCTGTTGCATTGCACTCGGGGTGCATTTGGGTTTAGTCCTTCCAACATAGGTTAGAGTGCTTCTCTTGCCGAGATGCTTAGACTTCTAACTCTTATCTTGTGCTTCCAGGATTAGCTGCTTCTTATCTCACTAGGTCGAGCTCACTCACTTCTTGTAGGTTCTAGCGAGGGTTGGGCCACCCTCGGGTAGACAGGGTACGTGTTTGCTCTCTAGTGTGTGTTTTACTGTCAGCTGATTGTCCTGGAGTCATATGGGGTAGATGAGAGTCAGTCTGAGCCATAGTTGCCTCTATATCTTTTCTATGCTTTAAGGACTACCCGTTTGCTGTTTTCTTTGCCAGCTTCTCGATTCGTATTGCTTTGGTTCAGGGGGAGTTCATTAGGGAGCTTCTGGAGCTTAAACTTGACATAACTTAACTTGAACTTAAAGTTGCATCTCTTGTTGAGGGGGAGCTGGATTTTCTTGCATGTTAGCATCTCGCATTGTAAAATAACTACATTGAGCCCTGAATATTATCCTATTTTGACACGTTTTCAATGCTGTACACCTTGCCATGACTTGTGCTTAGCTTGCTAAATTTATCATGACTTCATATGTGTAGACTAGCGTTTGCCATGATAAGTTAAGTAAAATTGATCAACTTAAATTAAACTTGTCATGCTAGCATTTAAGTTTAGTCTTTCTTGAGCTATCCTTTTATGATTCATGCCATGTCAAATAGGCTGAGTAGAGCGTTGAATCTATATTGAGCCTTAGTTTGAGCTGTTTTAGTCTCCTGATGATACATGAGTTAGTACAATGTGTTAAAAAGCAAAAAGATCTCTTTTGTGCGAAAAAACTGATCTCACCAATTCTTTCCTATGAGACGGCTTGCCATTGCACTTGGCATGAACTTAGGGGGAGTTTTGGATGACCTAGACTATCTTCTTAAGCTTCTTGCTTGGAGTAGTCGCATAAGGCTTGAGATCTAGCACATGATAAAACAAAATGTTGGTTGACAACCACCATATTTGTGCGAAAAAACTGATTTCACCAATTCCTTCTCATGAGACAGCTTGCCATTGCACTAGGCATGAACTCAGGGGGAGTTTTGGATGACCTAGACTATCTTCTTAAGCTTATTGCTTGGAGTAGTCGCATAAGGCTTGAGATCTAGCACATAAACAAAAATTGGGTTGAAAACAACCATATGCTTTCAAAAGACAATGTTTAATGTGCTCAATTTGCTTATTCTACAATCAGAACCAAGTACCTTAACCAATGTTTCAATCTTGAGCTTATAACACTCTATTTGGACTCAATGTTAGCTTCTTTGTTCCGCTTAGCTTATTGACATGGCCTGCATCATCCTTGGATGTCTCTAGCTAGACTTTACTCATTGATGACTTGACTTGCTCACAAAATGCATTACATTTCAGATTGTCATCTTTGTGCTCTAGCTGGTTTATATATATGTCGTCATGATCTAGATAGCGTCCTTTTTTGAGTTATGGCTTGGTGTATTACATTATAATAAAAAATATATTGAGTTCATCCAACTGTAATAGTGTGGCAACCTCTAGCACTCGGTATTGGTTTGTCACGTGACGTAACACGCCAGTGGTTAATTTTAAAGATAAGTTATGGTAAGGAATAGGGATTATTTTTTAAAATATTGTAGCAAAGGGTTAATCAATAAAAAAATGTTTATGCAGTATCTATATGTATGCAAATGATGTTAATGCCGACATCATGTTCCTCTGGCAGGCTCGAAGCTCTCTCCGTAGGACACGCATGCCGACGTCATGTTTACGCAGCCAAGCTTACCACGAACATGAAGATGTTTAGGTCTAAAATTCTACTAAATCTAAATGGAACGCCTAGCCATTAAGATACGACATGTCTGTAAATATATTCATGTGCAAAGTTGCAAAACCATCTTTAGGTGCAAACTTCTACTTGGACCGTTGAATGGGTGTTTGATGGATGGGTAGATTAGATAATTGATCACGGTCTTGTTTTTTTTTAAGATTTGATTTATCCAAAAATCAAAATACGTAGAGCGGTTTCTTAAAGCAGATTTTTAAAATAAGTTTCAAGTCTAAAACTATATACGTCAATGTCTTTGTGAGAGACCTTGTGGTCGTGCTCCATGAGAGTGATGAGTAATTGACAAAGTTTTAGGTCAGTCGAGTTTGGTTTGAGTGGTTCGGAGTCGAGTCGTTGCGTGGCGCAATCAGGCTCGGTCGGACTTTGGTCAAATCTGGTCAATTGGGTTTAGGATGCATATTCTAATGTTTTGACAGGTTTTGACTTCATCTGTGGTAAGTGTAATGGTATTTACGCTTTCATGTGTCGAGCGGTGCTATTTGACGTGTTTCTTGTCTGTGTGACTACAGGACGTCGAGTTGGAGTCGTGGCAAGACACGGTGGACCGGACTAGGCGCAGGTGGCGCTGAGGTCAGAACGGTCGGGATGTGTCGAAGACGACGTGGACTCGAGGTGGTTGCGAGGCGTGCGAGGCAAGAAGCGCGGAAGCTTCCCGGAAGGTGCAGAAGGGGCGAATCGGGAAATTCGCAAGGCTGCACAAGCGGGAGCGGGCTCCGTTGGACGTAGCGGGCGTAACGGGGCGGAGACCCGTTAGCCAGGCGCTATAAAAGGAGAGGAGGGGCTGCATGCCCTCCTTGAGCATTTTGGAGGGAATTAGGGTTAGCTCTAGTCAAAAGAGGCTTTAGGAGTTGGTTTTCCTTTAGTGTTTAGTAGTTGGAGAGGCAGAGTCTGGTGCTCCCTCTGTCCCCTACGATGTGTTCTAGGTGATAGAACAGAGGTGTTTTCTTCCTCCCTCATGTGTTCTTGAGTGGTGTTCTTGAGTAGAGAGGGAGAGGATGGATTGAGGAGTTTGTAATCTTTCCTTTTGTATCAAGTCGGGGTATCGGAACTCCTCTGTATTCCCTGTGATTCAAGAAATGAAATCTGAAGTTTGGTTTTCCCTGTTCGTAGCTTCTGTTCTTCAGTTTCCTCTTTGCAAGATTTCTTGATTTTCGTGGTTCTGAGTTCTTGCTTGCTGGAGAGTGCCAAAATGGGTTGCTATGACATGGGTGATGCTCAAAAGCCATTTGGCTATTTAATCCCAAGAGCAAACCGAGTTTGATTCTCATATTTCAGTTTTGGCCTCCTCTGTTCTTGTTCTTCGTTTCTTGGTTTTGGTCCAGATTTTGATTCCCTTGTTAAGATGGCTTGAAATTTGGTATGAAGAGTCCAGAGGCTATTAATTAGCTTCCCTCAAAATTTCATAGCCAAAGGATCAACGGTTGGGGAGTTATTTGGTTTTTGGCTCGGTTCTTGCAAGATTTCAGATCTTTACCCAAATCTGAAATTCTTGATTCTTGGAGTGGATTTCTTGTTATTGGCTCTTGGCTTAGTCTTCTGGGAGTGTTCCCTAGCTACCCTCAAAGTTTCCCAAGCCAAGAATCCAAGAATCTTGCGATTTTCTCAGTTTTTCTGAAATTTCAGTTTGCTGATTTTCTCGAGAGGTACTACCGCTCCCCGAGAGGTACTACCGCTCGTCCTAGCGGTACTACCGGTTTTGTTCGGACCAGTCCGATCGGCAGCGAAGAAAAGTTCGGACAAGTCCGATCGTCGTGCGGTACTACCGCTCCGTGAGAGGTACTACCGCTCAGAGGTACTACCGCTCCTCGAGAGGTACTACCGCTCAGAGGTACTACCGCTCGTCTCAGCGGTACTACCGCTTGCAGTCAGACTGGCTCTGAATTTATTTTTCTTGGCTGCTTCTTTTTGGATCTGGTTTTTCCTTGTTGCCTTGACTTCCAGTAGTGCATATCTTCTATCTTCATAGCTTCCATAGCTATTGGAGAAGAAGTATAAGCATGGGTACTTGAGGGGCGAATTTAATTCTTGAGAGCGCCATTCACCCCCCCCCCCCTCTGTCGCCATTTCGGTCCAACACTTTGTTATCTTTCGTCTTAAAAAATACAGATAAACATCATTAGCTATCAAAAAATAACATGGCATGTCATCATACATAGTCGAAGGCGCATCATGGGCTTGGACCCTAGACGGCAGGTTGAAGAAGGGCATGTTCTTTTCAGCTTCTAAAAGCTACTTTTCGGCTTGTCTATAGTAACTAGCTTTTAAATGAAGTATCTTTTTAAGATAGGGTATATTAGTTAATTGTAATACATATTGTATCGACTTTATTTATATGGGCAAAAACCGCACGTGAGTTTCTATTACTCTATAATATCTCGAACGAACAGCTCAAAAGTCATAAGCCGCAGCTAAAAACTATAAGTTTTAGCCAAAAAGAACAAGCTCAAAGACTGTTCGGGGCTATAAGGCCTTCTCAGCTCCTAGTTTTCCTAGAAGGCACGTCCACGCACATCTTGCCACGTGTCACACCTGGCCCA
The DNA here is from genome assembly GCA_017311315.1 of Dendrocalamus latiflorus. Lineage (NCBI taxonomy): Eukaryota > Viridiplantae > Streptophyta > Magnoliopsida > Poales > Poaceae > Dendrocalamus > Dendrocalamus latiflorus. Next base: position 25,050,891 of record CM029674.1, read on the forward strand.
ACTAATTCATGCTTAAATCTTGATCCTACTATCACGAAAACAATCCTACGTAAGATCTCGAGACAACCATGGTTTTAGTGGTGGTTCTAGGTTTATTTTAGGATGAATGTTTGGATTTCAGAGCTAGATTATTTGAATACATAGATATCGATACATCGGTACCACGATATACTATTCCCCTCAAAACATAAAACGATATGGGTATATAGATATAATAAAATACAAAAAGATATAGAAATTAATTATTTCTTTCGAGGAAATAGATGATATAAGGTGAGCATAATGGCATGAATTAAATATGCAATTATAGAGATTAATAATAGTTACATACCTTATTGATCCTGCATTTTTTTTGCTCTTTTCCCCATCGGCAAGAACCCACTATCTAAAAGAAATCTGTATGTTCCTTCTATTGAGCAAAAGATAGAAAAAATTAACATGTAAACATATGTAACAAAGGTCCAACTAACTGCCCATTGTAAGACAAATGTTGTATTTTTGCACAGCATCCATTAAAAATAATGAAGAAAGTAGAGGCTAGTCTCCAAAGAGTCAGAACCGGAGTAGAGCAAAGTGAATCAAGAAAGAAAATACGCGGAGTGGGCAGAGCACACCTAGATCTGGATAGAGAACAATGAAGGTGAGTTGGAGACGCTTCTCCCTTGTTGATGCCATGCTCCCTCCTAGGCTCTATGCTACTCACTTCTCGTCGCCCCCTACCTACCTCCCTGCCGCCTCTCTGCTCGCCTGCGCTACCATACGCTCACCTTGCACCCTGCGCTGCCCTCGTGCATACTTGCTGTCGCGTCGCGTCACGGCGTCACGCGCACCAGCCATCGCTCACCTTGCACCCCACGCCGCCTCATGAATGCTTGCCATCGTGTTGCGGCATCGCACCCACTGGTCATCGCTCGCCTCCGCAGCCCGCACCCACCGGTCGTCACTTGCCTCCACCTACTTGCCACTCAGAGATCGGAGCCGCCCCCACACAGACAGCCACATGATATGTGAGAGAGAACAGAGGTTAGGCTTTAGTTTGTATGAGGAGGGCTGAGGTGTGAACAAAAATAGGTCTAATGTGTTACATGGGTTGCACGCAAGATATGGGGTGTGCGGGCTAAATTCATTTGTGGGTATAAATATATAGTTTTAGCCTAAATAATAGTATATACACCTAATATACCTATTATATATCTGGTATTTTACAAAAAAAATAATACCCATGATCCACTATGGGTCTGCTCCTGCTTGGTTTCTCTTTGATTTAGGATGTGAGCATGCTGTGCAGATTGGAAGGAGTTGGACCATTGCCAGGATGTTATGTGATTCTAAAAGAACGAGTTCACTGGTCACTATTCACTACAATACCTTCCTAGATTTCGGTTGCGTTTTTTCAACTACGACTGTGGTTAATGGTTTATGGCTGTTGTAGTAGGGATGGCCCCCATCTAAGCCCATCCAGCCTGTTAAGGAATTGTAAGGCCCAATAGGATATATATAATGACCTATATACCCTTGTGGGAGACGTATGTCTGTAAGAGCAAGGTTGTAATTGTGCTTTATGGAGAAATATATACACGCCCAGCATATGGAGAGAGGCAAGCATTGTTCATCCATCTCAACCATTCCACTACTCTCCTACTTTACTGTTTGGTCAGTAGCCACAACAGTTGGCGCCGTCCATGGGGACGATGGAGAGCAAGCCATAGATTTTGAGAAGTGATGGCACCCAAGAAAGCTTCATCGACGACGAGGAGGAAGCAGAGCACGACGGTAGCGCTCGCAAATGCCAGGGCCTCGGTCGGCGGGCCGCCTGTGTCGACATCAGGGACCGGTGCTGAAGGCAACACTGGTGTAGCGAACGCCGACGTCGACATCCGTGGCACAACGGCCAGCCCCGCGCGATGGCGCGGTGGCTGGCCTCATTAGCGGCGCTCGAGTCAGCGGGAGCGGCGACGCTGATGCTCGCGGTGCCATGCCCAGTGACCCAACGTCTAGCGCAGGGGAGACAGGTGGCCCCGACGGCCGCGCTGGTCTCATCGCCAACCTTGGGGCCCATCGCATCAACGTGCCGAACAACCCTGGTGAGCAAGCCGTAGTCACCAGCAACCCAGCAACCCGCACCACCACGCAGGCAGTGCGAGAAATGCAAGAGGCTTGGAGCCAGCAGGAGACACGGAGCAAGCAAACGCCACCGACAGTGGCGGCGGAAGCTACACCTGATCGGGCAGACAGCCGCAACACCCCCACCTCTGGTCCCATTGCGTTCCGACGTGTAGATCCAGAGTCCCCCCTCTCCGTCGACCTGTAGTAGTCGGCGTGGCCAGAGGACTTTAAGTTCCCCACTATCGAGGGGTACAAGGGCGATACGGACCCCAGAGAGTTTGTTCGCGTGTACGAGACCGCCATCGAGGCTGCCGGCGGGGAGCGCTCTCCTGGTTCTTTACCACAGAGCCAAACTCCAACGACGTGTGGGAGCAAATCCGCGACCGCCTGTACAATAATTTCCAGGAAAACTATGCCGAACGCGTTGACGCAGACCAACCTTTTACCATCAAGCAAAAGCTCTCGGAAAGGCTCCGAGTGTACTTCAAATGTTTTGCTAAGGTTCGCTACCAAGTTAAGGACGAATGCTTCTTATCGCCTCCTGGAGACTATGCTCCTTGGCCACGTATGGCCCAAGGAACATCGCTACAACATGCTCCGCATCCTCAAGGAGCAGCTCTGCAAATAAAGAGAATTAAAATTACATATAGGATAGTCGCTTCATCCTCACCAGGTGTGGTCGAAGGCTTACTTGGCTCAGCGGGCCTTGGCAAAGACGCGACCGTCAGCCGAATACCGTCGTCGCGAGCGGGCCCGGGTTGCACGTGCCAGGGGCGGGCCAGCGGAGCTACCCTGAACATCAAGAACTCCTCCATGAGGTCCCGCATGTTGAACCGGAGGGCAACCCCCACCAGCCTCCACGCTCGATGTTCATCGTCGCAGTCCAGAGCCACTAATGGTGAAGTGTTGAACTTCATCGGACAACCCGTCCACTTCAGGTTGCTGCCGCCCTCCACGCAGTGGTAGAACCACCACCGCATCCAGTTCGATTCCCACTTCGCCCGGGTTGCATTTGTTGGGAACAACTTCGTGCACGCTAAACGAAGCACGGAGTTGACGCACCCGAAATTCGAATACCCCTCCCCCGTCTAGCTTCTTTAGTTGGCAGTGTGCATCGTGCAGAAACACGAACAGCGCGGCGCTAGGCCACACCGTCTCTGTCTGCGAAGCCCAACAGTAGACAGCCAGGTGGACTAGTGTGTTCGATGTCTGGTGCGCCAGCTCCAGCCCGTACACCCGCAGCACTTCGCCGATGAACAGGGTGGACGAGAATCAGAGCCCAACCTCAAGATACGCGACGAAGACTACATCCTTCGATTCCATGGGGTGCGGCTTCGTCTCATCGGTGGAGGGTAAACGAACCGCATTGCAGTCTGAAAGTTTCCCGTCACGCAAAAGAGACCGAATGGTCTCCTCAATCACCAGGCTTTGCCCTAGCACATTCGAGCAGACGCCATTGAGCTTCCTCGTTGCGCTCCAACGCTTGTTTGCCAGCGAGGGGTTGCGCTCCACAAGCTCATACTCTATCTCCGTCGCCGACGAGCCATGCCAGCTAGAGGAGTTGTCGTGGCTCGACGATGCGCCAACGCTCGGATGACGAGAATGATCGTCACCTCGGGCCATTTCCACTACAGTAGTTCTCACAACAGCCGGCGGTAGACGATGGCGGGCTTCCAGCTCGACCTCTCGCGGCACCGGCTACCAAATGGGGCCGGCGAAAGAAGGAAGCGCGACGGCGGCGGACGGTGGTAACGACTGGCGTATGCGGCAGAAGTGTGCATGGAGCAGTGGCTGAAAAGGCAAAGCTGTTGCAGCTGGTCAAGCGTGAAGGACAGCGATGCGATGGCGACTAGAGTTTTAAAGCATGTTCGGCTACCCCACGATTGGGAAGCCCAACCGGCGAAAATTGACACCGCATGACCCGCTAGCCGCGTGCTGACACGTGTCCGACGACGCCTCAAATGGCCGCGTGACCACGGTCAAACTCTGACTGGCAACGCACGACGCTCAAGAAAAATTCCGCCGCGTGTCCCACTACGGCCAAGGGGCGTTATGACTTCGGGTGGGCAACATCATCACTTCGGCCCGTACGACCCAACACTAAATGTATCATAGGCCGCAAGGATGGAGGGGGCCAAAGGGCTCGGCGGCATGGTTTCGGCACGTGAGAAGCCCTTTACAATGAGAGACTCCTGTAGTAAGGGTGGCCCCCATCTAAGTCCATCTGGCCTGTTAGGAAATTGTAAGGCCCAATAGGATTTATGTAATGACATGTATACCCTTGTGGGAGACGTATGACTGTGAGGGCAAGGTTGTAATTGTGCTTTATGGAGAAATATATACACGCCCTATATATGGAGAGGGGGCAAGCATTGTTCATCCATCTTAACCACTCCACTCCTCTCCTACTTTACTGTTTGGTCAGTAGCCACAACAGCTATAGTTAATGGCTTTTGATTCTAGCATAAGCATTTATGTGACCGAACTTAATGTCGATAAATCGATAAGCCAATTTAAAAAGGTGATGGAGAAATCATTTCTTTTGTTTATTTAGAGAAGCCATAAACTAAAAAGAATAGAGGCTTTGGCCCTATTCTTTTCAGCTTCTAAAAGCTGTTTTTCGGTTTTTCTACAGTAACTAGCTTTTAAACGAAATATCTTTTCAAGATAGGGTCTACTATTTAATTATCGTACATGCTTTACTGACTTCATTTATATCGGTAAAAACCATATGTGAGTTTCTGTTATTCTGTAATCTCTCACATAAACAACCCAAAAGCCATAAGCCGCAGGTAAAAAGAACAGCCCTTCATCTCATCCCATCCCTAGAAAAGAAAAAAGGCCAGCCTCAGGCCTAGGGGTGGAAACGAATCGGATACGGTCGAATAGTCTCAAATACGAATACGAATCCATATTTTTCAAACGAATACGGATACGAATTCGAATATTCTCAAATACGGATACGGATATTCTCGAATACGAATACGGATATTTTCGAATACGGATTTTCTCGGATACGAATATCGGATAAAACGGATTCCTAGCGGTTTTACTGATTTTTCACCGGTTTTTGACCGGTTACCAGTTTTAAATCGCCTAAATTCAAATTTTGAATCACAAAATTTGTACGAATTTTTCATATGTTCTAGAAACGGATCGAATACGAATCGAATAGTCTCGAATACGAATACGGATACGAATATTCTCGAATACGAATGCGAATACGAATACTCTCAAATACGGATACGAATATTCTCGAATACGAATACGAATATTTTCGAATACGGATTTTTGCTTACCACATTTATGTTTTCTCGGATACGAATACCGGATAAAACGAATTATCCGTTACCGTTTTCCACCCCTACTCAGGCCAACAAATCCTAGTCTTTGCAGTGGATTCCATGGCATCGGACGCGGATGCATACATTCATATAGCAATGTATATGTGGATTTGCAAAGCAGTGGAGAAAGGAATAGTGCATAGTTTTTTTTCAAGTAATTTAATTTGGTAACTCCTCGAACTTGGTTTACTGATTGTATGATGCAGTACACTGAGCAAGAGGTATATATTTTAAAAAACACTTAGGATTTGGGAAAATTAGGCACCGCGCGCTTTTAAGAAGAAATGAAAACTCGGATAATGCATGTAGCTGTCCTTAATAATAGACATTTTTCTGTCCATTTCCATCCATCACCCGCAAGCAATCATACACCTTAATAATAGGACCGCACGTGTTTAACTAGTAGAAACTGATTATATTAGTTGAGGCCTTCCCTTCACTTCACTTCACTTCACTGCTCTCTCCATGGAGCTCTTCCCTTTCTTCCTGCTGCTGCTCATCGTTGCCACCGCGGCCTCCAGCGAGCCAGAGAGGCGTGAGGAGTTCGACGGTGGGCGGATCCTGGACATCACTGAAACGAAACTGAAAATTCAAAAATAAATTTGAATTCCAATTGATTTCAATTCCTCTTGAATCTTAGCTTAATCCTTCATCTATCTTAGCCATCCCTGCCATAAATTCACTACCAATCAATCTCTACCGTTCCTCCTCGCGCAGTCACTATTCATCGTAAGAAAATATCCCACCGCCTCTCTGATCTTTTGCCGCCACCGACTTATCCCGTGCCTTCTCGCCCTCACCCACTGCCGCCAGCTCTTCTCTGCCTGTCAGAACCCGTACGCCTCATTTAGTGCCCTACAACCGTGGCAAGGCATCCCGACCGCCGCCGCCACTGTCCGCCTACGGTTTTGCCTCTCCAGACCCTCTCGAGCTCTCCCGGCCGACCTGACACGGCCCTCTTTCTTGACTGGCACAAACCGCAGCTCGAGGTCGCCAGAGCCCTTCCCCTTGACCGCCGCACCGCGCCTCCTCGAACCTGCTCGGCCATGCCAGCGCCGTTGCCGCCTTGGCCAGCTCCCAGCGCCAAACCGACCCCGAGCACCTATAAGAGCCCCCGACCCCCCTAAACCCTTCTACACACACCAGTGAAGCTCCCCAGTAGCCCAATTGAACTCTCGCCATTCCTGTCGTTGGCAATTGCCAAGAAACCGAAGGTGAGCCCTATCCTCAATCCCGTTGATTCACCTGATTGCAATCTAATTCCTTGCTTCCATAGCCTCCTCAAAGCCCCCAAAGCACTCCCGAACCATCGACCAAGCTTTCCCCCGCCCCCTCTTCTCTGGCGCCAAGAGCCACCCAACGGCCAAGCCACCCCACCGTGGCCAGCCTAGCTCCAGCCACCACTGCCTAAATCGAGCCCTCCACGAGCTTGCCCGAGCCCCAGTGGTGCTCAAAGGCCAGCCCGATCGCCCAAAAGAGCTCCTATTCACCTGCCATGCCCAAACCGTCCGCGGAGAAGAAGACCTCGCCGCCTCCGCCGGACTTGTCGAACCACAAAATGGAACCTTTAGAGCCTGGGCAACCCAATCATGGCCTCCGCGTGCGTCGCAATTCACTGTAGCGCTTCCAGTAGCCGCCGCTCTCTCCTCTGTTTCCAAACGTGCGCGCGCGATCGGGAGAAGGAAGAAGAACAGTAAAAGCGTTTACTGTTCATCCCGACCCGGTAAACTGAGCCCGACCCGCATTAAACAGTGTCGGATCCAACCGCTCGCACCCGCTAGGAATAGTAACCGCGACCGCTACTGTAGCAAGCCGACCCGTTACTGTTCATAAAGTCCAAAAATGCATGTTTATGCCCGTCTTGATCGTTTCGAGCTCGCAGACCCATTTCTCAACTCCATTTCCTCATATCGGATACCAGTAATCCTAAAAACAACAAACACATACTCAAACCCTAAATCCTATTTCAGTCCAAACTCCTTTCATTCACTGAAACCCTATTAACACTTGTATTCGATTTGTCGTCCGGAGCCCATCTACACTCTTCCCACTCTTACACTACCGCTCTAGACTCTAGTGAAGCCCTAAACAACCCAGACAAATATCCTAACCCTAAGAGTCGATGCCATACACACCTTCAGCCATTCACCGAAAATCTATCCGCCACATATACAACCTTAGCCATCCCGCACACACCTAAACCCTGACCACCCCACCTACCTTCTTTATGTCTTTTCGATTATTTATTTGTATTTTGTTCCCAGCTTGCGTTCCGCAAAGCAGGGACTTGTGTATTTGTCTTCCACGCTAGACGTGGACCACACGAGCTGGTCAGCCGAAGGACTACAAGAGCAATTAAAGAAGCCAGTGTCCACTCCGAAGATTACGTGAAGATAATCAAGATAATCAGAGACTAGGACAAAGAGGCAAGTCACACATGTTTTGATCATGTTGAACCTACATTTTCGCTATTTATTTATTTATTAGTATTTTCATTATGTTATTTGTGCACTGTTATTTTATGTACAATAAATACTTAGAATGACATGATATTAGCTAAGTCCTACCACCCGAAAAGCCCAGTTTAACTTGATGGCCACATTCACTTTGACAAGACATAGTAATATTAAATATGATATTAATATAAACATGGTAGTTTAGGAAAACATCAAATCTTACAACTGTTAAGGCTTATAGTGTTTGTCTAGAGTTTTGGAAAAGTTGGATCTAGGGTAAGCGAGGATCGCAGAGATGGATCCTAAGACCTTATCCTATGATGGAGGCTTGGCTGTGGATTGGTGGCAGTACAGTGTGTACTAAAAATGGGTTTGTGCATGCATGATGCCTTGGATAAAATATAAGGACTAGACCCTTATGCTGAGTAAAGGACATAGTAACCGCCCATCCACAAGCGTTGACTTTGTCAAACCTTGACTTAGTCAAACCTGGCTTAGTAACTGCTCAACTTCAATTGAACCTCTGCAACTGGAAAGGGGGAGACAGAGGGTGAGTTCGTATGGGAGGTGGTTAACCATACAACTGTAGGACTGCGATGAGTCCGTGGGGTCATCCGAGCTTGTTGAGATTAAACACCTACTGAGTGGAGACTACACAAAGAATTGAGCAGTGAACAACCTTGTTTTCTTGAACCCGGACGCGGAGTTAAGAAATCTTGTGGGTAAAGCAAGGCAGCTCTGCAGAGTCATGATTAATGGTATTCGAATACGCCGTGCTTCCGGTAAATGAAGCTGTGTTTACTAGGTGAATCCAATAACAAGGCATAAGTAGATTTGAGAATGGTTTGGTAACGTGGAAAGTTGGTAATCAAGTTTGAAACCCCCTTTTATTAATGAAGTACCTTTTTCGGTCATTAACTGGTTCCCACACTACAAGATGACCCCCCCTTTTGCAACGCATATATGCGTTGCTAAAAGTCCATATATGCGTTGGTGGGGTCTATACCAACGCATTTATTATGCGTTGCCAGAAGTGGTGTTGCAAGGGTTTGTTGCAACACTTATATATATGCGTTGGTAATACCTACAAATAACTGTTGCAAAGTTGCAACGGATATTAATGGGCTATGGCAACGCTTATATGTGTTTGTACCAATCGCGGACGAATGACTTCTATAGTTCGTAGCAACATATAGATTTGGATTGCTGCAACGCCTATATGCGTAGCTAGGAATAAACCATCAATAAACAATATTGGAAATTATTTCAATTTGGAGCCAAATAAAGAGATAATGCATATGCAATTTAATTGGGAAATTAGAGACCATCTCACACATGAGAAATAACAACAGTAAGCCATATATTAAAAGCAATTTTTGCATTACAATAAGTACTATCCACGTAATCCATGGAATAATTTTTTTGTTCAGAACACATGTTCATATGGGAATAAAATATAAAACACAAAGAAGTCCTATAGAATGCCACCAGCCATCCAGCCCTCCATTCTCATATTCAGTCTATCTCATCCATTTATCTTCTCGATCTACAATGAAAATTGGAGTATGTTAACGCGACATTTAGGATAAATAAAATTTTATGGGGCAACAGGATAACACCATACAAAAGTTGAAGGCCACGCTATAGAAGCTCCAGATACATCTCCAATAACCTTGTAATTCTTGTATGGTCGTACCAATGGTTCATCTTGTGTCAATGGAATACTAACACGCACCATCCAAAATTCTTTGCCTAGCTGAACACCCTCAATTTTCTGTGTTGGATCACAACTTACTACTGTACCAAAGGCAACATCCTTATTTTGATTTTTCATGCTCTTTAAGAATACTTTTGTGCCAACCTAGTTCACATATAAAAGTGTGTGAATAAATAAGTACACAATGGAAACATAGTACAAACATTAATTAGACACTCATTAAGAATACTTTTGTGCCAACTTACTACTGTATATCATTTTGGTTTGATTTGGCCTATAATAAAATCATAAATAGTAGTCAATTTGTGCAAAGTGTATGGTTGCTAGAAATAAGTATATGAATTAACCTTATGTGCAGCAGAAACTCTATTGGCTTGTAGTAACTATCTGCTCTCCTAGTTCCATTAGTTCTGTAGGGGATTCATGATTTGGAAAGGCCGTAGCTTACAGAAGAGTTTCCATGACTCCTCTTCGGATAGATGTTCTAGTGTAATTCTCATGGCCATGACTAGCTCCCGAATGTTCGATCCGGACGCTAGTATCAGACGGTGCGCAGCAATATTTTCAGCACAACAGTGCAGTAACACAGTTACACGATCTATAAAGAGCAATAATTTTTTATCTTTGTTCATGGCTGAAACCTGGAACTACTGGCTGATCTTAAAGTACCTTATGGCTGGCTGAAACCAGTGACTGATCGGTGGTTAGAGCATGTAGTCAACCAGCATGCGTGGTAGGTGAGCTTCGCAAAATGAACTGAAAAATAGTTACAGTTAATTAATTAGAAACAACATAGAACAGAAAGTAATCAAAGGTTTACAACCCTGTTACTCTGTCAAAGTTATCATTTTTGTAGCAGGCAGATACGAAATTCAGTACAATTACAGGCGTGAAACTTGCAAATAAAAAGCACAATCTTGTATCAATTGTACATTGAAAACAACTTAATCTCATAATTAAGGACAAAAGAGAAGCGCACCAAAAGTAGTTTTACAAATTCCAGAGAGCCTTCCTTTTTGTCATGTAAACATAAATACGGAAGATCTGAAGGATAATTAATATAACTACATCATCCAAAATGATTTGTTGAGAATTTGGAGGCAACAATCATCAGAAAACACTCAAACCAACTGAAACAGAAACATCATTCTCTATGACTGCGAGGCATTTCAACAAACATGTTATGTGCAAGTAGATCACAGAAATCTGCAATGCCTTTTTGCCAACCAACAATGCAATTTTGTCACAGGATATGTAACTAGCCAGAAGGATTTCACTGTTGATCCTCTAATTGTACTACCCTTGGACGGTGTCGCAACCAGACCCTCGTGTAGTACAACTCGCAGCAGATCTGATTAAGACTTAAAATCAGGTGGATTGGGGGTGCAGATTAGAGATTAGGAGCTTACACGGTGTCGATTTGGCGCTAAGGAAGTTGAGGGAGACTGGGAGAGAGGTTGATGGCAACGAGGGCACAACCTCGGTGATGACTGATCACTATGGTGATAGCGGTGAGGAGGTTGATGGTGTGTAGAAAGGGCCGTTCGTCATTGACTCGCTAGTGCCATGGACGGGCATGAGAAGGTGAGTCGGGTGCTGACCGTCGAGAACAGGGCCCTCTTCTCCACTGGGAACTCGCCACAACCATGGCCGCTGCCACACAGGAGGAGGTGGAGGTCAGTGGTAGTTAGGTTTTACAAGAGATGCAAGGGAACCTGGAACGTGGTGGGCTGGGTTCTTATAAAAAAGAATGCGAAAGGTTCTGAACAGAATAATAATTGGGCTGCGGTGACTTTGCATGCAACGATTGTTCAGTCCGTTGCCCGCTATCCGTTGGCATAGGGGTGTTCCTGTGGTAGTGCCAACTAAAATTGCATGCACATAAAATAATGAACTTATTTCCCTTTCATTTGTCATACCTTGCATGTAGTTATTGCTAAGTTCCGTGTGACTTGTTGAGTACGGCTGGTTGTACTCAATCTTGCTTTACTTTCCCCAACACAGAAACCAGAAGAGGGCAAACTATTACGAGCTGTCGTGTTAGGGTTGCGACCGCACTCAAGCGTTCCTGTGGAGTTTCCTTGAAGTTCTTCTGATTGTAAGCCATGCTTTGGGCTTGGATGCCCTTAGAATTATTAAATTTGACTGTTAAGTCTTATTTTAATTAAATTAACTCTTTTAAATGTTCGTGAGCAGGCATGATACGCGTTCTGTCCGTACCTGAACTCCTGGGCTGTTACGGAAGGTAACGACATTCCCGTCCCTTGAAAACGGGGGTGTTACAATCAGCCACTGCTACCGGGAGGACATGCCGGCATTTGGGTCGGCGGACGGCACCGTCGGGTTCCTGCGGCTGGTGCGGTCCATGCGCAACGGCTCCGACATCACCAACTTCTCCGAGCTCCGGCTCACGGCGCACTCCGGCATGCACGTCGACGCGTCGGGCCACCTCTTCGAGCACTACTACGACGTCGTGCTTAACGGTACCTAGGTACGTTCCTCGCCGTGCTTCTTCTTCATCCTTTATATATACTCTTATTCACTAGCTACCGGCCCTAGCTACGTATTAGGTTAGGTCAGTGGTAGACACACAAGCTCAAGATTGTTGGTTTGGTTGTTGTATGTTCTCTTCTTCATCTTTGATTATTTCATGCGGTGCAATTCACACTTTGATTATTCGTCTATCACACACTTTCTTTTCTTTTTCTCTTATTTTCTACCACAACAATTCTTTCATGCGGTCCTTTTTTTATGCAAAATATGCGGCCGAATGAAACTCAATTTCTCCTTTACAACACCCGAAGCAAGAACTCTCAAGTGTGCAAGAAAACTCAATGGAGTAGCCCAAATTAGCAATATCAAAAGCTAGTCTCAAAGATGAATAGAAATAAGTGAAGATCAACAACTAGAGAATAGCTCAAAGATCAATGTGCATGGTTATACGGTGCACAAATATCAGCAAAGATGTATGGCTCAAAGAGCAATATACTAGCAATTGAAATACTAGTAACTATACAAAGTGAGGGCGAAGCTCACGGCCGGATTTTATTCATTCGGTTTCAAGCTTGCAGCCACTCGGACTATGCAAAAGATAATGTAAACTATGCGGGTTGGTTTACGTGGAGGGACTGAACTAAATTTGGATTACAGATTGAACCAATTCGGATAAGATCAAATCAACTCAGTTTCAACAATAGATTAATTCGGATCAAGGTACTAGAAATCAACTCGCGCTACTAGAGAAAACTGTATTACAGACGGTTCAGAAACGTCATCACAGACGGTTTTTTGAACCGTCTGAATTTACGGGTCAGTGATAATCAAAGGTTATCACAGACGGTTTTCGAACTGCCTGTGGTGTAAATATCACAGACGGTTTGTAACTAAAAACTGTATGTGATTATCACCTATCACAGACGGTTTATAAGTAAAAACCGTCTGTGATTATCAGCCATCACAAACGGTTTTTATTTACAAACTGTCTGTGATATTCTTTTCTACCCCTAAATATGTTTCTGTTTATTGGCTAGCCTCAGGAAATGCCAGCCATGCCCTCTGAAACAAGCAGATCAACATATACATGTATACATACAATTCACATCTCAATTCATTTCACAAACATAAAACACCCAATTCACATCTCAATTCTCGACGGAGGCGGCCGGCGAGGGGCTCGAGGGACGGCGACCGGCGGGGGGCTCGACGGAGGCGACCGCGAGGGGCTCGGGGGGACGGCGACCGGTGGCGGGCTCTATCGGGACTTCGGGAGAGCGACTAAGTCTAATAACTGCATACGCGCAAAACCCTAGTGGGGGGTTATATATAAAGGCTTATTACAGACGGTTGGTTCTATTTAAGAACCGTATGTGATATCAATATCACAGACGGTTCTAAACATAGAATCGTTTGTAATAATAAATATCACAGACGGTTCTAAACTGAGAACCGTCTGTGATAAGCCTTTGCCCCCGTCTTTAGTTATTAATATAAACACCAACCAGCATTCAATAAGACTTCACAAAGTGTATTTCTTTACAACAGCTGCCTGGGACTGTTGAAATTCACAAATTCAATAAGACCTCACACATTTTCACATGTACATTAATGCAAATTCACAAATACATCACACACATGCATTGTTGTATACATAAATGCCAATTCACATATACATCACATACATGCATTGTTATATACATAAATGCAAATGTCCACATATATGTCGCACATTCTCATTCCACTTGCTTATTTCCTTTAAAAATTAGCCCTTCATGATGATCAATGCGTACGTAACTAGTTTCGTCACGTTATTCGTCGTCGACCCTTATGCCATTTCCACAAGGAGGTAACTCGTCAAATTGATTGTTTCTTCATCTTGCGGTATGGGTGAGCCCTCCGAAGGAACCGGCGGTGACGCATTTAGACGGTTTTGCGTGAGTGTTTCAGCCACACACTCTCGGTGCAATCTAAACAGTGGGTACAAGCTTTGGAAACTTTTGTACTCTGGCCCGATAGGTTAGCATGGGCAGGATAATCATTTATGGTGCAGAATAATAAGGAGCACAAAGTGAAGTTCTCTCGTTTGTATGCATCCCATACATGTACCCCTTCGTTCCACAGTACTTTTAGATTTTTCACCAACGGTGCTAGGTACACATCAATATCATTCCCAGGTTGCTTTGGCCCTTGGATAAGTATTGACAGCAAAATATACTTTCGCTTCATACACAACCAAGGAGGAAGGTTATAAATACAGAGAGTTACGGGCCATGTGCTATGTCGGCTGCTCATGCTACTAAAAGGATTTATACCATCTGTACTTAGGCCAAAGCTTATATTCTTTGGTTCTGCACCGAAGTCTGCAAAACTCCTATCGATGTTTCTCCACTGGGCGGAATCAGCAAGGTGTCTTAGCATTCCATCCTTCTTGCGCTCCTCCGAGTGCCAACGCAGCAGTTTTGCCTCCTTTGGATTTGCAAAAAAACCTTTTCAAACGGGGAATTATAGGAAAATACCATGTCACATTAGCAGGAGGTCCTTTCTTCACCTCTGTTCCCTCGCCGTCATCTGATTGATTGTTACGTTTGTATCGGGATGCGTTGCACACCGGAATACATGCATGTTTGCATACTCTTTACGGTAGAGGATGCAGTCGTTCGGACATGCATGTATTCTTTCTACTTCCATTTTCAATGGATAAAGAACCTTCTTGGCTTTATACGTGGTTTTACTCAACTCATTTTCCTCCGGAAGCATGTCCGCTAAAAGACCTAGTAGCACCGTGAAACTCTTGTCAGACCAACCATTGCTTGCCTTCAATTTCAACAGTTCAAGCACGGCCGACAACCTCGTGTACTTTGACCTGCAGTACGTGAACAAAGGTTTCTTCGAGTCCTTCATCAAGCCATGGAATTTAACATACTCTCTCTCATCATAGTTTTCTTCTACATCGTGAAGCATCTGATCCAGATTGTCATCATGCAACCTATCCGAATCCGAACAGCAATCGACATCATCCGGCGGCATGTCATTCACTTCACCGGCGATGTCATCCGGCGGTATATCATTCACTTCACTGGCGATTTCATCCGGCGGCATATGATCGTTTACTTCGCCATAACTGGTCCAACAAGTGTAACCCTTTTTGAAACCCCTCCGAATCAAGTGCACTTCAATTTACCCTCGGTTCTTAAACATCTTTAAATTCTCGCAGTCAGTGCATGGACAGTACATATATTCCACCCCCTTATTCAACATATCCTCCTAGGCAGCTCTTGTAAAAGCAGACACGCCATTAATGTACTCTTCACTCACACGGTTCGCTGCATACATCCAGCTTCGGTCCTACGTTATGTATATATATAACAACTTAGTATTAAAAATTAAATTAATTAATTATTACTACATATATACCACATGCATTGAGGCTTTGCTTGCTTAATTCATATTATAAACACAACGCAGCTATATCCCCAGCGATCGCTGAAAGTATATAACCAACAATTTTGACAAATTTGGCCTCCCACATGACGGGAACTGATCATGTATGGTCAAGTAGATGCAAACCATCTTCAATAACACTCACCAAAACTTAGATCAAAATTGTAATGCAAAGAAATATAAATATCATTACTAACCATATCTAGAGCAACCAGGAACGTATGAATCTTCAAAGTTCAATCTCTGCCTCCTCCCACCAAATTACTTGGCCGAAATCGCCTAGCTTGCCTCCTGAGCGAAAGAGTGCAGCACCGGCTAGATCTGGATCGAAATGAAGACAAATGCGGTTCGGACTGGCGCAATAAATGTCTAGCGGCATTATCACAGACGGTTTTTTATTACAAACCATCTGTGATAATTCTAAGATTATCACAGATGGTTTTTAATAAAAAATCATCTGTGATACTGAAATATCACAGACGGTTCATCAGTAAGAACCGTCTGTGATACTCATTTTCTCCGACGCCTTCAACACAGACGGTGTCCAAATTAAAACCATCTGTGTTAGTGTCGGTCACAGACGGTTTTGTCAAACTGTCTGTGATTTGGCGTCTAGTATTAGGCTTTCTGTAGTAGTGTCGACTATCAAAATTGATACCATTTCATTTTTTAAAGAAGAAGAAGATGGATTCAGACATATTGGTTTTGAGTTTAAAACCGATCCGGTAGCGATGTGATCTCGGCCCAAAACAACATAAACAAGGTTGGTCACTACTACAGAAGACCGTATTACAGACGGTTCAGAAACGTCATCACAGACGGTTTTGTGAGCCGTCTGAATTTATGGGTCAGTAATGATACGAGGTCATCACAGACGACTTTCGAACCGTCTGTGGTGTAAATATCACAAACGGTTTTTAATTACAAACCGTCTATGATAGTAAAACTAGAAACCGTCTGTGATATATAAATATTACATACGATTTTTAACTAAAAACTGTCTGTGATTATCAACTAGCACAGATGGTTTTTAGTTAAAAACCGTCTGTGCTATTCTCTTCTACCCTTAAATATATTTCTGTTTATTGGCTAGTCTTAGGAAATGCTAGCCATGCTCTCTGAAACAAGCAGATCATCATGTACATGTATACATCCAATTCACATCTCAATTCATTTCACAAACATAAAACATCCATTTCTCAAATCAATTAATTGAAATTAAATAAAATATCCATTAACAAATACACAATTACAATAAATGTCAATCTTATCCTAACCAAAAAATCATTGTATGTTGTGGAACTCTTCATCTGATTTTATGACTCCAGCCCACAAAAAGTAGGCGCACTCTCCTCGAATTCGTGCAAGGTCGGGCTGTTGCAATGCAGTTGTAGGGATGGGTGCAGCCTATCGATAGAAATATCAATGTGCGTACATATATAACCTGATACGTATGAAATAATTGTGGAAAGATTGACAAACCTTAGGATTTGTGATCTTCGAGGAATCGAGTAGTAGTTTCATATAGTGGCAAACGTAGAATCCACACGTGTTACCCGGCTGCTGCTGGTGGCACTGTAAAAAATAGAGTGTGTTAATTCAAGAGGCATTACTACCAAATGTTGTATAGGATTAATTAATGTGTACTAGCGAATACCCGAAAATTTTGAACATGTTGCAAGGGCTTGGCCCCTTCCGTCGAGCCACGTGTCTCTGCAACGTACGTGACGAACGACCTTCGTGATTCAAAAAAGTTAGCTTAGTCATTCGAAAGGAAAGAAAGAGTACAATATAGTTATGTATAGAGAAAATGTACTTAGCTATCGAGTAATTGGCCGATAAATATGTAGTCAGTTTTGTTCTTACTTAGGGAATCAAGGTATATTGCCTTGTTCCATTTTGGTATAATTACAATTAAAATCCAATAGAACCCCTTATTGTAGGGCATAAGTACAAATTCCTTATCGTGGTGAGCCAGCAGTGTTGTTGAAATATACCTTTCGACGAAGGATACATCCTCGTTGATGGTATCCATGACGACCAAGCGTGGGTCCAGGAAATCAATTGGTGATTTGGATGATCTAGCTTCAGTCACCATGTGTCTATATATATACACAGAAAAGCAGCAAATCATATATGACATATATCGGTATTACATGAACGGAGACTGTGATTGTACACACTTACAGCGTCCAGCATCGAACGAGTGAGGCGTCGAGAGCGTTGAGCGTGAAAAGATCAAATAAATCCTCAAAGGTCACCGCAAAGACACAATCATGAACTTCGTGATGTACATGATCCGGTCTGAATTTGATAATGATACCTAAGTGCCATTCTCCCTGTGGCTTATTAGCATGTTCCATATACCAAGCGTGTAATCTCTGGCACCTAAGTTCTAGGGTTATGAGGTGCTTTTCCGGGACAATCATCTACTCACCTAGCACGAATTTGCTGGTCAATGGCAGGTACAGGATATCATCATCAGTCTTCTTCGATTTGCCCCTGCTGCCTCGGCTGTAGGTCGACTTTATGGTAGTCGACTGTAAAGGTAGCACCGGTGCAAGTTGCTTCACCGGGAATATCACCCATGGACCTGCCACTAGTGCAGGTAGCGATGGTGGAGATAGGTCTTGTGGAGATGGCACCAGTGCATATAGCTCTAGTTTGGACTGCCCTTGTGGACCTACCACCGGTGAAGAAGCCTCCAGACAGATGTCGCTTTTGGGCCACTGGATGAATGTTCCAATGGCTTGCCCTAGAGTCACGGGCTCGTCGTTGGGGGGCTTCGGTAGCGGGATGACCTCGAAATTGGCATGCACACCATCCACATGAACTTTTCCGAAGCCTGGTGCTAAAGGTGTAGAGTGCACCATGGCCCCGTGAGCAGACGGATATACCTGGCCCAAGCAACGCACAAGGGAACAGAGGCATATCTCACTCGGAGCTTGCACTTCATAGGCTCCAACATAACGATACAAAATTAGCTACTCCAATAAGCCTATCAATGGATCGAGCATTCCAAAGATAATAAATATTACCAGGATGTCGTGCACAGGAAATCTGGCCTTGCTCTCCGTCGTAGGATTGGACACGCAACTACTCCGACGGTTGGGGGGTTGGCTAGCACAGGAGCGGCGGCAATGGCCTGCTGATTTTTTGTATATTTCTAATTGCAATAGGGAGCATCTGTCTCATCAGCACATGACAATCATGAGACATCATGCCATTTAACTTCAAATCTTGTATCGAAACAAGTTTCTTCATGTTGCCGGAGTAACCAGACGGAACTTTGACACCCTGCAAGCACTGGCACAGTTTTGTTTTCTCGGCCTTGGACAGAGTGTAACACACAGGGGGAAAGGTACGTTCGTCCATTATCTATTTTTGTCGGTGCTAACTTAGGCCTGATGTCCATATCAGCCAAGTCAAGCCATGCGTTGACACTGTCCTTTGTTTTATCAGGAATGTTCAGTAAAAGACCAATCAAGCTGTCACATACATTCTTTTCTATGTGCATGACATCGATGCAGTACCGAATATCTAGGTACTCCTAATAAAGTAAGTCCCAAAATATTGATATCTTCTTTCAAATATTCTTCTCATGAGCCCTCAATTTACGTCTCTTTCATGAGGACAATATCTAAATCCTTAACCATATTATAAGCCTCTTTTCCGCTTAAATGCCTTGGAGCTGAACCGTCCTCCTTCTCTCCGTCAAATTGTTTCTTCATCTTGTGGAATGGGTGAGCCCTCCGAAGGAACCGGCGATGACGCATGTACACGATTTTGCGTGAGTGTTTCAGTCACACACTCTCGGTACCATCTAAACAGTGAGTACAAGCTTGGCACCTTTTGTACTCTGGCCCGGCAGGTTAGCAAGGGCAGGATAATCATTTATGGTGCAGAACAATAAGGAGCGCAAAGTGAAGTTCTCTTATTTGTATGCATCCCATATCTGTACCCCTTCGTTCCACAGTACTTTTAGATCTTCCACCAATGGTGCTAGGTTGTTTTGACCCTTGGATAAGTATCAACAGCAAAATATACTTTTGCTTCATACACAACCAAGGAGGAAGGTTATAGATGCAGAGAGTCACAAACCAAGCGATATGTAGGTTGCTCATGTTACTGAAAGGATTCATTCCATCTTTACTCAGTCCAAACCTTATATTCTTCGGTTCTACACTGCAAAACTCCTATTGGTGTTTCTCCACTGGGTGGAATCAGCAAGATGTCTTAGCATTCCATCCTTCTTGGGCTCCTCCGAGTGCCAATGTAGCAGTTTTGCCTCCTTTGCATTTGCAAAAAACCATTTCAAACGGGGAATTATAGGAAAATACCATGTCACCTTAGCAGGAGGTCCTTTCTTCACCTCTGTTCCCTCACCGTCATCTGATTGATTGTTACGTTTGTATCGGGATGCGTTGCACACCGGACATATATGCATGTTTGCATACTCTTTACGGTAGAGGATACAATCGTTCGGACAAGCATGTATTCTTTCTACTTTCATTTTCAATGGACAAAGAACCTTCTTGGCTTTATACGTGGTTTTACTCAACTCATTTCCCTCCGGAAGCATGTCCGCTAAAAGACCTAGCAGCACCGTGAAACTCTTGTCAGACCAACCGTTGCTTGCCTTCAATTTCAACAGTTCAAGCACGGCCGACATCCTCATGTACTTTGACCTGCAATACGTGAACAAAGGTTTCTCCGAGTCCTCCATCAAGCCACAGAATTTAACATACTCTCTCTCATCATGGTTGTCTTCTACATCGTGAAGCATCTTATCCAGATTGTCATCGTGCAACCTATCCGAATCCGAACAACAATTGACATCATCTGACGGCATATCATTCACTTCACCGGCGATGTCATCCGGCGGCATATCATTGACTTCACCGGCGATGTCATCCGGCGGCATATCATTGACTTCACCATGACTGGTCCAACATGTATAACCCTTTTGAAAACCCCTACGAATCATGTATGGTCAAGTATGGTCAAGTAGATGCAAACCATCTTTAATAACACTCACCAAAACTTAGATCTAAATTATAATGCAAAGAAAAATAAATTTCATTACTAACCATATCTAGGGCAATCAGGAACGTATGAATCTTCAAAGCTTTCCTGCCTCCTCCCACCAAATTAACTGGCCTGAATGCCTTGCCTCCTCTAGGTGCAGCACCGGCTAGATCTAGATCAAAATGAAGATAGATGCGGTTCTGAGCGGCGCAATAAATACGTAGCCAGATTATCACGGACAGTTTTTAATAAAAACCGTATGTGATATTCCAGTATCACAGATGGTTCATCGGTAAGAACCGTCTGTGATACTTGTTTTTTCCGACACCAACAACATAGATGGTCTCCAAATTAAAACCGTCTGTGATTTGGCATCTACTAATAGTATTTCTGTAGTAGTGGGTTCTTTTGGTGGAGATCAAGAACAACAAGATTGCAATAGCTTGCTATGGTGCAATATCAAGAATTAGGGTTTTGGCCATTAAGCAAAAGCTAGCAATTACGCAAGTTCTAAGCTAGAATAAAACTAGGGTCTCAACTAGTAGGTTGATTCGGTCCTATTTGTCTGAAATCCTAGTTGGTTTTGCACAAGTGGCAGCCAAAGAGGGGGTTTCTAGCTGGGCCATTCCTGGCAGTGGTAGGGGTATGTTGTTGGCATGGCATGCAGCCATGCCACCTACTGCCTCCAACATTTGTGCTTGAACAAGTGCTGCATGAGAGGGGTAGGGATGAAAACAGATCGGATAGTTTCTGACCGATCCAGACAATTTTCGAATACGGATTATGATGAATACAACTTTTCTCTGTTGGATGCGAATACGGATTCGGTAGTTCACCATTCGTTAAATACAAATATGGTTATGGATTATCCGGATATTCAGGGGCCATATATCCACAGCCTATAGCCTCTATTTTAGCTCAGCTATTTACAAGATACTTAGTAGCCCATCATAAATTAGCATATATATATTAATACATGGAGTTAGAGAAAGAATCTTAGCCTGCATGAAGAATTCATAAATGTTCTTCAGGAATGTTTAGATCAAATAAATTAGTTATATTTTTTATTCATTTTTGTGCATATAATTTAAAGGGTTTTCACGTTCCAAGAAATATTCGTGCCTGTATTTGATTTGATTTGTATTTGCTTTGTATTTATACTCAATATTATTCATATCTGAGAAATCTGTATTTATATCCATATCTGGAAGAAAAATATGAAAATAAATATGGTAGGTCCATTATCCTTTCATATTCATCCACCCCCTAGAGAGGGGCCCTAGTTGGGCTACTCCGTTGGATGCTCTGGAGTCCGGATGTTAGCTTTTTCTTGCTTAGTGGTTAAGGAAAAATAAAGATGAAGTCTTATGTAAATGGTTTAGACTAGTTTGTGATTTTGTAAGCTTTAATTACGGATGTAATTTTCCTTGTTGTTTTAATTATGGATGTGATTAGGAATTTGTGATTGCTTGTGCTGGCCGCATTGTGGCTACCAAGTGGGGGTTCGGTTGGCTTGAGCAAGGCACAAGGCTGTC
This sequence comes from Dendrocalamus latiflorus, assembly GCA_017311315.1. Classification (NCBI taxonomy): domain Eukaryota; kingdom Viridiplantae; phylum Streptophyta; class Magnoliopsida; order Poales; family Poaceae; genus Dendrocalamus; species Dendrocalamus latiflorus. The sequence goes on from CM029674.1 coordinate 25,073,014, forward strand.
TGTTGTGGCCGTTAGCTGCTAAATTACTTAATTGCTAAGGAATGGTGTAGGGGCTTTTGTGCAAAAGTGATGCCCTCATTTGTAATTTACTAAATACTATAGGTCAAATGTAAAACTAATTTTGCTCGTGTATCTATTTCAATGGTATGGGGTGAAAACAGATCGAATGTGGTCGAATATTGCTTATTCCATATCCTATCCTATATTTTTCTCTAATTCGGAGTCGAATACGAATAGTGCCAGATAGAAATACAAATCCGGGTAGTGTTGGTCATAGATACAGAATGAATATGGAGCGGGTGCAAATACGATAATGAATATCTAGTCGGATATTACGTAGAAATACAAAGTGCATATATAGCACATGACACCCACCATGTATTTCTGGAATAATTTTTTGGCAGGGTTCTGGCAGGAAATATTTCAAATGTGGCTCATTTTGCTACCGCAACATTGTGAAAGAAAAATATGCAGGTAAGAACTAAATACTCATATAGTCACATGTGCTTCATTTTAATCACATCCAAAAGACTAGAAATGAATCAAATGATACGCTATGCATAATCAAAGCTGCTCCCCAAACCTCACCCATTAATTCAATTCAATTGGCATTACAGTTTGAGGTCATACAACAATTGCACATCCCAGATATGAGATATCTGCTAGTCATACATAAATCAATCATACTCGGATTACCTTCTTGAGTTTTAACCCTAGTGGCGCCAGCCACTCTCCTCCCTCTCGAGTCTCCAAGAGTCTAGGTCCTCCCAACTTCTTGTGACCACTAACCAGGCTCCCAGGTCCCCAAGCGTCTAAGACTTAAGTGTTGATTAATGAATGTTGGGCTTGGCCCTTGCACTTGCACTCACCCTTGTGAGTTTGGCAGTTGGGCTGTGTTGATATCGGCTGATGGGCCGGATATCTGGATGACATAATTCGGTATTATTCGGAAAAATATCGAATATTTTTCGTATCCGTCGGATAGTCCGTTCCCGAATCCAACCTTGTATCTGGAATCAACTATCCAAATTTGACTCCGAATTCGACAATTATCCAACATACCCACCCGATTCTGATCCACTCGGATTCGATGGCCGGTCGGTCAGAAAGTATCCAATCCGTTTTCAGCCCTACTTAATAGAGTATAGAAATTTATGCAATTGCATAACATGTTCTATGTGTCCATGCGACTAGTATAGCTGATCAAGAATTAGGCACTACTCTAAATGGCTTTATTTTCTGGTTTCTAGGTTTTGGTTTTTTAATTTTGTCTTTTTTTGTGTTTTGGCTTTTTTTTTATTTGCTGAAAGAAGTGTCTTTTAGAATAAGGTAGCGAGCGGCGCAAAATAGTGAGAAAGAAACGCGTGCACATAACAGGACCGAGATGAGTAGAGTGGGTGATACATCCGTGACCCCCTTTCCTTATCCCCGGAGCGAGACGATAATGAGAGGAGTGTAGAAACCACTTCGAGTAACCGGGTGTTTGTATTAAGTTTTGATATTTTAAGCAAAAGTCAAAAACAGAAACCAATACGAATATGTGCCAGTCATCTTGCAACTTTGTGTAGCAAACCATTGCAACACAATTAGCTGTACCATGTCCGAGACGTGGTAACCAACCATACCAAAATTGTCAATGGCAAATATGTAGTGTCACCTTTGTCCTGCTCATTATGTTCTTACATAGAGAGTGCCCTATAAATAAATATGAAATTTACGGTGCTCGGTGTAAGTTAGGAGTGTTTGTATTAGTTTTGCTTAAAAAATTTAAAAGTTAGTATGAATATTTGGCTATTTGAAGTAGTTTCTCTACTTCTCTCGCTTCTGTCCCACTACGAGGATAAGACAGGGATCACAGGGACATCACACACTCCATTCATCTCGCTTTTGTCTTGAACAGTATCTTCCTCTTGTTTTTTGTGCACTACTTGCTCTCTCTTTCTAAAAGTTACTTCTTTTCAACCTCTAATATTTATCTTTAGCTAATACGAGGGATTGGCAAGATGACAGGGTGAAAAGAGTAGCAAAGAGAGAGATGCTACGGTGACTCAACTGAATCAGCACCCAAACCAGTACGATTGGATGCTCCGAATTTCAAACTTGGTGAAATATATACTCGGTTTGACAGTAGAGGGAGGGGGGTAAAAATTAGATAAAATGAGTTAAGGGCCTGTTTGGGAGAGCTCCACCACTGAAAACGTGGATCTGGAGCAGCAGCTCCACCATGGAGGAGCTCCACCGTGGATCTGGGATCCCACCATGGAGTGTTTGGCTTGTACAGCAGCTTCAAATCCACGAAATTGAGGTTTTGGTGAGAATGGCCACTTTTGGTGGGATGGGGTGTGTAACCAGTGGCATGGGTGGGTAATTACCACCCAGCTCCACGGTGGAGCACCCCTTGAGGAGCTCCATGAAATCCATGGATCTGGCCCTCAGATCCAGGATTTTGGTGGATCCAGATTTCGCGGAGCTGAAGCGTTTGGGTAAAATTTCGTGGAGTTGAGCTATTTTTTGTGGATCTAGAGCTGATGGAGCTCTCCCAAACAGGCCCTAAAAGTGCAGTAGACTAAGGCCCTGTTTGGATACGCTTATCTGAGAATCGATTTTAATCTGATCAGGATTTTCTGATAAGTCGCGGTCTGAAGAATCTGCAATCTGAATAATCTAGGCGTTTGGCAATCCTGATTTTTTCCCCATAGATTGTCTGTCCTGAGTGTAAAATGACCTGTATGCCCTTGAGGCTGATGATAGCTCATTTATTGAATGAATACGAGCTGAATGCAATGATGGTACTAATTTTTCAGTTTCTTTAATATGGAATTTCGTTACATTAATAACTAATCCATAGGAAAATGAAATGAATAACAGGTTCAGCATTCTCATTCTCTAAAATACATTGAAATCTAGATGGATATAGCCAATCACCCAACCATAGCTGTGGCTATAGCATCACGCAAAGTACCCATATCCATGTCATCTCCTGAAGAACTCCCTTCATCTGTGCTAGATTCAGTTCCATGCGTACTATCATCTAGGATATTTGACTCGAAATCAACATCATTTATGTTACTGTCCCTAATGAAATTGTGAAGGGCCATACAAGCAACTATAATTTTTGATTGCTTGTTAACCGGAAATTGAGGCATGTTCAAGAGAATACGCCATTTCATCTTGAGGACTCCAAATGAACGTTCAATCACATTCCTCAAACTCGAATGTGCATAATTGAACACTTCCTTCAATCCCACCGGATTACGACCATGTTGCCATTCGGAAACATGGTACCTTTGTCCCTTGTATGGTGCAAGATATCCTTTCCTGTTAGGATATCCAGAATCGACAAGATAATATTTTCCTACATGTTAATTAGATGACTAAGTTATATAGTACAAAGTGTACTTCAACAATAATATACGAGTGGAACTTTATAGTGATACATACCTTCAGGAGGGTGTGGGAATTGTTCCTTGTATGTGAGCAGAGTATCTAAGAGCAACTCCAACAGGGCCCCTACTTGAGCCCTCAAAACTCAAATTTGAGGGCTTGAGCCAAAAAACGAGCTCCAGCAGAGCCCCTACTAGAGCCCTCAAATTTGAGGAGGCCCTCAAATCACCCTCCCACCCCTCATTCCTAGGGGCCCCCTACTCCGGCTCTCATTTTTCAGCTTTCCTCGTTTTTGTGGAACATTTGTGCTTTCAATTTAAATTCGGAACAAATTTGAATTTAAATTTGAATATTCGTATTTGAATTCGTATTTGAATTCATATTTAAATTCGGAATAAATTTGAATTTAAATTTGAATATTCGTATTTGAATTCATATTTGAATTCGGAACAAATTTGAATTTAAATTTGAATGTTACGTGATGAACTTTGTGCTTTCAATTTAAATTCGGAACAAATTTGAATTTAAATTTGAATATTTCGTATTTGAATTCGTATTTGAATATTCGTATTTGAATATTCGTATTTGAATTCAGAATTTAAATTTGAATGTTATGTGATGAACTTTGTGCTTTCAATTTAAATTCCGAACAAATTTGAATTTAAATTTGAATATTCGTATTTGAATTCGTATTTGAATTCGTATTTGAATTCGGAACAAATTTGAATTTAAATTTGAATGTTATGTGATGAACTTTGTGCTTTCAATTTAAATTCGAAACAAATTTGAATTTAAATTTGAATATTCGTATTTGAATTCATATTTGTGCTTTCAATTTAAATTCGGAATAAATTTGAATTTAAATTTGAATATTCGTATTTGAATTCGGAACAAATTTTAATGTTATGTGATGAATTTTGTGCTTTCAATTTAAATTCAGAATAAATTTGAATTTAAATTTGAATATTCGAATTTGAATTCATATATTTAAATATTGTCCCTCATTGTGAAATCATAAATATTTTATTGTGTATTGTGCTTTTGTCCCATACATATACATATAGTGTGTGAGGAAATAGAGGGAATTGAGAAGTAGGGGCTCTGTTTTGAGGGCTCCTGCTGGAGTGCAGCCCAGAAAACAGGGCCCTCAAAAGTAGGGGGAGCCCTCAAATAAAAAGTAGGGGCCCTGTTTTGAGGGCTACTGCTGGAGTTGCTCTAATAATACACGAGTGTCATGCACAGATCCAGGCCAACCAGTGACAACAAATGTGAACCGCATATCAAAGTCGCAAACTGCCAAAATATTTTGTGAAGCATACCCATGGCGACCAATATATTTAGGTTGTTCACTTAATGGAACAGTTACCAGTATATGAGTGCCATCAATTGCACCAATGCAGTCTTTGAAATGGGGCCAAAACCTAGCTTCTTGTAGCTTAGGATGTATTGTACCAAATTGTGGATCTTTAGGCCTAACAATGTCAAAAGCCAAGCCCATGACAGATTCTAGCACCTCTGTGAATTTCCTACTAACAATCTCTAAAGAGTGGCCAAACTTGTTCTTTACTTGCCTTAATGATTGAGGTGCACCACATGTCCACAAGAACATTCCTAAGGCTTCCTTGGTACACATTCCTCTACTTGATTTCAAGCCATAATTTTGTACCAAGGTGTCGTGAAGGCGTAGGAAAACTGACCTTCTCATTCTGAACATATTATAGCATTCAACTGGATTTTGTAGTTGGACCTCAACCCACTGGATTCCAGTCATGACCGGTATTGTCCTAGGAATTTCATTTCTCTTGCTACTATTAGAGCCCATGCACTCCAAAGCAATGTATGCCACCATGAAGTCATCATCATCATATGTGTCAACATCAGCAGTACCTTCGTTCTCACTAGAAACACTAGAGGTACTCATTAATATCTGTCACAACAAAAACATCCATGAATTAGATATTTTTCTCATACAACACTTGGCAAATAAAAGAGCATGGCCTCACACAGGAAATAAATAGCATAGTCTCACATAGCAACATAGAAATAAATAGTCTCACACATTTGTCTCATACATGAAATAGGCAAATAAAGTAGCATTATTTAATACAGGAACTAGGCAATTAAAATAGCATTGTTTCTTCAACACACGAATAATAATACTACACAACACTAATTCTTCTTTCGGTCTTCCCATGCCCTCCTGAGCCAACTTAACCTCCCATTTGGTGTCTTCAAAGTACTGAACATGTCACGGTACTGCTTCTTCATAAGAAGTTGTGTGGCATAGTAGTGCTCATCAGTCCCTTCTTCGGCCCCATCCTTAATGACTTGATCCATCATATTAGACATCTCATCTCTAACATGGTCTACAACTTGTGAGGTGGCTGAATGTTTGCTACTTTGTTGCTTCATCTCATATGCATCCACTAAACGCTTCATGCATTGGTCTCTAAAAGTTTTCTTTTTCTTTCCCTTAGGGGAATAATTAGCTGGCCTTTTTGCTGCCCGCCTCTCAGAAGTGGGTGTTCCATCTCCCTCAATATTTCCTCCATCAATATTTCCCTCAGCGTTAAGATCCCCCTCACTCTGAATATCTACAAAAGAAGCACCACCTGTAGGAACAAACGAAGTCTCATTTGTCACACTGATTGCTTCAAACATGATACGCTGCTGGTCCTCATGCTCAAGTGGTACATCTTTGAAAGTTATACAACCTGGCATAGCCTGCAAAAAATATATGAATAAATTAGTTATATAAAATTTAGAAACACAATACAACTGTCAAATTGGTAACAAATTGTGTACTCGCCGCATTTTGTTCTGCCCACCACTCGTCACTAGCAACAATGCACCCAATATTAGGATCTCTTCCTAATCCACTAGCTCTTATGTTCGAAGTCTTCCACCGGGTATATTTCTTTTTCATTGTATCCCACCTGTTCTTCATTTGCCCTTCATTGTAAGGCCTCTTAGTTCATTCAAAAAACTTCCTAATAAGATTTGCATAGCCCACACTATTCAAGCAATTTTGCGGCCTATTGTGGGCAAGGACTTCTTCAACGCAAATGTCATTGAAAACCTTGGCAGCATAAGCATCCCATTTAGCCTGCAGCTTTGCACCCTTTTCCTTTGGAACCTTTTCCATCTATAATGTATCCCAATGAATTATTTGACTCAAATTAATTTAAAGTAAATATACAATCCATCCATCACAGTCATACAAGTAAATCCTAAATCCATCTATACAAGTAACTGTCAAATTGGAAGGTTGAAGGAAGATTTCTATACCAGAAGTTGGGCGTTGGCGTCTGTACCAGAAGTTGGGTGTCGGCGTCGGATCTTGGGCGTCAGATCTGGGCGTCGGTGTGGGAGTCGGTGAGGAGCCGGTGCGGGCGTCGGATCCTCGAGCGAGCGGTGCAGGGGAGGTGGGCGGCCTGGCGGAGGAGCGAGAGGGCGGCGGCGGACGGGCGGCCTGGCGGAGTCGTGAGAAGGCGGCGGCGGACGGGCGGCCTGGCGAGAGGAAGCGTGCGGCGGCGCAGGGGAGGTGGGCGGCCTGGCGGAGTCGCGAGAGGGCGGCGGCGGACGGGCGGAGTCGCGAGAGGCGTGCGGCGAAATCCCTAACGCTCGGTTTGAGGGGTATCCGGGGAAAAAAGGGCTCGCGGTGGAAGAAACGCCCCATCGGGTTTGCGGTACAGGATTTTGCGGTACAGTGCAAATACCGATCTTTCCCACCGCGGCGGTTGAAAGAATCGAAAAATAATTAAAGCATTTAGGTGAGATTCTCGCTTAATTCTACCTAGAACCAGATTTTAAGCGTATCCAAACATGGCAGAAGAAGCAAGGACTTTTTCCAAGCCCTCCTCCCCTTCTTAGCACCCGGGCCGGGCGGCGCTGCTTCTCGCTGTCGCCGCCGCCGTGAACTCTCTCTCCATCCCCACCTCCCTTCACTCCATGACCGCATGAGATGTGCGGCGGCGGTACGCTCCCTCTTCCCCCTCCCCGTCGCCGTCCCCATCCACACCGCCGCCACCGCGTCCCCTTCCCCGGGCGCCGAGCTCGCCGCCGCCGACGCCCTCCACGCCCTCCTCGCCACGCTCCCGCCCTCGCTCCCCGCCCTCCTCCCCTGCCTCTCCCTCCTCTCGCCCCGCCTCACCCCGCACTCCGTCTCCGACGCCCTCCTCTGCCCTGCCCTCCCCGCCGCTTCCCGCCTCCGCCTCTTCCTCTTCTCCTCCCTCTCCCCGCGCCTCCGCTCCCCGCTACTCCACTCCCACGCCGTCTCCATCCTCCTCGCGTCCGCTGACCCCGACGCCGCAATGTTCGACGCCCTCACCGACGCCCGCGCCGCCGGCCTCCCCGCCCCCTCCTCCGCATTCGCTGCCCTCGTCGCTGCGCACGCCTCTGCCGGCCGACACGCGGAGGCCGTCGAGGCGTTCTCCCGGATGGACGAGTTCGAGTGCCACCCCACCGCCTTCGTCTACAACGCCGTCCTCAGGGTCCTCGTCAACAGCGGCGCCATCCTCCTCGCCCTGGCGCTGTATAACGGGATGGTCGGCGCCGGCTGCCGTCCCAACAGGGCCACCTACAATGTGCTCATGGACGGGCTGTGCAAGCGGGGCATGGCGGGGGACGCGCTCAAGATGTTCGACGAAATGCTCGAGAGGGAGATCGTGCCCAACGTGAAGATCTACACGGTCCTGCTCTCATCCCTGTGCAATGCAGGGAGGATTGAAGATGCTGGGCGGCTGATGCTGTCGATGAAGGAGAAGGGGTGCCCGCCGGACGAAGTCACGTACAATGCTTTCTTGAGCGGGCTGTGCAAGGCTGGCAGGGTCGATGAGGCATTTGAGCGTCTGGAGCTGCTCGAAGATGGGGCTTTTGCTCTTGGGTTGAAAGGATATAGCTGTTTGATCGATGGTTTGTTCCAGGCCGGCCGGTTCGATGAGGGCTTTGAGTATTACAAGAAGATGTTGGAGAGCAATGTCTCACCGGACGTTGTCCTGTATACGATAATGATCCGTGGTTGCGCAGAGGCCGGCAGAACCGAGGATGCCTTCTCATTCCTAGATGTGATGAGAGACAAAGGGCTTGTGCCTGACACTTTCTGTTATAATACACTGCTCAAGGCCCTCTGTGATATCGGTAATCTGGATAGAGCTCGCTCATTGAGGTCAGAGATGTTGCAGAATAACATGGTCCTTGACTCCACAACACACACTATCATGGTATGTGGACTGTGCAAGAAAGGACTTGTAGATGAGGCAATGCAGGTTTTTGATGAGATGGGAGAGCTTGGTTGCCATCCGACGGTTATGACATACAATGCACTCATTGACGGATTCTACAGGGTGGGCAGGCTGGAGGAAGCTCGGATGCTTTTCTATAAGATGGAAATGGTGAAGAACCCTTCCTTGTTCCTTCGGCTGACCCTCGGCGCCAACCAGGTGAGGGATAGCAAGAGCCTCCGTAAGCTGGTCGACGATATGTGCCAGTCTGGGCAGGTGCTGGAAGCTTACAGGCTTCTTCAAGGTATAATAGACAGCGGAGTTGTTCCTGATGTTGTCACATATAACACATTGTTAAGTGGACTCTGTAAGGTGAGGAATCTTGATGGAGCACTAAGGCTCTTCAAAGAGCTCCAACTCAAGGGGATCTCACCTGATGAAATCACTTATGGGACTCTTATTGATGGGCTCTTGAGGGCACACAGAGAAAACAATGCCATGATGTTGTTCCAGAACATATTGCAGAGTGGTGGCTCCCCTAGTTTGTCAATCTACAATAGTATGATGAGATCTCTATGTAGAATGAAGAAATTGTCGCAAGCAATCAACCTCTGGTTGGATTACCTTCCCAAAAAATACAATCTCTCGGTGGAAGATGAAGTAATTGTTAGTGCCCGGACAAAAATTGAAGATGGTTCCCTAGATGAAGCTGTTAGGGAGTTAATCAAGATCGATCAAGAATATGGTTCGGTTAACTCAAACCCTTACACCATTTGGCTTATAGGGCTTTGTCAGGTAAGGCGAATTGATGATGCTCTTAGGATTTTTCATACTCTTGATGAGTTTGGCATTGATGTCACACCAGCATGCTGTGCCCTTCTTATCAATTACCTATGTTGGGGCAGAAATCTAAATGCAGCAGTTGATGTTATGCTGTATACATTGAGTAAACGCTTCATAGTGTCGCAAGCTGTAGGGAACCGTTTACTTAGGAGGCTCTGTATCCGTTACCGAAGGCAGGATGCACAGGCACTAGCATGGAGAATGCATCTTGTGGGATATGATATGGATGTATATCTTCGTGAACCTACAAAAGGTTTGTTATACGGTCAATAGAAATGTCCGTAGTGTTTGTAGAACTACAGAGGTGCCCTCAATTTTTTAGGTAAAACAGCAAAATAGGGTGTGGTTCACTGATTTCTTAGCACTTGCAATGGATTTTGTAATCCATCAATTGAGTTGTAACTTCAATAACGAGGCAATTGTTTGATGTTTTGCAACATATTATACCATCTTGTTTCTTCTGTGCAATTAATGTGCAGTTACTCAGTTGAAGGCTGGGGTTTTGTTGCACTTTAGAAAATTTTACTCTTCTCAGCTGCATCAAGAATGAGATGCATCCTCCTTTAAGCGTTAATGACTTAACGTACAGTTACTCAGTTGAAGGCTGAGATGTAATGCAGAAACTTTGGAAACAACAGGGTTGGTAACATATTTTGAGCATCTTGTAATGCATGTTTGGTCAATTTTGGTACTACCTTTTATTTACTATAGACATTAACTTTTTTTTATTATCCTGCTTGTACCGAACTTGTTAGCATCTTATCATTCTGGAGGTCAAAATGGGCTGGGTAGGATGCTTTGCAGGTAAAACTTGACCAGATGAGGTCATTTACTCAGCTTTCTTATTTTGACCTGCACGGCACTTACAACCAGCCTTCTTATTTCTTCTGTGTTGAATTGTAGTTTCGCTCTGTTGGAAACCACATCACCATATTTTTACTGAGGAAATCTGAAAGCTGATGGTATGTTCAATCCGTTTGCCACGGAGCAAGACATCTAATGTCATTACTACATAGTTTTATTGTACTGTGGTTAATGTCTGAAACAATTTAATTACCTAAACTTAAGGAAACAACCTAGCGGAATTTGATTAATTGCAAACCACTGAGTGATTATATGCAATATTAAAGCTTAGTCAAGGCTTTAAAAGTTAGAAGTTTGTTAAATTTCCAGACGATTTCTCTTGCCTTGATTGTGCTATTTCTATTAATAAGCCATTGGACACTTGTCTACTCATGCTATTTGTGAATGCCCATCACAGCATGAACTTGTGGATAAAGTGCAAACATTGCTGTATTTAACCTTCATGGGGCGTTGGAATGAGATGATGTTCCTTTTTTCCAGCAACCTTTAAACAGAATTGTAATAGAGGATAGAGCATGCAGTATATTAGGCAAACATTCAATTCTTAAGAGTGATATTTGAGATGTTCACTACTTCACTGTGTTAATATTTGCTATGCATATCGAATTACTGATCTCTTATAAAGTAACTGGAGCTAATTGAAATTTTGGGCAATGAGTGTACTCCTGTGCATTGTTTCTCCCATTCCTATGGATGGCTGTAACATAGAAATATTTTAAAACTGAGATGGTTTTTATGCTTCTGTTCTTTGCAGATGAGGGCACTGGCATATCTGAGAATTTTCTTTAGTTTGATTTTGGATTCCAGAAGTTTCACATGGTTAGGCAGGCAGATTATTTACATTCACCATGTTGCTATATTCCAGATAAGTTCTTCCTTTTAGATGGCAATTTCCTCTGTGTTACTACATTCACATTCTTAACATGATTTCTACAGTTATTGCTTATTGAAGAATTTCTATATCTGTCCTTGGCTTCATCAGTAATTTGATTTATAATCATATCTTGTTGCACGACGGTATATAGAAATCTGCTTGGTGCATGTTTGTGTAAATTTTGGTTTGTATGTCTTTATGTTGGCAGTAGTCTGTTTTGTTACTGCCCTCGGCTAGGCCAAGAATTAAGAGTGAACCATTCTGTACACAGGTAAAGTTGAGCTTTAAATATATTTTTTTATTTTGTTGTTCAGGAAAACTGGAAGGTCAATTATAGATTCGACTTGATGCTGAATTGGAGGAAATTAGAACAAACAATAACGATACAATGCTGATACTGGAGTGTCCGATCTTCACGACGTAAAATCGGTGATGATAACTTGGATCCGTACAACCTGACGAACCGATGGTGTCAACCACTGTCTCAATATAGCAACCTGCGACAAAAGAATTTGTCCAATCACACGCTTTGATCCTCGTCTACTTGACCATGCAAAAATAGACGTGGCATTCTTTCTATAAAACACGAGGATTCATAAGAATAACGGGTTAAGAACGCCCAATTCCCATCTAGATTGCATCTACGTGTTAAATCCTAAGAAGAATAAGTGTGTAGCTCTCTCTGAAAATAATAGATTGATTCATGGCGCTCTTGGGTTACAAGATGAGACGCAAGGTATTTATGACGGCCTTCCCCATATGATGCACACATTTGGCATTGGATGGGGCCAACTGAAAGTCCTATTCATCCAGAGCATCCGACTCGAATTCCCTAAGGTTGTGTTTGGTTTAGGGACAAGGTAGGATGGGATGGTCCTGTCCCTGGTTTTGGGATGGGATGATCCCATTTTTTGTTTGGTTGGGGTGATAGAGTCATCCCTGTTTTTTGTTTGGTTGGAAGGATAAAGTGGAATGGAATGGTCACATCCTTTGTTTGGATGGAAGGATGAAGGTGGGACATGTGTGGCATTTGAGTTTTTTTTTAAAAAAATTGAAGGCTATTGTTGATATGTTTCTACACATAAGCCTTTGAGGTTTTTTTTTTTAAAAAAATTAAACAAAACAGTACTTAAAAAACAAAGAGATAGGATGACTTTATCCTATGTGGGATGACTCCGTCCCATGAAAAAAAGAGGATTGCCTTGTCCTGGATCTACAAGGAATATTTCTAGTGGGATATCCTTGACTCTGCTTGTCTCTCATCCAAACACCTACAAAAACGGGTCCATCACATCTCGTCCCACCTAGTCCTTGCAACCAAACACATGGTAATTAATCTTCTTGCCTAAATTAATGATCAAGCTAATGAGCCCACTAATTACATGGCTGGAATTAGGAACAGCTTGGCCAAGTACTTGGCAGTTGGCACGCAGACCTTGGCTTGATGTCTTGTGTCGACTGTCTTTATGGGCTTTCCATTGTTCTGCCTTGGGTAGATGTCTCTGATGTCTTGGTCATGAGGGATGGCATTCGCCACCCATGGGCTTGGACATGGCCACACGGCCTTGCTCCCTTGGCCATCTGCATATCATCTCCTCTCTGTCTCTTTGGCCATGTTTATGCATGCATACATGGATCTCTTCCCCTTAGAATTTGCTGCATGCGTGGTTTCCTTGCTCTACCTTTTCTTTCTCAGCTAAACTGATTGCTTTCATCTGTTGGGCGGTTGGATCAACTGAAAGTCCTTCTAAACACATCTTCACTTTAGACTTATACAGATCGAGTATGGGTCTGCGTATAATTAAATAAAATAGTAGTAATTATGTATATCTAAGTATAATAATTAAAGACCTAATTAAATTAGAGTTCACTTAACAATATTTAATGATGGTCCATAATTCTTTCCAATTAAATAATATATTTAATTGAAAAGCGTTAAACATGTCTATATCCACATCAAATGCCAAAGACAAAGAAGCACCCAACAATATAAGAGTATCAAATTAACACTGGGATTGCAGTACAATGAAGAAGCTAAGTATAAAAAAGGCGTTAACTCTTGAACAAAAAAGATAAACCAAATCAATAGATTAACAAACTGTTGATGGAATGCTAATAGGCTACATGATTTAAGTGAGATATGTGCAATCAAAACCAGATTAGCTGAAAACTGCTCAGATTGTGGTGATTTGGGGCTTGTGCGCTGGTGTTTCAGTCTCATCTGTTGAGTTCTGTTTATTTATTTATTTTGACTGGATCGTAGTGACTGAGGCAATAAAGCAGCGTGGAACTACGATTTTTTAGGCTAGTTTGTGTTTTTTATTTGAGCCAAAGAGTACACGTCTGTCTAGTCTAAACTGTATATGGTTTCGCTTGGGCTAATAATGAAAATATATCTGTGTTGGCTCAAGTCAGTCACATTGATCTATGCATGGGGTTTTCGCATAGGATTCTCCGCTAAGGGGTACTTGATCGGATTTTTCAGTGCTATTTCTTTCCTTTCTCACCTTAATCCTAGTTTGCATCTAACAGATCGTCTTGATTTGAATTTTTTTGCTTGATTCTCGTACCAGATGCCTGATCACATCTTTTCCATGCCGAAGTTGTTAATCGTAGTATGGAGTACACAAACTGATAAAATATCAACTGCTTTGATATCGCCAAACCCCGTACATTGTCGGACTAATTGCTTTACAAAGTTTTGCTAGCTCTTGAAATGCATGCGCGCTTCCTAGGAAACGAGGGAGTAGCAATCGATAATTAGCAGGTACTAGTTTATCGTACGGGTCTTCACCAGTGCAATCGATAATTAGCAGCAGGTATATATGCTTGCTTTGCTGCGAGCAGAATGGTGCGCTGCTTTTTAAGTTCCTGTTTGGAACAGAGAAATTTCACAGGAATTTTATAGGAAACAGTTCAATTCCCGCAGGAATCGGAAAAAATTCCCGCATTCCAAACAGGGAGTATGCTAGCTAGGGTTTCAATGGGTCAGTTGGCCTAATCAACCACCCGTTGACCATGCACAAGAGCTTCAAACTACTACTCGCTGACGAAAGCTTCTTTTTTTTTGTTTAGCAGAGATCAACCATGCTTGCTCGCTTTCCCACTAGCTAGCTCATCATTCATCGCTAGCTAATCATCGAAAATTAAGGATTTCTCTTTGGTCTCTTTATTTTTTATTTTTTTTCAACTTGGGAAAAAAGCCACATGATTGGATCTAGCTTTTGCTATGATGCGCTGTACCGTATCAACAAAAGATCATGTGGACAACAGTGTTGTCCAAAAATACATGTGTGTTTTTTTTTACAAGTTTGGACCATTATTTTCTATAATATAGTAGCAAGGAACGCCTGCAATTAATGTTATTATTTTCATGTGGATACTTGTGTATTATCTGTTGAGAGGGGGAGAATTAGACTTTCGTTTGCTTTTCGGGACATAGGTTTGGTTTTTAGTTTATGGTTTTAAAATTCTAATTGTTTGATGTAGTATCTATTATAATCTACCTATAAATCCTATCTTATAAAAGTATACCGTTTAAAAGCTAGTTACTATAATAGAAAGTGATAAGGTAAAATCTAAGCTCGGCAGAACCCACCCTTCCACATACATATTTGGTAGTTACATCTTTGGTAGCATGAGTAGGGAGAGCGAGGGTAGATTGGGAATTCTGAATTGTTTTTTTTTCTCTCTAGCTAAGCTCCCTTAAAAATCATATTTTGCTGACTAAAGTGCTTTCTGGCAAATTTATGTGACCGAATCACAGTTTTGCAGTGCGTTTTTGGCGAATGCCATCGATCGAGTGCGATGTTCCGTAGGGAAATTTTGCCTTCCATTTTTTTTTACCGAGACCTCCGCAGTAAACTTCCATTTTGTAACGTTGTTAAGCTAAACGCATTACAATACACAAGGCTGGCAGAGACACAAAGCTGTTGTATCCTTATATGAATCCATGATACTGATAAGCCAGTACAGGCTGCAGCAAGGAGTGGGCATATTTCGTTTTGTTCGTTTCC
The DNA here is from genome assembly GCA_017311315.1 of Dendrocalamus latiflorus. Taxonomy (NCBI): domain Eukaryota; kingdom Viridiplantae; phylum Streptophyta; class Magnoliopsida; order Poales; family Poaceae; genus Dendrocalamus; species Dendrocalamus latiflorus. The sequence goes on from CM029674.1 coordinate 25,088,217, forward strand.
GAGAGTGGTTGTTGGTGCCCAAGCCCCGACACCTTTTGGAGCTTTCTGACGCACAAAAAGAAGGATACATATATCTTGTTCTTGGACCATCACGGACCGCTGTAGATGCTCTCTCGTTGTTGCACTGCCAAACAGACTCTACCCTGAAATTTATAGCAGCAAAAAGGTAAGATTTGTAGCTCAGTTCCGTTGGAAAACAACCGGCCCGTAGTTGTTGGGCAGGATGAAAGAAGGCATCTTGCATGTATGGTATGCCAATGCATACTCAGCTCGTGATCAGTCATGAGTTCATGACTGACACTAGTGTCCAACTGTTAAGTTCCTGGAGTTGCTGTGTTATGTGAAACACAGAACAGAATGCTGCGGCTCCTAGTTTCGAGATTCAAGCGACAACACATACTACATTTCTACATTTCGAGATTCAAACCGCTTTGATGATGACGAAGGAACGCTACATTTCTAGGTTGGAGCGACAACACATACTTGTGTAGCTCTGCTCTGCCGACCAAGACTCGTTTTTGGATCTTTGCTCCAATATAGTGTTGGTCTTAATTTGTGCAAGTTCTGAGATCGATGCGCACACACCAATTCCTTTCAGAAATTGGACTCGAAAAAATCACGGTACAAACAAGAAACTAGGAAGATACAAGCATCAAAGAAGAAATTGAGCAATGTGAAGCCTTTTACAAGACAGGGAGGGAGATGCCATCAAAACGTGATTTGCAGCATTACTGAGCAGAGGAAGAAGGCCATGGTATCCTCTCGGTCGCCTGGAGCACGTCCTTCATGGTCGGCCTCTTGTGCGGCGCCATGGCGCAGCAGGCGAAGCCCAGCCTCAGGCAGCTCACCAGCGCCTCCTCCCTGCATTCCATCTCCCCCCGCAGCGCCGCATCGGCCAGCCGCAACACCTGCCCCTCCTCCGCCGTGGCGGGGCTCCACTGGCAGAGCTCCAGGCTCGTCAGCGCGCGCCCCGCGACCAGCTCCAGCAGCACCATGCCGAACGAGTACACGTCCCACTTGGCGCTCGGCTTCGGGTTCTTCGCTGCCTCCGGCGCCTGGTAGTGCGCCGCCGCGTCGGCGGAGGAAGGCCCCGCGAACGGGCTCGCCCCTCCCGGCCCGGGCGGCGGCGACAGGTCCGGCAGGCTCTTCGCGGACCGCCCCGCCGACGCCGCCGGCTTTAGCCTTTCCCCGCCACGGACCAGCCGGTCGATGCCCAGGTCGGCAACCAGCGGCTCCATGTCCGCGTCGAGGAGGATGTTGCTCGGCCTCACGTTGCCGTGCACGCACTTCTTGCCGTGGAGGTAGGCGAGGCCTCTCGCCACGCCGCGCGCGATGCGCAGCCGCGCCGTCCACCCGAGGTTGATCGGCGACGAGCTCGGCTTCCCTGCGCGATCGCAGACCAATGAACGTTAACAATGCCACATTGGCATGGGATCAAGCTTGAAGCGGTGCTTACTTTTGAAGGAGACGTTGGCGAGGCTGCCATTGGCGGCGAAGTCGTGGATGAGGAGAATCTCCTCGGGGCCCCAGTAGAAGCCGCGGAGGCGGAGGATGTTGCGGTGCCGGAGCTTGGCGATGGAGCGCATCTGCGCGTCGAACTCGTTGAACCTCCTAACGCCGGCGTCGTCGCTGCCGATCCTGCGCACCGCCAGGACGGCGCCGTCGGCCAGCACGGCCTTGTACACGATGCTGTTGCCCGCCGCGCCGAGGATGTACGCCGAGGCCTTCAGCAGTGTCTCCAGCTCCAGCTCCACGTCGCCGTCCACCGTCACCAGCACCGCGCCGTCTTTGGCCTTCTTGGCCGCCGCCGCCTCGTCCGCCTTCTTGACGCCCTCTTTGGCCGCGAAGGAGGCCGACGTGTCCGTCACCTCCTCCGTGTCGTCGCTGTCGTCGCCGGCCTTCTTCTGCAGGCAGCACGAGAGGCTCCGGCCGACGACGTCCAGCGACTCGTCCGGCTCCGGCTTCTTGAACACGACTCCCATCCTCTGCTTCGCCAGCTCCCGCTGCTGCCTCTTCTTCCTGACCTGGTACACGTAAAAGACCACCACGGAAAGGACGGCGATGGCGGCCACGTCGCCGGTGGCGATTGCGAGAATGGTGGCCAGCCTCATCCTGCCCTGCCCTCCCGACGCCGGCGCTCCGGCAGCGGCGCCGCTGTCATCGCCGGGCAGCGCCTCGGTCGGGTTCTTGGGTATCGCCGCAATGGCAGGCGGCGACTTTGCCGTGCCGTTCGGGGGATCCACGGCGGAGGCGGAAGAAACAGAGCAGAGGCTATTCAGCGGCCTCCCGCACAGTTGGGCGTTGCCCTCGAACGCCGTCGGCCTCTGCACTGCGAACGGCGCCAGCGCCGGGATGGCGCCGGTGAGGTTGTTGTAGGACAGGTCGATGGTGACGTTGGCCGGCAGGCGCGACGCCATCTCGGGCGGTATGGCGCCGGCGAGCCGGTTCGACGAGAGGTTGACGTAGCGCAGCGCGGCCCCCCCGAAGTCGGGCGGGAGTGTGCCGTTGAGCAGGTTGGAGCTCACGTCGAGCACCTGCAGCGCCGGGAACCCGCCGCCGGGGAGCGCGCCGGAGAAGAAGTTGCTTGCCAGCGAAACGGCGGTGAGGTTGGGGAGCAGGGTGAGGTTCCCCGGGATGGCGCCGGAGAGAGCGTTGCCGGCGAGGTTGAGCGTGCGGAGGCTGCGCAGCTGGCCGACCTGCTCGGGCAGCCCCCCCGTGATGCCGTTGCCGGCGAGCGAGAGGACGCGGAGCACCGGCGCGCGCAGCAGCTCGGCGGGGACGGTGCCGTTGAGCGCGTTGCCGGAGAGGTCGAGGTGGCGGAGGTGCTCGACGAGGCCCAGCTCCCCCACGATGGGCCCCACCAGCTGCGCGTTGGGCAGGATGACGCTCACCACCCTGGCCTCCGACGACGACGAGCCGCTCGCCGCGGCAGCAGGAGCAGGGAAGGCCATGCAGACGACGCCGTTCCAGGCGCAGGGCGTGTCGTCGGCGTAGTCCCAGCCGGCGAGGGAGCCGAGCGGGTCGGCGAGGAGGGAGGACTTGAAGGAGAGGAGCAGGACGCCATCCTGGTTGAGCGCCGAGGCGTGGATGCCTAGCACTGCTAGCAGCAGCGGCAATGAGACAGCTGGGAGCAGCACAAGGCGGCGAGCTGCGGCGGCCATGGAGACGGACGTGGAGGTGCAGTGGCGGTGGTATGCGGCAGCAACATGGAGATCGGAGGGTATAAGAAGGGTTTTGGCAATGGTGGTGGTGGGGGTGGTTTTGCTTCCTTGGATTGGTTGGGGTGGTTCACCAAACCTGCGCCAAAGCCCCCACCCAAAGACGAGAGAGTAATATAGTGTAGAGTGGAGTAGCAGTGAAAAGTAGTAGCAGTAGTACATATCTCCCTTCCTCTCCAAAGACTCCACAGAAAGAGAAGGGGTTGGGGGGCTAAAGGCAGGAGGTGAAAGGGAGTGTTCAAGGATGAAATGGATGGATCATCCATGGATATCCATACAATTGTTTCGCTACTATCAAGGTGAGGATGTGCGTGTGCGTGTGTGGGTGGGTGGGGGCATGCATCAAAGTAGGGGTGGATAACTAGCTAACTCAGCTCGTTAAGCTAACGGGTAGAAAATAGTGCTCGGCTCAGCTTGCCCAAAAGCTTGAGCCAGCTCGTTAGGCTCGTGAGTTGAGCACCATCATTACTACCAAGTACCAGCTAGAATACTATCAAGAGATCAGGACACTCACTGATGAGGCAGACGTAGGGGATCAACGCTAGTTGGTCGAAGCTGGAGGAGGCGAGTAGAGGCACACGGAGAACTGCAGGCTGAAGCAGAGGGGATGGGCGGAGGTGATTTCCCTGGCCGGTAGAGGCTGGAGTAGCAGGGCTAAGGCGGATAGCGGTGTTTTACCCAACTAGCCGTGAATTCACAGGCTTTGGTGTCACTAGTTGCTCTCGCTGCCTGCGCATGCAGTAGGCACTAGTTAGTAGCGGCGGCTTGTGTTGTGCATGGAGAAGTACGTTATGTTCTTTTGGACTTTTGGTTTCTTCAAAAGTTGAAATAAACGGGATGGCTTTTTGAAGCGGATTCTCCAAACGGCTTTCCGAGCCTAAAACCATGTGTGTCATTCATATTAACGTCTTCACCATCCGTTGTCGTCTTAAAAACGCAGATAAAAACCATCAACTGTAGCAAAAAAAGAAAGCCGTAGTCTAGGATTGGCTTTATGGGTGTGGGCTAGAGATTTTAATTTAATCGAGCCTAATGAGCTCACTTATGGCATGAGCTCAAGCCGAGCTCATTCGCAAGCTTTGTGCTTTTTTTTTTCCACCCTAGGGAGAGGTCTTGGTGAGGTGGTAGCAGGCTGCTGTGGTCTCCATTGGCACAGAGGGCACATCTTTTTCAGGGAAAAAAATTAAAAATGGATAAAATAGAATTGTTGAATCATTTAAAGGGGCGTACATGCACAAAAGTACTCGGTTAATTAATTTGTTCATGAAAAGGCAGAGTCGAGCTGTGATGCATATGATACTACCGGTACCACTAGCTAGTATCATTACCATCGAAAGAATTGACTAAATATAATGTATAATGACATTTCTTCACGACAAAATTACCACTTTCTTTGACCTTAGATTGTCTCAAAGCTATACATGCAGATCCTTAATAGGAGGGTCTTTAGGGTTCAAAACTTGTCAGTTCGTTAAAGGGCTGGTATCCCTCCGTCCCCACTGGTTATTGCAGTAGCATTTTTGTCAAAGATGACAGTAGCAGTAGCATTTTTTGCCGGCTTAGGCGCTTTTCTCTCTCTCTCTCTCTCTCTAGATATATAGGAAGCTTTTTTTTCATACTACCTTGAGTACATACTTCCACTTCTGATGTACCACTTAAACGGATATTTTATACCTCTTTATCACTTTTGATATACTTAAATACTAAATCTAAGATACTCTAATATGACTTGGTTGAAAAAGTTTTATGATCCTTTTATTTTCGCTGTATACACTTTTTCATTTATAAAAAGAATACATACACAAATTATATTATAAAAAGTAGACTTTGATGAAATTTTTATAGAACTCACTTTTGAATATCTTATAATCATTATTAGAGTATACTCAAATAGATAAAGAGGTATAACAATACCATTGAAAGGGTATAAGTGGTATATTAAAGATGGTGTAATTACGTCTGGATGTAAAAGGTATTTTTCATATATATAATATTCTTGCGTGCACATTACATGCCTTGACAACAGAAGGTTTGATTGTTGGGGGGCGAATGGCAGCGCGGAGAAGAGGCACATGTGAGGCAATAGTGGAATGGGCTTCTGCCCTTGTTTCGGAGCGGATAAAATACATGAGCACATAAATATATGAGCATGAAAGGAAGCCAACAGGCAGGATCGAGGAAGAGGAACAGAAATACCTACTTACTAAAATATAACTGAGCATGGTTAACAACATTGGCCGAAATTTTGGTAATTTTAGACATTTCGGTCTCTTTCGAAATTATTTTGTAAAACAAAAATTTGAGTTCAAATTCAATTCTTGAGATGAGCTTCAAATATTAGAGCAAGTTTTATCATTTTTTAAATAATCTATTTTTATTCTGAATTACAGTAATATACCTACTTTTTTATTTTACAGAAATAGCCATCTGTCGCTCTACGGTTGGACGACATGTGCTAGTCGCCCAATGGTTGGGCGACTAGGCCATGTCGCCAAACAGTTGGGCGACTTGATCCTATAGTCGCTCAACTGTTGGGCAACTACTTGTTGTCAGTTCCTTTGGACCTGACCTCCTCACGGTCTCTCTCACCATTTCTCTCAGAAGAGAATGAGAGGAGCTTGAGAGAGGAGAAAAAAAAGAGGGAGAAGGAAAGGGGAGAAGGTCATGAGAGGAGGATAAGCAGAGAAGCTCGGGAGAGGGAGAGAAGGAGAGGGGGAGAAGGTCGCGAGAGGGGGAGAACTAGAGGAGCCTGGGAGAGGGAGTGAAGGTGAGGAGAGGAGCTCAGGAGAAGGAGAGAAGAAGAGGAGAGGAGCTCGTGAGGTTATCATCCGGCGTGCTATGCTGGCCCACAAATCATCCGGCGTGCCGTTGCCTCGCGAACGCAAATTTGTCCAAACTGAATTTGACTTGTCAAGTGTACGCCGCATCACCTTAGCCTATAAGTACTATCCTCTCCGTAGTGTGTTTCCTGCACCATGGCTAGAACACTACATAGCTAGTATGGAGAAGCAATAGGAGGAAATCACTCGAATTGCAAGGGCTACTACAGCTCGGGACGAACAAGTGCAGCATACCAGGAGGCCACCTACCTGAAGCGAAGCCCCCTGTACCTCTAACCTTAACCCATACCTCAACGTTTCCAGTGAGCATTCACCGCAAGATCTGCCCATGGGGGAGATACTCCCTCTGCTGGTGTAGGGACGCATGCAAGTCCTTCAAGTCCAAAGAGCGCTTGAGCTTGGGCATGCGTTGTTGGGGTTGGGTAACTATGCCTGGGATTATCCCGGCCGGTGTTGGGACACAGCCTGCTATCGACAGCTAGTAAGGATGGGTTGCAATATATTTCCCTTCCAGTTCTCTTCTATGGCATGCACTAACAGGTTCCCCCCTCTTCTCATAGTCTCCAGATCCACTATACGCATACAGTAAATGGATTGACTAGAAGATCCACCCGCATGACCAGTGGACTCTGGACTATGAGGAGTGACACGTCCAAACAGCACGTGAGAGTATGGAGGAGTAATGGCGCAGCAAAGATTGAAGTGAACGTATTCGACGGGAGTCGCAAGCTCATCTGGAGGCATGCAGGCGTAGGGAGCGCGAGGCTCACAAGGAGGAGCGCAAACTGGCGGCCAAGACTAGGGCAGCCGGCAAGGACTACAACGTTGTCCTCCGGAGGAATGGCAAATGACCACGTTTTATGCAGTAGTTCAGCCCTCTTTGTCTATATGTCCCACGTATTTCTAATTCTGTAAGGGCATGCGTGTACCATCCTTGGTTCGTTAGCCTGCGTGCTATGTAATCCCCTTGTCGGATCAACTGTTATGTTGTTATCGTTATGCCATTTATCCGAAGTTCTCCTCTGTGTATGAATTCTCTGTTGCATCGCAATATCACTTATCTTCCAACGTACGAATCATTGTTAGCTCAATCGTCCTCATAAAATTCTTCAGAAATTTATCGCATTACAACAACATATGACGATCACAAAATGGTATTGCGAGTCTAACCGATTTTGTACTATTCAGAATATACGAAAATCACAAACAGACCAACTGACATTGTCCGCGTTTTTATTTTTTTGTAAAAACAATAACATCCTACAAACAAGAATTGCTAAATGTATTACCTACAAAAATTACCATTTACTCACCCATAATTATTTTCATTGGATTAATAAAATAAAAATATTATTATTTTAAATTGCAGAACCATTGAGCGACTACGGCTAAGTCACTCAACCAAATTGAGCGACTAGGCACTAGTCACTCAACGGTTAGGCGACATGGGCTAGTCGCCCAACCGTTGGGCAACTTGGCCATGGGTTACCCAACAGTCGCCCATGTCGCCCAATCGTTAAGCGACAGATGGTTATTTCTGTAAAATAAGAAGTGTAGGTATATTACTGTAATTCAGAATAAAAATAGATTATTTTAAAAAATTCAAGTTTAATCTATATCCAATATCTAGTTCATCTCTTCTTCTCAAAATTCTAAAGGTTCATCAAAAGTCAAATTCAAATCACTGAAATTTGAACAAAACCCAAACCTAAATTACCAAAATTTTGGTTATTTCAGTAATTTGTTTACCCTTTGATTTTTTTTCCCAACCGAAATTATTAACCCTGCTACTGAGTACTGCCTTGGGGTCGGCGGAGGAACCCCTACATATTGCAAACTAGTAGTATGCATTGGTGAGCTATTACAATGATACGTATTAGGCAATGTTCTAAGCGTATATATATTAGTAGTAAGATGGTCACACCGTTGTCTAAAGCTTACGTAGTAAGCAAACGCTTGTGCGGCATTAATATAAGTGCAATATAATAAATATTTGTAAAGATAGAAACATATGTATAAAGTACTGTTAAGCACATTACACATGATTGGCAAAGAGAACAAGGCGATATATATTCATCGTTAAAAGAAACATTGGTAAAGGTGTTTTTGGCCTAAATTAAGCAAATCAATACAAAGAAAAGGGAAATTAAGGAACAAAATTCACATACAACTAAAAAAATATATGTTTCCTTTTATTTGGTCACATGCGTAGCAAAACGGGGTCCATGAGAGTTACTAGCCGTTTTCTCCCCCTTTGTCGCAGACAGCGTGCGGTCGGGTGGTGATGACCGTTAGTCCGCATCCATGAGGAGAGGAGGGGACCACGAGAATACACCTGCAACTCATGATACAGATGATCCGTATATTAACTATGTGACGTCTCACTCAATATTTGAGTATTGGCATCAGCTTTCGCGACAAACAAGAGTTAAATTGAACATGCACCAACGAGACGAGGAACAATGAGGGTAAAATCATAGATAAAAGTTTACTGATATTGGTAAAATACGATATCTGATATCAATGGTATGTTAAAAGAGAACAAAATTAGTTAAAGTTTTCAAGGAAAAAATATAGAATGATTAAGTGTAAGTTGATGCATTAGCTTTTAGTATTTACATTCTTCCAGGTTCATAAAGCGACAAAGCACAACATCATTAGTAATTTTCATCGATTCATGTTTCTCCAAGTAAGTATATCATTCATGAAATCATCACCAATTAATTGAAAAAGTTAATTAGATATTTGTATGTTTAACAGTTTAAAAATAATATAATAGGTGGCTTACTTACATTATGGTCAAATACTATAATTTTGCTTCTGATTTGCAACAAACTAGAACAATATTCCAAGAATCAAAATTGAAATCCTAAGTCTTAATTCTACAATTTGACAAAAATCAATCAACAATCGTTACATAGAAACCCTAACTCGCAAATTTAGCCCATGTTCTTAAAACAAATTAAAATAATTGACAGAGATTTAGAGCAAAATATATATTGATTGGGTGGACCTAAACATCCTTCAACTGATGAGGGCACGGGGCAACAGGGACTAGGCAACGCCGTGGTGAGATGGCAAGCGTGGGCTATCGGTGGCACCGATTTCTCCTGTTGTTTGGTGACCGGTCACTGATTCTCCTGTTGTTTGGTGACCGGTCACTGCATGCCTGGGTGTAGCTGTGCGGCAGACGTGGTGCATATCTCCTAGCCGACCATGCATGGCGAACATGTGTCGAGGGCTGTTGCGAGGTGACATACTTTGGGATCGATCAAATAGATGTTGTGCCTGTTGCGGTCCTCTCTCTTGGGCTGGCGTAAGGGATGGCTCGGCCTGCTGCAGTTGCCTCTTGGGCTGAGGAAAGTGGAGGCTCCTTGTGGATTGTTGCTAGCTACTAGGAATTCGGGCTACTAGTGCTCCCTTCGTTGGCTTTCAAGGAAACGACTGGGTGCACTGAGTTTGGGCTAGGGGATTCACCTATAGGCTGAAAAGTGTTGATCCCTACTAAAAAAATTAGACCTGGTGTTCTGTGACACCGAGTAGGCTACCTTGCTTCCATGCTTGGATGCCAGTGATGGGAAGATGACGCCGCGCGACCAGGAAGACAATAGCGAAGATGACCGCAACTCTTGTGACAACCGTTGAGATGGTGTAGCAACTAGATCTGGACGCTCATGAGTGGATCTGATGAAAATCGATGCTGGTGATCCTTTGGCCGGAGAGAGCAACGATGAGGATGGCACAGAAGATGCCCGATTTGGAAGACGCCTATGGTGCAGCGAGCAATGCCGATGAGGGCGAATCAAATCACAGCATTTGGACATGAGAAGGGAGGAGGGGAAGTGAGGGAAAGAGGAAGCTAATGGGGTGAGAGCTGACCGGTGGGCCCATGTTTAGAGTGGTTATTGTGGCTACGGACCAAACAGTAAAGAGATAACTAATTAGAGAGAGCCAACGATAGGAGAGAGTGCTTGTGTTTGAAAATGAATGGATCCCCATTCTCATACCTCTCTTGGGGGTTTATATACATGAATGTGGTAGGACGAGAAATTCCCATCCTACCCCTTGATAATTACAAAAGGTGAGGGTATATTGGTGCATTCTACACTATTGGGCCTATTGCATATTGGACTAGTTGCAAGGTCCAATCACGAGGGGTTGGACCACCCTTACAACAATACTCCCTCGACAGCAAGCGCAGAGGTCCCTGAGCGAGCTGACGTGAACAATTGGTCCAGGCTAGCCCCACCACCCGTCCCCCGTCAGTAAGTACGTAGGTGTCGACGGGCGAGCTGATGCAGCTAGTAGCTCCCAATCCAACGGGGTGTGGACGCTATAAACCTCCCGGAGCAGGATTATTTGACCCCCAATAACTGGGCCTTGCAACTGGTCTAATATGCAATAGACCCAATAGTATAGAAGAATGTACCAATATAGCCTCACCTTTTGTAAATTCCCATCCTACCCCATTTATGTATAGAAATCCCCAAGAGGGATATAAGAAAGGGATCCACTCATTTTCATACACAGGCACTCTCTCCTATCGTTGGCTCACTCTAACTAGTCCCCTTCTTTATTGTTTGGTCCGTAGCCAATGGCACCAACTATTGTGGTTACAGATCAAATAGTAAAGAATGGGACTAGCTAGAAAGAGCCAACGACAGGAGAGAATGCTCGTATATGAAAATGAGTGGATCATCTTTCTCATACCGCTCTTGGGGGTTTATATACATGAATGGATAGGATGAGAAATTCCCACCCCTACCCCTTGATATACAAGACCGATCTGTTGTAATATTTTGATATCTAACTAGTTTTCATCGAGGTGCATGTTAATTGATACTTCAGTGGATTTTACCTACCACGCAAAAGTTCCAAAAATAAATAGAGTTTTTTTTTGATGTACACCCATTTTCATGCATAGCAAGCACCCCTCTGACTATTAGTGGGGGCGGATGGCAGCGCGGAGCAGCGGCACATGTGAGGCAATAAAATAGTGGAGTTGGCTTCTGCCCTTGTCTTGGAGGGGATAAAAATACATACAAAACTACACAGCTCGTCAGAAAGGACTTCACTTTGCCGAAGAAGCACATAAATATATGAGCATGAAAGGGAGCCAACAGGCTGGCTCGAGCGAGAGGAACAAAAAATACCTGCTACTAAAATATAACTGAGCATGGTTAACAACATTGGCAGAAATTTCGGACATTTCGCCCCCTCCAAAATTATTTTTGTAAAACCAAAATTTCAGTTCAAATTCAAATCTTGAGATGAATCTCAAATATTAGAGCTAGTTTTATCTATATCCAATATCCAGTCCATCTCTACCATCTTTGATAACTTTTTTCTCAAAATTCTAAAGTGTCATCAAAAGTCAAATTCAAATTACCAAAATTTGAACAAAATCCAAACCTAAATTACCAAAATTTTGGTTTCAGCAATTTCCCTATCTAAAAGTTTTCCCTAACCAAACCCTGCTACTTAGTACGTAGCATGATTCTATCAATGTATATATGTGCCAAGAAAAATACGCATTATAAAGTTGGACGGAGGGAGTACGTAAAATGATTCTATCAATGTATATATGCAAGATCGATCTGTTGTAATATTTTGAGATCTAACTAGTTTTTATCGAGGTGCATGTTAATTGATACTTCAGTGGATTTTACTTACTACGCAAAAGTTCCAAAAATAAATAGATTTTTTTGAGATACACCCATTTTCATGCGTATCTAGCACGCTTGACATATGCTACAGATTAAACCCCTCTTGACTATTAAATGGGCACCGAGGCCTTCTTCATTTCGACCTATAGACGGATAATAGCTCTCCGAAAATGCTCCACTTTGAACTTGGCTACATGCATCTTCCTGGTGTCATCCCTGGATTTTTCTGTAATACCCTGCCTATTCTCTGGGCCTAGAGTGCTACTGTCATTGCATAATAATAACATTTTTGAACAAGTGCTAGTCTGTTTAAGCAAACTCTACTTTATTCATAAAGCAATGACCACTTACACCATACCATTTTTAAGCAGCTATTCTAGCTTACTAGTGGAGTTAAACATACTAACAAAAGCTAATATGTGAAGTGCTGCAAGTACGTGAAGTTATTCATGTGCTACTCCCGGCCGTGCATGACGTCCTCAACGATCACCTAAAAAACAACAAAGTAAGAGTGAGTCCAAAGACTCAGCAAGCACATAATAGAACGATAAACACCGCCCAATCATGTAACTATTCTACCAGCCATAATATATTCCGCATGCATTATCATGTTCATACTTCCATTGACATATCCCAACATTGTTTTACCCGTAGTGCAATGCAACACTACTCTACATGCTCATTTGCTCATCTCATTGCATATACCGGTATTGCCGAGTGAACACCCATATATGTTCACCCAAAATCTTGGGCCTGACCATATTGGCACGGGGTCTCTCCACTCCCGTGGAGGCCTATCGAAGTAGGTCTTGCTAGATCTACCAGGCAGATCCCAGTTCTCATTTCATGAATGCAGATGCGAATGCATATACCCATTGTTATTGTCATTGTCATTCTCATTCTCATCAGTAGTATCATTGATAGGGTGGCATCACAGCTCACCCCATTCCATTACCATTGTCATCATTAGATAAAAATCATCATGTCATGTAAACGTTGCAATTCTATGTAAACATCATCATATCATGTAAATATCGCATATTTCATAAACTCTACGGTCTACCGCTCTACCATGCACTTGCCTGTTAATCAAGCGGACTGAAGCGATGTGCGGACGGCGTTGACTCAGGACCTCCACCTGAACAAGCAATTAATCCGACTCAACACATCATATCAAAACCAATGCTTAAGCGAGCGATGATAATTCTACATGCATAACCCAACCCTAGCATAAAATGCCCGGGGTTAAGGACCCATCGCATAGCCCCATTTTTTCCCTTTCTTTTTCTCCTCTTTTCTATTCTTTCCTTTCTTTTTTCCTTTTCCTTTTCTTTCCCTTCTTTTTTGTCTTCCTTCCTTTTTCTTTTCTCTCCCTCCTTCATTTGGCTCAGCCGAACCAGCCTCTCTCCTCTTCCTCCTCTTTTCCCCCGACTGCTCGGTTTGGCAATTTCCAAGGCGATGCGGCGGCGCGGCGGTGCGCGGCCGAGCTCGGGCTCACCGCCAGCCGACCTCCGCACGCCCCTGCCTTTTCCTCACTCCTCCCCTCTCCCTTCCTCTCTCTCTTACTCCCGGATTCAACCGGCCATGGCTAGATCCGGCTGGGCAGGGCCAGATCCGGCCACCCCCTCAGTCTTTGCCTCAGATCCGGCCAACCAAGACCGGATCCGCCATCTCCCCTATACGCACATGGCGACGAGGCGCTGGGTGCCGCCGCTTGGTCAGCACCGCCGTCGGCCCCAGGCCTCGGCCGCTCCCTATGGGTTTGAGGTCGCCGGCCACGGCTTGCAACCGGCCGGCCACCCCTACTACCAGGATAGTCTTCCTCCCTCCCCCTTTCTACTCACATTTTGTTTTAACTTCATTTTGCTTACCTCTATACTCGGGCACACACACGGTTTGGGGGAAAACCTACAGGTGGTCGCCATGACGGGACTTGGCAGGGACATGCGCGGGGGAGCATGCACCCCCGACCAAGGGTGCACGGCGCCCCCTTTGGGATCGCCGCTTGCCTCGTGCCAAGAGTAGGGAGGGTAAGATTTGGGGGCCTACTTGATGATGGTTAGAAATGAAGGTAGCCGTTGACGAAGGTCGTGGGGGTGTGGATGGTGAGTGCAATAGCCTCCCCTTGTCGTTGCCGATGATGTTGGCTTGCTATTGCAGTCTTGGCTCCTCTCCTTTGTCTTCTCCTTCCCTAGCTCTTGTCTGGCTTCATCTTCCTCACTGCCTCTCTCTGTGGTGGCTCTGGTCATTGGGGCTTTTGGGCTATGGTGGTGGTGCAGCCTTATGCTCTCTTGGCTTTGCTCTACCCCTGGGTGAGAGGGAAGGAAAAGAGAACGCTGGGAGTGTGGCTTTTGAGGTAGGGGTGGCTACGTGTTGGGTCATATGGCCATGTCTTTATGCATGTTTGCTCTTGGTTGAGAAATGGAATGGGGTTGTGGAGAGGTTTGCTTGTACTGTGCCAGCTTATAATGGCGTGGTTGAACAACCCCTGGCTTTGTGCATTACCAAAATTGCCCTTCCCCTTTGCTCAAGTCACTGTGGGCTTTTAGGACTTTTTGGTCCAACCGATGGGCTTGCACTATTTAATGGCCTCGCTACTGCGGCAGGTAAGTTGGTAAAAGGTAAGAATGGAATTTCCTGTCAGATGATGAGAACCCAATCGTGAGACGGTGCCGACCATCTATGGACGGTTTGGGAATATCTGAGAGTGCTACTTTTATTCGGCTTTGTAAAAGCTGATGGGTCTGACAGCAAAACTCTACTTTCTTTCCTTTATTCTCCATTGAATTGATTCATTCCTCGCTTTTCTTCTCCTTTACATTGTGGTGGTATTACGATTTCACTTCATTTCTTTTCTGAAATAATTAAGGCAATTTCCATTCATTTTTTATTTCGGTACAAAACATGGTAAAATGTTTGAATTCGGGAGATCTACTCAGCTTGCCCAAGAATTCTATTTTAAAGCCAGATGCTAATGAATGTAGCATACTAATTCTGGCTAGGATCTCAACAAATGTACTAGCACATACGTCTCGTAGGAGCACTGTTGACGAAGCGCCCACTTGTTAATTTGTCTTAGACGACCCGAGCAAATTACTGTCTTTGAGATAAAAAAAAATAACAGGTAGAGTTGCCTACATATTGTGATGCCACAAAAGAATATAATGGACTTAGCCTAGCCTCAGAAAAGAATTCTCTGACACATGTCAAAACTTTTGTAATTCTACTGATCAGAGTTTTATTTTTGCTTGGTGACGAATGCATATATTTCCGAACATGCATCTAGATTTTCTGACCAAATACCTTGGTCACTACCAAACGGTTCAGAGAGAGCATTCACGAGTGCTCAAGATCATGCAGCTGCAGTTCAGAGGACTAATGCCAGGGCTGCTGCGACCAGAGGCTCATGCTCGTTCTGTCCCAGCAAAAGACGCTGATGCTTGTAATTATGTACCTGTAAATCTGCGTGCTGCTGCCAACATCACATGTGAGCGACATCTGGTGGTGTTTCATTCTTCTGCCTAGGCTGCCCAGTCCTCATGTGTGTGAGTGGTGTATGGTTCTCTTGCCAGGCACTTGGATTTGCCTTTCCAATGTTGCTATACCAGTAATAACGGTACTAATAGCTAGGATGGTCCGGTCCCCAAGAAACATCTGCTGGCCTTTTGGTTCTCAGCCAAGATGGCATCAAGAGTGCTGTAGCCCCTTTTTGCCATTCCTTGAGCCAGATCAGATACAACAATTAATGCTAATTCTGTTTCTGGGCAGCATTATGTCCCCACAAGCTGTTCTGGATTCAGGACGTTTGACTTGATCCAGATGGTGTTACAACAGAAATTCCTCCGTATTTCTTTATACGTGTATGATATTTATATATATTTTTGTAATATCCCGTTATAATTCCTATATGTTGAGAAAGTGGTCCCTACCTTGGCCCAAACAGCCCACGGCGTTAACAGGAAGGCCGGCAGCTTCATAGAAGCCCACAAGGCTAGGGAAAGAGCACATATGCGCCTAGAAGAATAGATTTAGATAAGAGTGTTCATGTAGCTCCAAGTATGAGAAAGGATATAGGTACCCCTATATAGGTAGGAACACATAGGGATATATGTGTAAATAAGCCCACATGGTTATATATACACTCCTGCGTGTATCATGGGGAAGATCAGAGCATTCTTTTTTTAGCAAAGAGTCAGACATTACCAACTTCTAAGACACTAGCACAGATTTCTATTGCTATCTCTAGGGTGTGTAAGGTTACGAGAAGTCCTTCCACAACCTTCCTGTAACCCCCTTTACTATTTGGTGCGTAACAATACTATATATACAGCCAATTGGGCCTCATGAACATACACATCATATTCATAACATAGTATCAGAGATAGGGTATTAACCTAGCTCCTTCCACTGTCGTTCACCGCTGCCGCCGCCGTCCAGCCCGAGGTTGGGGTCGCGCCATCACCATGCCCGGACGCTACTGCCACCGTCTCCTTAGGCCCCGATCCGATCCAAAGATCTTCGGTGCGCCGTTGCCGTCGTTTTTCGCGAGGAGAAGGCCACCGCTCGTTGAAGCCGCCGTTCGCTCGCTGCATCGATGCCCCGGAGACCGAGGCCACCCTCGCGCGCCACCGGAAGGAGAAGGCTGCTGCTCACAAGAGCACCATCCGTTGGAGCAACCGTCCACAAGGTGGTTGTCTGTCGGACCGCACCGTTTTAGGAACCAATCGGGTTTCTATCCTAGTTTCCATATGTGAAGCGTTTTCCTTAAAAAAAAATAATAATAAAACATCGATCTAACTGTCACGCTGTCTAGCGCCGCTTGTTAGATTTCGTTGCATCAATCTTTGTGCCGTCCAGCACCGCCTAATGATAGCTTCCATTCTATCAGCTGCGATCCTATCCTTCGGAAAAAAATCCAAGTGAGCTTGAATCTCGGGGTCAAGATTTCGTTTAAGGGGGAGGTTCGTAACATCCTAATTTTTAGAACCTTTTTTTGAAGCTTTTAAAACCAAAATAACTATTTGGATTTTTCTCGAATTAATAAAAGCTTAATCACACTTTTTAGAAATTAAAAAGATTTAATATCAATAAATTAAACTTCAATTAATTGAAAACCTATTTTATTTGGGTTCCTTGTGCTCCAAGATTTTTTCTATATTTTCTAGGATTTTTTATATTTATGTTCTATTTTCTAGAGCTCAATTGAATTAAAGCTAATTTCTGAAATCCACAAATCCCAGGAAAATTCCAGAAAGGCAATTGGGCCGAAACCCATTAAACCCTTTGGCCCAACCTGCACCCCCCATCCGTTGTGCCACATGTCGGCAATCAGCCGCCCGCCTAAGCCAGCCGTCTGATCTTGAGTTTGCCACGCGTGATCGCGCATTGGCAAGGCCGTGCACTATTAGTCGTATTCGACGCGAACTCTACCACCGCCGCTCACCTGTGTCCGTCGCAGACTCCGAGCCGTGCTCGAGTCGGCCTTCCTCGACGTCCATGCAATAAAACCTGCTACCTCCCTTGTGTTCCGCATCCCTCGCAGCTGAGCACCATCGCTGTTCTCACTCGTGCCCTCAACGTCCATGCCAAGCTAAGCGCTACCATCCCCACCTTAGTCTTCTGCGTCGGTGGTCATAAACTTTGTTGGTGAGGTCGTTGTCATCGTCGCCATTACCGTCCGCTTATCCCATCGCCGACCGCTCATCTCGCCGCCATCTGCCGAGCCACCGCTGGTGAGTTCCCACTTCGGCCGAGCCCCGTCTCGCCTGTCCACCACTCTCATCGTTCAAACTAGCCACGTCGTCGCCTTTGTTCGCCTGCCCACCACTCCGGTTTGAGCGCCAACCAACGTCAGCCATGACATCATTCCGCACCCATGCCTGCGTATCTCTTCGGCTTCTCGGTGGACCTAGTCCACGGTGCACCGCGCCACAGACGGCTGGGACCCACAAGCCAGCCGCACTGTTCCATGAGCTGAGTCTACCATGGACTAGTTATTCCATACACCGAGTCCATAGCACAGTAGAATTACCGAATTTTTAGCCTTTTTCTTAATATTTAACTTTCCAAGAGTCCGTTATTCTCCATCCTAACTCCATTGTCACATAGGATGGGTAACTAGTGATGCAATACTAGTTGTCACATGGGTTGTACGTTTAGTATATTTAGCCATGCTTATAATTATGTTGGGTTAATTATTACATGTGATTAATTAATTAATCTTAACTTAATGAGATATTAAATCGTAGTTGTAGGCACAGTTATAAAATTTGTGTACCATGGCATTTGTGTCATTGATGTCGGTTATACAAAATTGGTTTTTACTTGAGTGAGTGATCGTGCAGTAAAGGGGGAAGTGTGGTTAGCACTTCGAGGGATGTGGATGTCTTGTCTAGGTAATATCTAAGGACTTAACTTTGTGAACTATTGATCTGAGCCTACCATGCAACCACATGTCTAGTATGAGATAGACCTGGCTGATTAATTTGTGATATTTCAATTTCGATTTCGCTATTGTGATGAACATGGATGCTGATTTCTATGAGGGGCAAGAGGGGGCTGAATGGCGAAACCTTAGGCGTCGGAATTAAGTTGAGGTTGAGCATTGTAAAGGTCTTTGTTGTGATTTTCTTGAACGTGGAGAAAATCACATCGTGTGGGTAAAGTTGTACAATCTGTGCAGAGTGTAAAACTATTTGAATAGCCGTGTCCCCGGTTATGTACAATGTTCGGTGATTTCACACGAGGTGTAGAGTTTTCATGAAACTTGGTTGGGATAACCTTAGAAAATGAATGGTTAGTTCACTGATGGTTTATTTAATTCCTTTGGTTATCTATTTACTATCACTTCCTTTAAAATTTGCTTTCAATCTATTTATTGTACTTAGGGGTGGAAACGGATCGGATACGGTCGAATAGTCTCAAATACGAATACGAATCCATATTTTTCAAACGAATACGGATACGAATTCGAATATTCTCAAATACGGATACGAATATTCTCGAATACGAATACGGATATTTTCGAATACGGATTTTCTCGGATACGAATATCGGATAAAACGGATTCCTAGCGGTTTTACCGATTTTTCACCCGTTTTTGACCGGTTACCGGTTTTAAACCGCCTAAATTCAAATTTTGAATCACAAAATTTGTACGAATTTTTCATAGGTTTTAGAAACGGATCGAATACGAATCGACTAGTCTCGAATACGAATACGGATACGAATATTCTCGAATACGAATGCGAATACGAATACTCTCAAATACGGATACGAATATTCTCGGATACGAATACGAATATTTTCGAATACGGATTTTTGCTTACCATATTTGTGTTTTCTCGGATACGAATATCGGATAAAACGAATTATCCGTTACCGTTTTCCACCCCTAATTGTACTTACTTTCAATTATTGCTTTATGCAAAATAACCATTCAGCTATCAATTGATAAGCCTTGCATATTATGTTGCATTCTTTGTTACAAACGATTTGTTGAGTACTCGATGTACTCACGGCTATATCCACGTTGCTCAGTTGAAGAAGAACCATATCAGCATGAGGTACTTGAAGGATGATACTTCAACGACTTCACAGATTAGGACTATGCTCCCCAGTTGATTGCCTGTGGGCATGTCGAATGACTACTATGCTTATTTGTGTTTTTCGCTGCTAGTTTCTTTAGTCCTTCAGACTATTATCTGTAAGTTTGGCCATAAGGTCACAACTCTGATAATTAATAATATTTGAGTCTTTTCCTTTATTAATCGTGTTTATAGTTGATATTTCATCTATATTTATACTGTATGCATTAGCATGACTTTGGACTAGTGTGGTATACACAGATAGTCCGGATTTACATATTCGGGTCTCGACAATATTGTCATATTGTTGGGAATCTAGTGTATCAAGTGATCACTTGTCTTGATATTGTTCATATTTTGAGTTAGTTCATAGCCCGTCCTACCTACCTTCATTACAATCACCCTCTTCGGGTTCTTCAGTATTTGTGTGGGAGTATCTCTCGTTGTTTATTTCTCCCTAGCTCTAACTCACTACAACTTCAGGTGTACTTGACACGACCTAGACTAGTGATCTTTCTGATCATTGTTCTTTTCTGCTTACTGCGTTTTTCTTGGCTCCTCCCTGATTGTCGAAAGACAAAGAAGCGAACTGCAACTTCCCATTTGAGTACAGATACTGAGTTAAGAGATATGGCAGCAGTAACTGTAGAGATTACTTGGTTGAGGTGGCTACTTACAGATTTTAAAGTGCTTGTGATGGAACCTAGGACTCTTTTGTATGACAGTACATGTGTTATCAGTATTGCCCGTGACCCAGTGAAGCATGAACTCACTAAGCACAGATACCACTCACTCAAATATACAAGAGGGAGTGCTTGTTTTACAATTTGTGCCCTTAGAGTTATAGACTATTGATTTCTTCATGAAGCTACAAACTATGGTGCAACATTTATCTTTTCTCTACTAACTCAGTGTGTGTAATCAACCATAAGTTTGACGATGTTAGAATAAAAATTCCGTTGTATTTCCTTATATGTGTATAGTATATTCCCTTGTGATATCATATTATACTTGGGGATGAAAACAGTAAAAGATAATCCATTTTATCTTATATTCGTATCTGAGAAAACACGAATTTGCTAAATAAAATCCGTATTCAAGAATGTTCGTATCCGTATTTAAATAGGATAGTCTTCCTTACAGAATCATTCTGCTATAGCTTTCCACGATTCAAAAGCATTCCTAGCCTCCCAATACTCACAAAATGTGAGGGCCTAGGAGCTCAAGGCTCTAATTTATCTCCATTATTTCACCCCGTGCACATTCTGATGGTGTTTACAGAATTGGCCAGACCATAATGGGGTGTGTCCATCTCCGTATCTAAAGAAAGGTCTTTCTTACAGGACCACCAAGGTCAACCTTTCATGAACCCGAGATAAATGGGATCTCAGCCAGTGAAGTTGGAAGGGATAGTGGGAGATTTTGAGCAGCTAGATAAGAGATGATACCAGCTGCATAACCTGCAAGGGCAAAACCACTCACCTGCAAACACAAGAAGTATCATATCAACAAATACAATTTGAACTCAAAAGATGTGTAAACCACTGTAACGTGGACTCACACCACTTGGACTAGGATATAAGTGTATTCTGTAGTCCTGCATTGTTTAGTTGCCTGCAGTAGTGCAGTTGCTATTGCAGACAAATGGAGTAACACGCTACTTGATTAGGATGTGGAATCCTGAGATGGTGCTAGTATAATGTTTCATGTGAAAAACATAGATGCTCAAGGTAAAAAAGGAAAGTCTAAGCGAATTTTATTGATGTTGACCAGACAAGTTCAAATTCTTAACAGATCCAAACTCATCATATCATTACCCGACAAATGTCTTCACGATGCAAACCTAGCAAGGGTCGAGCCCATCTGCCCGCTTCCCACCAATGAGAACCTGACAAGGGTGTCTGCTACTCTAGGTTCCACCCATGTCAAAGCCTACGACTTGAAGAAAATGGCATCATGATCAACTCATGATCATATCTAGTTCATGCACCAACCAATTCATCCAAAAACTTAAATTAATGAGGAAAAATGGGCACTCTATTCATACTTAAACAACAATTGATGGAAAAGGACTTATATATATTGCTAAACAAAGTTATGTCGTAAACAACAAGCTGAACTTTGGTTTAAAACCTAGATCTGTAAGTAACTAATACAAACACAATCTTGCCCCTAACTAATTACAATCAATCCGCTTTATGATCCGTAAACTTTTTTCCTAAAGTGGAGTACTGAAGTAAAAACTTCTATACTAAGCTGCAGTCTGCAATCAAATGTTTTGTTCTCAACCCTGCCCGAAACTACTGAAAGAGATATCAGCAAACACGGATTGGATTCAACAGTTTGACAGGGAAATATCAGAAAATGCACCTGGTTAAGATTGCAATAAAGAAATTCATTTTTCGTAAAATACGATGCTGTAATTATGTTGTTTCATAGCTCCAATTAATATGTGAATAAAAGAGAAGTTCACCTTGCGAAAATACCAAAAGAAATCCACCTTTTCCATTCCCATAAAAGCCACTCCTGCTGCAGAGCCAATGATAAGCATTGAACCACCTGTACCAGCACAGAACGCAACAAGCTGCCAGAAGTCCGAATCTTGAGGAAATGAAGTCAGGTCATACATCCCCATGGTTGCAGCAACAAGTGGAACATTGTCTATGATTGCTGATGCTACACCAATCACACTTGCAATAAGGTCAGCATTTGGAATATTGGCATCAAGATTGTTTGCTAACTGCCTCAAAATCCCTGCAGATTCCAAGCTGGTGTAGAAAGACAGAAAGAACGAAACTAACTATTAGCAAATTAAAATCATCTAATTGGTAATGGACTAGGCTGCAAATACCAGAAGTGCATTTTCAATACACTAGCTAAATGACTGCAGATATCAATTTATAAGCATAGAAGTACACTACATGCATGCAAAGAAATTCTAGAAATTAAACCATTGCATATAGAATTTTGGCTATCAATGACATGCATGGCAGCAAATTGTTTCAAAAATAGTAAAAGCCTCTCTTCATATCCTGCACATCTTGGATAGTCTAACTTTCAAATATCTTGTTCCTACTTACCAGTTCCCACCCTTTGTGTTACTATTCCTCCCTAGGTCCCTTTCTAGATGTTCTAGCCTGTCTGGAAAGTTATGGGGAGTGTTTGCTGTGGACTTGTTTTGGGGAACAACTTATCATCATCATGGGACCAGCTAAGGCAGCAAGGAGGGTGCAAGTGCCATTACTGCTTGCACATGGCAGAGTGATGCCTAACTCGTGCAGGATGGCGGCAAGTTAGTTTACAGCATATTCTATAAGTTAGCTGCACATCTCTTTGCTCGCAGGGTTGTTGCATACTTTATCCCTTGATATGCATATCTTGTATTCTTGTCTATTAGTTCAGATTGTTAGGGACTCAATTATTTAATGGACGTGCATTAGGAGAATTAAGCAATGCAAGAGCATAAAATTGCCCCAATGGTGACTGCTCAGAACCTCGAGCGCGACGGCATGGGACAAGCCCGGCCGCGCACCTGAGGGTGAGAGTTTTGCTCTTTATCCCCTCAGTTCACAACCTGAAACCCATTTGCCCCTCCGCCCTCCTCTCACATTCCACCGAGCCTGTAACAGGGAGGCTGTTCCCTAAAGGATCCTCAAAAAGATCCACAGCACCAGTCATGCCCATTATAGGAAGACCACAGCAAGTAATGGAGATAAATAAGGAACCTAATTAACCATCTACGTTATAAAAATGGTTGTTCGGGTGCAATTGACAGCTATCAGCCTATAACACAAGTAGTGGTCTGTAATTCTGTATACCACCAAGTGAACAAGCCAATAAAATACAAATATCACAACCCGAAGTTTTAAGTCTGGAGCACTCTGTAGACTGAATATTACCAATGCTGTATGCCGAAGCTACACAGTACTTTATAGATCCAAAATATGTATCCATTTCTCAAATAATTCAGGTGGTTTTTTTGGGGGGGGGGGGGGGGTTTACCTTCCGACCGACAAGAGAATTCCTAAGAAGAATAAAACTCCTTGTGTATCAATCCGTGACAGAGCCTGTGGAACTTTCAATCTCTGCCTTCCTGAGTCTCCATAATGTATCGCATCTGTCAGGATCCACAGAATCCCAAGACCAAGCAGCATGCCCATGAAAGGTGGCAATCCAGTGAGCGCTTTAAACACTGGAACAAACACTAAGGCTCCAAGTCCAGCAGCAAATACAAGTTGTCCTCGAGGAGCCATCTGCTCTGATGACAGCAAGCTGGAAGATTTCTGAGACGATCCATTTGCTTCACTATTTGCAATGTATAACAAATTGTTAGATGAGGCACCATGAATATTGTTTCATGTTATGTATCAGAAGTAGCCAGTGGTTAACAACCTGGTGAGGGACATCAAGGCCAGTGGGACTGTCAATGAAACTACTGAGGGAATAAACAAGCCCTGCCAGATCATAAGCCAAGCGGTTCATTTCACAATCAAAATATGTAGCATGTTGTTGAAGAATTACGCAGAAAAAGAATAAACACACACCAAGTCCACAAAGTTGGGAGGGACTTCTATTATATAAGAGACTAATTTAAAAGATGAAAATGAAAATCACGTCATATCATATAAATCATTATTCATAAATGATGAAGTATCCGTACGAGACAAGATATCATAGCAGCCTTTTGTATGAGCCAGAGCCACTACATGGTCATTAAATTGGTTCATAGGTGTCTACCAAACCAACATGGTGTCACTGCTACTGGCATTTTCAAGATTGGGCAACAAAGGATGTCATGTCCATAACATATATATGTGCAAACAGAAATGTAATGCATATGTGCAGCTAGGCTTTACGTAAAGTTACAATAATGCACACCATTGACTGTCTGCAACCTGTAGACTAACCAGTACAACACATGATGGTCTAAGGGCTAAAACCTATGCCAAAAAAGTGCCCATAATGCACATTAGAAAGGAATCGCATGCTGTTATGGCAAGAAGGATGGATGCGACAGGCGGGATACACCACTTACAGTCCTGATGTGGATTGAAGCTCGAGATGAGATTAAATCCAATGGTTGCCCAATCTTTAATGGTGGTAGAACAATTAGATACAAGTGGAGCACGAATTACAAGATATAATCTGCACTAAGATAGCTAAATTTCTCTCCCGCACACACCACAGCACGCGAACGAAAAATAGATATCAAAGATCCAACAGGCAAAAATCAACACCACGATTGGAATCCACCCGCAAAGATGAGAAATCTCGATTGACTCTCAAGAACTCGCACACAATAAACAGGGATGAACCCTAACAGCCAATGGCCAACGACACATACGGTGTTTAATTCATAATCACAACTCCCTCTCACAATGGACACACCCCTAAGCCTTTTATAGGCCATACACTCGTACACATATTTAGACTAGGACTAAATTGAAAATATCCTACCTTAATTGAACTCTCCTAAACATGCAAATAATCTCCTAATATAATAACCAGCCTTTTACATCTCAGCTGTTTATCTATTTCAAACTACCGACTCTACACTTCTTAATATGGTGCACCATCTTGTTGTAGTTGCTCACGATCATGGTGGACCCCAACCAAGCTCACGAAGGGATAGATAAGCACGCATGCAAACAAACACATCGACTGTGAGAAAAGCCATGCAATAGAAAGCTATCCACACGACTGCCCTCCTGATTCCTTGCGGCTTGATTCTATCTCTGATTTGATTTATCTTCTCCTAGCTTTATTTCTTTTGGCTCCCATGCAAGTAAATGCACACTAGTTCATGTATAGCCGGTGTCCAGTCCATGCACACGCCTTAATCCCATGCATGCACAGAGCATAATTTCTTGGATCATTGGCCCACATGTGATGTTATGAACCTTAGTTCATAGGGGGTAAATACCGCCGAGAATATGGCCGGGCAGTGTCAGTGTAGAGGCAAAGAGGGACTATAGATGAGAATGACTTTGTTATTTTTTACTTGGTTCCAATAGCATATGGCAGCCCCTTATATAGATGAGCTCCTCCTAACAGATAGAATCTAATCTTAATTATATTTCTAACAAATAGAAACTACTATAATATCTCTAATCATATCCCTAACAAATAGAAACTAATCTCTAACTTCCTAATAATGAACCGGTTGGGCCCAGGACCCACACCCATGACATTACAGTATTACACCCCTCCTGGATATGCAGCTTGTTCTCGAGCTACTAGGCGGTAGTCATGGTTGTAGTCCTAGGAGATCTTTGTTGATGACAGGGCTCACGCCTAACTTATTTTGCTGAGCCATCTTATTAACTGGGTCGACACGTCTGTAGGTGGACCTCATCCAAGGTCGCACAAGGAAAGAAGGGAATTTGTAGCTTAAAAGTTGAATCCAATTTTCATTCCCATGCTCCCTTCTTTCCATCCGTCCGCAACCTCGAGGCCTCCTGCTCTCCAAGTGCTTCAAGATGCAGACGCAGACGCTGCCATTCTTGCCTTCTCCCCGTTTTTCTCCGTAGCCACCTTCCTCCTCCACCCCCGTAGATGTTAGAGATAGAGTTCTAGTAGTCTATCTTAACCAATCTGCTTCTGTTATCTCTAGAGATATCCTGCGGTCAGATGGTTAGCCGCACCTATTTGTATTTGTTAACAGATCCAAGAGATAAGGCAGCAGGTCTGTTAGAGATAGGAAAGGGTTAGTTATTTCCTTGTATAGATAGATTCAGATCAGACCTTCTACCCTTATTGCTTCCGAATCAATCTGTAACCTTTGAGCCTTTGCTCTATATAAACACGAAGGGATCGGCAGGGATCCTTACGGCCAAATATTTCACATGGTATCAGAGCTTCACCCATCAATGGCGAGCGCTTCTAATCTCTCCTCTGCTTCTTCCCTTGCCGTCCCGGTAACGGAAAAACTCACCAGATCCAACCATATGCTGTGGAAGGCTCAAATCCTCCCCACAGTTCGAGGCGCGATGATGATGGGTTTCCTTGATGGTTCAGCCAAACCTCCGCCAGAAGAAATCGATGTGAAGCAAGGCGAGAAGGTATGCAAGGCCGCAAATCCAGATTATCTTCAGTGGCTGGCTAAGGATCAACAACTCCTTGGCTATCTGTTGGTGTCTCTGACCAGAGAGATTCTGGTTTATGTCGCCGACAAGAGGACTGCTGCTGAAGCGTGGAAGACAATTGAAATGATGTTTTCCTCGCAAACGCGTGCGCGATCAGTCAATACGCGCATAGCATTAGCCACAACCCAGAAGGGCAACATGAGTGTGGCTGAATATGTTGGGAAGATGAAAGCCCTAGCTGATGAAATGGCTTCTGCTGGCAAGTCGCTAGAAGATGAAGAACTGATCTCCTACATTCTCAGCGGCCTTGATATGGAGTTCAACCCGGTGGTGTCAACCATTCTAGGGCGCACTGAACCGGCCTCAGTTGGAGAGGTATATTCTCAACTTCTCAGTTTTGAGCAGAGAGTTCAACTACTGCAGGGAAATCTGTCCCAATCCTCTGCAAATTCTGCTATGCGTGGAAGAGGAGGCTTCCAACGCGGTTTTCAGAAGAATCGCGGGCGTGGTCATGGCTATGGAGGCCGCAGCAATCACAACTCCTCTGGACAGCGCAATGGAGAAGACAATCGGCCTAGATGTCAACTCTGCAAGAAGAAAGGGCACACGGTGGAGATCTGCTGGCACAGGTTTGATGCTGATTTTGTTCCTCCAAGTGACAAAATTGCTGCAGCTGCTTCCTACGGTGTCGACACAAACTGGTACGTTGATTCGGGTGCTACTGACCACATCACCAGCGAATTGGACAAGCTGACAGTTCGCGACAAATATGGAGGAGGAGATCAGATCCATGCAGCAAATGGAGCAGGTATGGACATTGTGCATGTTGGTCATTCACATATTCACACCCCAAAACGTACTCTTCAGCTTAAAAACATTCTTCATGTTCCTAAAGCTGCAAAGAGTCTTGTCTCAGTTCATCGTTTTGCTGTTGACAATCATGCTTACTTTGAATTTCATCCTGACTTCTTCTTTATCAAGGATCGAGCAACGAAGCAAATTCTGTTCCAGGGCAAGAGTGAAGGGGGTCTTTACCCCTTCTCATCCACTAGCTCAAGCAAACAAGTCTTTGGTGTTTCAAAGCCATCCATGTCACAATGGCATAGCCGTCTAGGTCATCCTTCATCATATGTTACCCAGCATGTCATTAGCCATAATAAATTGCCTTGTTCCTTAGAGTCAAATAAGAATTCAGTTTGTAATGCCTGTCAGCAGGCTAAGAGTCATCAACTTCCTTTTTCAAGGTCTTCTAGCATATCTAGTGCTCCTTTAGAGCTAGTTTCCTCTGATGTATGGGGACCTGCCCTAGAATCTGTGGGAAGAAATAAATACTATGTCAGTTTTATTGATGATTTCAGTAAGTTTACTTGGATATACTTGCTAAAGAACAAATCTAAAGTATTTCAGAAGTTTCATGAATTTCAGAATCTTGTTGAAAGATTTTTCAATAGAAAAGTTCTTTCTGTTCAAACAGATTGGGGTGGTGAATATGTAAAACTTAATTCTTTCTTTCACAAAATAGGGATCTCTCATAGGGTTTCCTGTCCTCACACTCATCAACAAAATGGTGCTACAGAACGCAAACATAGACACATAGTTGAAGTTGGCCTTTCTCTCCTTTCACATGCATCTATGCCTCTTAAGTTTTGGGATGAGGCTTTCATTGCAGCCACTTAATTGATAAATCGCACACCCACCAAAGTTCTAAATTGGTCCACTCCTTTGGAACGTCTCCATCACACCTCTCCCGATTACTCCTCTCTTCGTATCTTTGGGTGTGCATGTTGGCCCAATCTTCGTCCCTATAATAACCATAAACTTCAATTTCGTTCCAAGCAATGTGCCTTTCTTGGTTACAGCAATTTACACAAGGGGTTCAAGTGTCTAGATAGCTCAACCGGACGAGTTTACATCTCTAGAGATGTTGTTTTCGATGAGCAAGTTTTTCCCTTTGCCAATCTCTATCCAAATGCAGGAGCACGCCTTCACTCTGAAATTCTCCTTCTTCCAAAATTCCTGTCTCATTCTGTTGATCAAGGGGGTGAAGATGTGTTTGATCAAACTGCTGTTATATGTCCTCCTGACAATGCTTCTTTTAAGTCTGCTGCTCAGTTTCCAGGAATAACCAGCGATGAACAGGACTTCACAGCATCAGTCTCAGGTGCTAATGGTGCATTATCCACTTCTGACGTAATGCCACCAAAAGCACCTGTAACTCAAGTCTACAGCCGGCGTTCCAGACTTGCAGCAACTGCGCCTGAGTCTGTACTGCCGGCTTCTGTCCAGGATATTCAAGTTTACAGCAGGCGTTCCAGATCTGTGGCCTCTGCACCTGAGTCTGAAATGCGGTCTCCAGTCCAGGAAAGCGCCGCTGAGCCTCTCTCCAACAATCTGCTGACATCCTCATCTGATGATTCCATGCCATCACAAATTCCTGGCAGCAGTGCCGCTCCTCAAGCTCCTGCCGCAGAGTCTTCTCAGCATCGTCCAGTAACAAGACTGCAGAGAGGTATTATCCAACCCGCAATCTTTACTGATGGAAGGATTAAGTATACTGATGGTCAAGTTAAATATAGTTTCCTTACTTCAACTGGAGAACCATGCACTGTAGAAGAAGCTTTAAAAGATAAAAACTGGAAGGATGCTATGGATCTTGAGTACATGGCACTAAAAAACAACAATACATGGCATTTAGTTCCTCCTAGAGATGGAATGAACTTGATTGATTGCAAATGGGTTTATAAAATTAAGAAGAAAGCTGATGGTAGCATAGATAGATATAAAGCTCGTCTAGTTGCCAAAGGTTTTAAACAAAGATATGGGATTGATTATGAAGACACTTTTAGTCCTGTTGTCAAGGCAGCATCTATTAGAATTGTTTTGTCTATTGCTGTTTCACAAGGTTGGAGTCTTCGACAACTTGACGTTCAGAATGCTTTTCTCCATGGATTGCTTGAGGAAGATGTGTATATGAGGCAACCTCCTGGATATGAAGATAAGATGCTTAAGAACTATGTTTGCAAATTGGATAAATCCCTGTATGGCCTTAAACAGGCGCCAAGAGCATGGTATTCTAGACTCAGTGACAAATTGGTAAGGCTTGGCTTTACTCCTTCTAAGGCTGACACATCTTTGTTCTTCTATAGAAAAGGCAGTACTGTTATTTTCATGCTTATTTATGTTGATGACATAATTGTTGCTAGTTCAAATCCTAATGCTACTACAGCTCTACTTGAGGATTTGAGAACTGAGTTTCCTTTAAAAGACTTGGGAGAGCTACACTATTTCTTGGGCATTGAGGTGAGAAAAATACAGGATGGTATTCTTCTAACTCAGGAAAAATATACCTCAGATTTGCTAAAGAAAGTGCAGATGTACAACTGCAAACCAGCAAATACTCCTATGACAGTAAGTGACAAATTGACAGCACAAGGTGAGAAACTTGGGATAGAAGATGGAACCAGGTACAGAAGCATTGTTGGAGCCTTACAATACTTAACATTAACAAGACCTGATATTGCTTTTTCAGTAAATAAAGTCTGTCAATATTTACATGCTCCCACTACTCTACATTGGATGGCAGTTAAGAGGATCTTAAGATACTTGAAGCATACTTTAGGACTTGGATTAAAGTTAAGTAAGTCATCATCCATGCTTGTCTCAGCTTTTTCAGATGCAGACTGGGCTGGTTGCTTAGATGATCGCAGATCAACAGGAGGTTTTGCAGTATTTCTAGGAAGAAATCTTGTGTCATGGAGTGCACGAAAACAAGCAACAGTATCAAGATCCAGTACAGAAGCTGAGTACAAGGCAGTAGCAAATGCTACAACTGAGATTATGTGGGTTCAAACTCTTCTCAAGGAACTTGGCATACCCAGCCCATCAGTTGCAAAACTATGGTGTGATAACATTGGTGCAATGTATCTCTCAGCTAATCCTGTCTTTCATGCTCGTACAAAACACATTGAAGTGGATTATCATTTTGTTCGAGAAAGAGTTAAGAACAAGCTATTGGATATTGAATTTGTTTCTTCAGGAGATCAAGTAGCAGATGGATTTACCAAGCCTCTTCCAATGAAGCAACTTGAGGAATTTAGATACAATCTCAACTTAGCCAAGTTGTGATTGAAGGGGGGTGTTAGAGATAGAGTTCTAGTAGTCTATCTTAACCAATCTGCTTCTGTTATCTCTAGAGATATCCTGCGGTCAGATGGTTAGCCGCACCTATTTGTATTTGTTAACAGATCCAAGAGATAAGGCAGCAGGTCTGTTAGAGATAGGAAAGGGTTAGTTATTTCCTTGTATAGATAGATTCAGATCAGACCTTCTATCCTTATTGCTTCCGGATCAATCTGTAACCTTTGAGCCTTTGCTCTATATAAACACGAAGGGATCGGCAGGGATCCTTACGGCCAAATATTTCACAGTCTGGCTGGTGCATGAAACTCAATATGGTAGCAGAGCTAAGAGGTCTCAAGCTCAAGACCTAGCTGACGCAATTAAAAAATTAATTGCAGTCCACTTCTATTCCACGTATTAGGTCTAAGAAAGCCTACACGTGAGGGGGAGTGTTGAAGAATTGCCCATCTTTACTCATTAGTTTAAGCTTTTAGGTGAACTGGCTGGTGCATGAAACTCAATAGTAGACTTCTCTCTCCTCTCTCTCCGCCGCTTGACACCTTTCCCATGCTGTCGCGGGACAGCTCCCGAACGCGAGGCGCTGATGCTGAAGCCCCCGCTGTTCCAAATCATCGGTCGCTACGCGGTCGTGCTCAGGGCATCCGCCGTCTTTGCCACGGCGTCCGCCATCCTCCTCACGCTCGCGTTCTTCCTCCTGCCGAACATGCCATGGCGTGTTTTGGAATCCTTCCACCGCCACCTTCTTTAGCTTCTGCGGCGTCACAGTACTACCCATCACCACCTCCGCTCTCCAAGCAGCGCCGCCACAGTCACAGTGTAGCTTGTAACCGATGCGTCGACCTTGGAAGATGCCATGCTGGTGTCACTTGAAGACGCAGCGCTGGTCGTGCCGGATGAAGGAGCAGCATTAGCAACGTCGTTATCGCGGCACGTCCACCATTGCTCCTCCTGTTGTGCCATTAACGCACGCTGTCATCGTGCTTTCTCCTCTGCTGCCATCATCTTCAACATGCTCTCTACGTTGTTAAGTCTAGCGATGATTTCTTCGTAGCCAGCAATGATCTTGCCACATGTTAACTTGGCAGCAGAAGCTACGGTGTTGGCGCTGATACCAAATTGTTATGAATCTTAGTTTATAGGGGGTAAACACCGCCAAGAGGATGGTCGGGCGGCGTCAGCGTAGAGGGAGAGAGACTATAGATGAGAATGACTTTATTATTTCTTACTTGATTCCAATAGCATGCAACAACCTCCTTATATAGATGGGCTCCACCTAACAGATAGAATCTAATTTTAATCACATTTTTAACAAATAAAAACTGCTATCATATCTCTAATCATATCCCTAACAAATAGAAACTAATCTCTAACTTTATAATAATGAACTAGATGGACCCAGGGCCCACGCCCATGACACGTGAACACAACATGAGTTGTTTCCATGGTTAGCACTTCTACATCTTTCTTTTCCTTTTTCAACTAGCACACCATTTTCCTCACGTAAATCAGATACAATACCACATGTAATACCTGATTTACAAGATTGCTTCTGTTACTTGATGCTAATTGGGCCGCATCAAGTCCAGAAAGCCTATAACAAAGATAAACAAGCTTTTTAAATATAAGACATAATAATTAGGTTTCCTTAGTTCTTTTGTGATAGGTTTAAACTATGCAGTGAAAAATTGGTTCTTTTGACGGTGAAAAGACGTAAGTCTGCTGTGTGTGAAAGGCGGGAATTAATCCGATAAATTGTACTGGCCACATCAATCCAGCCAGTAGCAGATCCCTTATTTTCTTTCTTGTTTCCCCTACTTTCTTCTCGGTATGAAGCATGAACAGAAGGGTATCATACTCATGTGCTGAAGTGCAAACAGTCCTTGTGTTCTTGCATATAAACATAATCATCTATCTTTTAGCATAGCCGTATATAGTATTCCAGGATCCACGGCAAGAACGTGGAGATCTGACAATCTCACCAAACAGAAGCTCTACAGTTCATAACATAAATAGAGGAAGAGCATGTGTTTGGTTCATGGCTTTCTTTCTCACTAAGCAACCAAGAAAACGATTGTTTGCTCAAAAACAAAATGGCTCATGGGGGTCATTCTGTAAAATTTATGTCTTTTTTGTGGTGAGCAAATCTCAATACTTCAGAACATACATATTTCGAGCCATCTACCATTCAATTTATATTGATTTAATCAATTCCCCTAAAATTTGCACTATACGTTATCTATAAGAGCACCTTCACTATCGACTAGAATTGTATACTATACTGTTAGGTAAAAAGAAATAGCACTCATAAAGGAATACAAGAAAATTGGTAGAAGCAGAGCTGTTTACTGAAAAAAGAGAGAGAAAAATGTTATCTTGTAGTAATATCTTTCTTTAGACATTTTTAGATGTTCTCCTTCAGTGCAGTTAAGTCAATCAACCTATAGAAGGTCCACAGAGAAAAATACATGTCTGACGTAGGATCTTTGAATTAATCACAGATATGAGTACTAAAATCTTCATCAATATGGTTCAGTAATAATTAAGGGAAGAAAAATGTAGCATGGTAAGTCAACAAATAATTGATGAATG
Organism: Dendrocalamus latiflorus; assembly: GCA_017311315.1. Lineage (NCBI taxonomy): Eukaryota > Viridiplantae > Streptophyta > Magnoliopsida > Poales > Poaceae > Dendrocalamus > Dendrocalamus latiflorus. Next base: position 25,121,341 of record CM029674.1, read on the forward strand.
TTTCGGATAGATCTAACAGGAAGGAAATATATGCATAAGCATATCGCAGAACACAAGGACAATTGTGTAAAGCTGACCTGCATTATTTTCAAGGTTGTAATCTGACCGTGAATCCACAACATAGTGGTTGTCACATCACCAATTGGTGTCCAGGCACCCCCAGCATTCGCTGCTATTACAACAACAGCACCTAACAATCTGTCCCAATAAGCCAATGTATTACTCACTCAAGATGCCAAACATTCTTCCAAACCATTTATTGATGGATTGAAGAATAAAAATTTATGTAGACCAACCTGCAGAGATATAATGAGATCTAACTTATGATGATGTATCCAGGGATAGAAATCCTGCCGGTACGGTTACCGGTGGTAACCGGATTTACCGATAGGTATCAGGAAATAATTTACCGGTGGTATTTGTTTAAATTTAAATTTGAATTTTTGAATGTAAAAGTTGGATTCTCTAATGGTATTTACATTGTTTAACACTAATCCAATGTATTAGGACCTCCCATGCTTGACTTGATACTTTTTGCTATGAATGTATTAGGAATTTTCAATTGTTAATTACTCAAAACCGGTTTAGCGGTTTTTTGGGTGGTAACTGTCCAGTTTTTCCGGTTACTGGTTTCAAACACAGTCCAAATTCAAATTTTGCTATTCGAATTTTGCCCGGTTTTTCTCTGGGTTTTCCAGTAACCGGCCAGTTACCATTACCGGCCCCCCGGCGGGATTTGCTCTGGTTTTGAGATTTTGATCCCTGGTTAATAACCCATTTGGTTTAAGCATGAAAGCTACCCCAAGTGGCCCCAAATCAATACAAAGTATCCCCCCAAAAATTTGAGAAGGTAGTAAATGGACTGCCTACCAACCTTTGAGAGATAAAAAGGGGATGTTTGCTACAACTAGTACCTTTTCCTTTTCTTTTACCTTTTAATTTATGATTAAAAAAATCTTTTTTTATTTCTCCTACCATGGAGTGAGTTCAAACTTAAAACTTCATATGGTCGTAGATTACTTTGAAGTGACTATAAATTCCTTCGGAGTTTTTCTTGTTTAATTGATGACTAAACAAGCATGGTTTGCACCCTTGCACCAGACGGGTGGTTTGCACTAGATAATTCCCCTACTTATTTAACCCCTCCCTTGTGTTCTGTGCAGTAAGGTGTGATGATCAGTATAAAACTAAATACTAGAGACGCATGAAGAATATTGCTAAGTTACGATGGTCAGTATAAAAAAAGTTCTTGAGGAGCAGTCGTATAACTCAAATTTCATTGAACCAGCCTCCAAACTGCAATCAAACCACACATCTAGCAACTTATAAATCGTTAAGAGTTAGAAAGCATTTCTGCAATACATTTTGTTCGCCGCAACTTAGGCAAATGTTGGCGAGAAAATTAGCCTGTGACATGTTGGTTGAGTTAAAAGTGTATTATACATGTATATTTTCCCTGTTGTATAAAGAGTTATCTAAGGAAACGACGGTGACGGTAGCAAACCCGCACCGCAAAGACGAATCTCCTCAGTACTAACAGCTGCAAGAGCCTCCAATAGTCACACGGGGATCTCGCCAAAGCCGACGTCGACCGCCGTCGTTCGGCTTCTTCTGCCGCCGCTCGGGCCTCTTCCGTCGCCGCCGCAGCTTTCATACCATGTTATGAATAGCGCTTGTATTCATCATGAGGCCAATGAGCCAGTATATATACACGTACAGGTATAGCATATATACAGATAACCCCTTATACAACAGGGAAAATACGTAGGTATAATACACATCTAACAATGACAACATAGCCAACAATGACCAAATCATGTACAAAAGTGATAGATGAGATGTAGAATTCATACTTTCTGTATTCCGATGGAGGTACTAGTTTCCGAAGCAATGAGACCATCACAATAGTGGAAGTCAAGTTGTCGAGGACAGAACTCAAGAAGAACGTTACAAAACCAATCTGAAATAAGAAACAATTCTTGCATCAAAAATAAAAAATAAAAAATAAAACACAATAATGAACAGTTCTGAAATACAAAGTTGTTCATCTAAGGTTTCATGGTGATTAGTTGAGCAACGATGCTTTTTATTTAACAAAGAAAGACAAAGCAAGAGATGAAACCGAAACAAGAAGTTTTTTAAGGAAAGAACAGGAAAGGATCCTACCATATAAATTTATATTAATAATAAAAGAAGTTATGTAATGCATAGGGAGAAAATAAAAATTAAATTAAGCCATCTAGCCAGTTTTGGATTTCAGGAAATATTTCTTTGCCAAAATCAGAATTCTTAGTGGACAATAATTTAATACCAGATTATCAGTCTTGAACTAGCAATTTATTATAAGCAACATGATGATTCATATGACACATAAATTGTGCATTGTACTTGAGAAATTACATGTCCCAAAAGTTTCTCAAGATATTATGTCTAAATGAATAGAAAATTTACTTCATTCAAGTCCACATGGATGTAGCAAATTATTTTTATACAGAAACTAGCCCTTGCCCATGCTGATGTCACACATAAGAATCAGATTTATTTGGTTCTGCCATAGTTCAAGTAACATAATAGCGATTACCGGGGGGGGGGGGGAGTGCACATGAATTAACAAACTGACATGGATACAAATCTGACCAGACCACTCAAATTGTAGTTGGAATAGACAATCTTCTGCAAAATTTTAGTGCAAGTGGAGCACAGCATACAGTTTGACGTTCAGTATGAAAAGAAAATTCACATGTGTGCAAATGTTCAAGAAAATATTTAGAACAGGATATGGTATGCAGAGATCCAATGAATTTTTTTTTGGCCAGGACTGCATGCATTCGGCAACTAACAAAAAGAAAGCATTCTAGTTTCCATTACATATGATACACAAATTCATAGCGAAGACAACAAATAGAGTGGTGGTTCAAGATATCAACCAAATCCAGCATCATCCACTGACTGTAGCTAGTTGGTCATGAGGGTTTTGTTTTTAGATGAGTTGGTCATGAGGTTGTGAACACTTAGGGTTGTTTATTTAGTGCCACCTTGAATATTAAAAAGTTGTAGGTTTTTAGTAACCACAAAGTTAATTAATCCATTTACTAGGAATACAAGCTAAATGCCAATTGGAATAATTTCAAAGGTTAATCATATAGATGCACTGAGAGTCTGAGACACATCATAATCCTTGTTTAGAACTGTAAGCTAACATTTTTCAAATACATTGTTTAGAGTAGATAAGGAACCTATGATACCCCGATACTTCACTCAGCAACCGTTCCCGTACACGATATGTACGTGATACAGCAATACGCCGCAATACGGTATTGTCGAGTATCGGTAAAATTCAGCCTCAAAAATAAATAAAAAATCCCGATACGTCTCCAATACTCAGCGATACTCCCCAATACACCAGGCCCAACACCACTAGTTTGGAAGATAAGAAAAGCCCAATCTAAAACCGCCACTCCCAGGCCCAACAGCACACATACTCCTCCCAGGCAACCCTAATAATCGATCTGGCCAGCAGTATGCAGGCACCAAGCCACCTCTCCTCCCTGGCTCCCTCTCGGCCGCCGCCACCCGGTCACCTCTTCACCGTTGCCAGGAAGCCAACCTTCCTCCCTCTCGGCCACCACTGCCTCCTGGAAGTTGCGCCACCACCGCTTGAAGGCGACCTTGGCACCACCGTTGCTGCAGAAGAGTTCCTCAGCCGCTGCTCCCTCCCTCTCAGGTGAGAAGTGTTGCTGCATACTTGCATTTTTCTAGTTTTGTGTTGCATTTTATTTTTCTTCTCTAGCAGTAGATGCCTAGATGCGATTGTAGTCTAATTTGGGTTAGCATTTTGCTTCAAGATGGCTAGTGGAAGCTCTCAAATTCCTGTACCACAAAGAATTAGTAGTACTGTGAATTTTGTTATGAATATTGTGTGTATATTTATGAGACCCAAATGGCAATATATATATAGAGAGTATAAAGGGATATTATAAAGGAATATGCCATATATAAATAAGAAAATCAAGGCATATAGGAAACAAGAAATCCTATCCTATACTAATCACCCCCTCAAACTTATGGTGGATCACACACACTGAGTTTGGAGAGAAAATATAAATATTGTACCCTAGTCTGTGGCTTCGTGAAGAAGTCAACAATCTGTAACTTTGAGAGCACAAATTGTAAAACAAATACTCCCTCCTGAACCTGTGAGCTAGTGTACAAGCATTCACACCAATGTGCTTGGTGATGCATCATGGGGTCACAGGTAATACTGATAGCACCTGTACTGTCAACCATAAGGGTCGTAGATCCCCTTACAGGTACTCCAAAGTCTGCAAGTAGCCACCTCAACCAAGTAATCTCTGTTGTCACTGCTGCCATAGCTCTCAACTCAGCCTCTGCACTCGAACAGGAAACTACAGTCTGCTTCTTTGTCTTCCAGGCAATCAGGGAGGAGCCAAGAAAAACACAGTAAGCAGAAAGAACAACGATCAGAAGGATCACTAGCCCAGGTTGCATCGGAGTACGCCTGAAGCTGTAGTGAGAGCTAGGGGAAAACAAACGACGAGAGATTGTCCCACGCAAGTAGCGAAGAACACGAAGAAGGTAATTGCAGTGAGGATAAGTAGGACGAGCTATGAATTGACTCAAGTTATAAACAACATGAGCAATATCAGGACGAGTGCTCACAAGATATACCAAACTCCCAACAAGATGGCAATATCAAATAGGATCCTCAAGAAGATCACCATTAGTAGCACGAAGCTGAAGGGAGAGCTCCATGGGAGTCTCAGTAGTGCAAGTATGAGACCAGATCGATCAAGAAGATCCTAGACATACTTTTGCTAAGAGAGGTAGTAGCCTTCAGGCGTGGAAGAAACCTCAATCCCAAGTAAATACGTAAACAAACCAATATCAGTCATTAGAAACTGCTCACTGAGATGCTTCTTCACATATGTGATAAACTAGGAATAGTCACTAGTGATGAGCATATCATTTGTCCTACCTCGAGGTGAGACATGGACAAAAAGAGCAGGATCGTGAGCACTGAAAATTAAACCGACAGTGGTAATTGTTATGAATATTGTGTGTATATTCACGAGGCTCAAAGGGCAATATATATAGGGAGTACAAGAGAATATATAGAGAAATATGCCATATACAGATAAGGAAATCAAGGCATATAAGGAAACGAATAACAACCTTATTCTATTCTTAACACCCCCTCTTGAACTCATGATGGATCACACATACTGAGTTTGGAGAGAATACAAATGTTGTGCTCTAGTTTGTAGCTTCGTAAAGAAGTCAGCAAGCTGTAACTCTGATGGCACAAATTATATATCAAGTACTCCCTTCTGCACTTGTGAGCGAGTGTATGAAGCATCCACACCAATGTGCTTGATGAGCTCATGCTTCACTGGTTCATGAGCAATACTAATAGCACCTGTATTGTCAGGCATAAGTGTCGTAGGTCCCCTCACAGGTACTCCAAAATCTGCAAGTAGCCATCGCAACCAAGTAATCTCTGTTGTCACTGCTGCCATAGCTCTCAACTCAGCCTCTGCACTCGAACGGAAAACTGCAGTCTGCTTCTTTATCTTCCAGGCAATCAAGGAGCCAAGAAAAACACAGTAAACAGAAAGAGAACGATGATCAGAAGGATCACTAGCTCAGGTCGCATCAGAATACGCCTGAAGCTGTAGTGAGGTGGAGCTAGGGAAAAACAAGCGACGAGAGATTATCCCAGGCAAGTAGCGAAAACACGAAGGAGGTGACTGTAGTGAAGATGAGTAGGACGAGCCATGAACTGACTCAAGATATGAACAGCATGAGCAATATCAAGTCGAGTGCTCACAAGATATACCAGATTTCCGACAAGATAGCGATAACGGGTAGGATCCTCAAGAAGATCACCATCTGTAGCACGAAACTGAAGGGAGAGCTCCATAGGAGTCTTAGCAGTGCGAGTGTAAGTCAAACCAAATCGAGCAAGAAGATCCTAAACATATTTCTGCTAGGAAAGATAGTAACCCTTAGGTGTGAAAGAAATCTCAATCCTAAGGAAGTACGTAAGCAAACCAAGATCAGTCATCGAAAACTGCTCACTGAGATACTTCTTCACATATGTGATGAATGAGGAATCATTACCAGTAATAAGCATATCATCCACATATAGAAGTAGTGTCCTACCTCAAGGTGAGACATGGACAAAAAGAGCTAGATCATGGGCACTGACAGTGAAACCGATAGCGGTAATCACTGAGGTAAAAACGCGCAAACCATGCGCGAGGGGCCTATTTGAGGCCATAAAGAGCACGACGGAGGCAACAGACATGGCCATCTGGAACAGAATACCCAAGCAGTGGCTACATGTAAACCTCATGCAAAACACTATTAAAAAAAGGCGTTCTTAACATCCAGCTAAGAGATAGACCATCGGCGAACAGAAGCAACTGCAACAAGAGTGTGAACAGTGGTCATATGGGCAACAGGGGCAAACGTCTCATCGTAATCACGACCATACTTCAGCTGGAAGCCACGAGCCACAAGACGAGCCTTATAGCGCTCAATAGTACCATCAGACCTGGTCTTAATCTTGTACACCCACTTGCATGTGATAGGACGAGTATGCACAAGCGTCGGTACAATATCCCTAGCCTCCATATGTCTAAGAGCATCAAGCTCCTCTACCATAGCGAGCTACCACTCAGAATGAGAAGCAGCCTCACAATAAGAACTAGGCTCAATGACAATGTGAGAATGAGCGGTCCAAGTAAAACCAAGACGATCAGGAGATCGAAGGGATGTTCGGTCACGAAGGGCGTAACAAGGAACATCATTAGAGGAATCAGACGTCGGTGTCGGCAAGATGCCAGAAGATGAATCTAGTGAAGAACGAGGACGTCTAGAGTAGTGCACCCTAGGAACCGAGACAATGGTGCTGCAGGAGCAAGAGGCGGTGTTGCAAAAGGCAACACAGGAGGTGAAGGTACAGAAGGAACCACTGGAGACAGGCTAGATGAAGGCTATGAAAGGGGAGAAATGAGCAAAGAGTCAGAGAGAGATAACCAGGAGATCGTCTCAATGGTGGAAGTAGGACGAGCTGAATCTCGATAGAAGAAAGGTCGAGATTCATCAAAAACGTCTCGTGAGATCCTAATCCGATGAGCAGAAGGATCATAGCAGCGATAACCCTTATGCTCAAAACTGTACCCAAGAAAAACACACTCAACTGACTAGGCTGACAATTTGGTGCGCTGACAAGGCTGTAGCAGGACAAAACAGGTGCAGACAAAAACACGAAGGTGCCTGTACTGGGGGGCTCTAGAGTAGAGACGATGTATATGACTGACATCTTTAAGAGCAGTGGAAGGCTGCATATTGATGAGATATGCAACCGTAGAAACAGCCTCCGCCCAGCACTGTGGTGGAACATGAGAAGAAAGGAGTGCGAGCAGTCTCAAGCAAATAACAATGCTTGCGTTTAGCAACCCCATTCTGAGCATGGGCACCAGGACAAGAAGACTAGTAAAGAGTGCTCTACTCAGAAAGAAATTGTCTGAAAGCACCAGAACAGTTTTCTCCAGTAGAACCACAGCGAAAAATACGGATAGAGGACTCAAACTGAGTACGAACCATCGTGGCAAAGCTACGATAGATCGTATGAAACTGATCACAATTAGACATAGGGAAAAGCCAAGTGAAACGAGAATAATCATCAATGAAAATTACATAAAATTTATGCCCGCCTTTTGAGATAATAGGCGTAGGTCCCCATACATCTGAATGAACTAAATCAAAAGGACGAGAAGACATGGACTCACTAAAATGATAAGGAAGTTGTAGCTACTTGCCCAGCTTACAACCCTGACAAAACATTGACGTGTCAACAGTAACACGTCCAAGAACGTCCTGACGAACTAATGAAGCCGAGACCCACACAGGTGTCCTAAACGGTGATGCCACTACGCAAAAGCTCCAAAGGTGGTGGCAGTAGTGGCGGTAGAGGCAGTTGTAGTAGGAGCAACTGAAGTGGACAGAAGGTGGAGGCGGTCGAGAATGTAGAAACCCTGACGACCCCTACGGCGCCGGCCCACCGAAAGAATGTGTCAAAAACAACTCTACAACCAAGATAGTGAGCTGTCCCACCGAAAGAAGCTGCATGGTAAGCTAGGGAACATGAGAAATAGCTGAAACAGAAAAGTCAGTGGACAAAAGAATGCCCTGACAATTGACAGACAAGGATGTACCGTCAGCTATCTAAACAGAGACAGGAAAATCAGGAGGTCCTACTGAAGTGAGAGATGTGTAGTCCAGTGTCATATGAAAAGAAGCACTAGAATCTAGAACCCAAGAGGTACCTGAAGAAAACGTCTAAGCTAAACTGGCAGAACACGCTGAGCTATGAGAGAGCTGCTGAAGTAGAGCCTGGCAGAGCTGCTGAATAGTCACCTGAGCAGAATCTGATGAGCTAGTCTGTCCTCCTATGAAGGAAGGGCCTCCCTACCCCCCTTTGGTCGCCCACCCCCACGTGTCTTATTCCGCTTTTTCGGCACCGCACAACTCTGATAGTCATGCCCGAAGTTCTTGCGGTAGTTGCACTAAACTCCAGTTGGTGCGAAAATAGGACGGAGACAGGCACCTGGGGATAGGCCGTAGTCGAAGAAGAGGCAACAAGCACAGTCGAAATAGACTGTGTTGCTAACCCAAAACGAATCTCTTCAGCCTGAAGCGTCGAAAGGGCCTCTGTAACGGTTGGCCGTGGAGAGCGGCACAGCAGCTGAGCTCTGATAGGCTCAAAACTCTGGGCGAAGGTGGCAGATAAAGTCATAAAAGCGAAGACGATTATGATCCGCCTTCTGCACTTTGTGACACTCCTGATAAAGTGGAGAGGCCAGCTCATCTAGCTGCCGTTAGAGACTTGCCAGGGCCCGAAAGAAGTCAATGGAAGAATCTCTCTGGCAAAGCATCTCCAACTCACACTGAAGCAAAAAAAACTGAGCATCACTGCTCTGCTGGTATCACTCACGTAAGTATTTCCAGATATGTTGAGTAGACCGTAGACCAACAATGTCTGGCTGTATAGAGTCGTCGATGCTGACCACCAGGATGGCACGAACACGGCCCTCGTCAGCGCACCAACGCTCGAAAGCGTCAATGGCATACTGAAAAGCCTCATCAGCAGCCTTTGCCTCCTTGGCAGCCTCATCTGCTGTAGGAGGTGCAGAAGTAGACTGCCTAGGAGGCTGAACCGGCGGTGGCGGAGAAGGGCGTGCATTGGTGACATGTCCCTAAAGGCGGAGACCATCAAGTGTGATCTCCATAAGAGAAGACCATAACCTATAGTTTGTTCCATGGAGCTTCGTTCCCAAGAATGGGACGCAGCAGATGGAATGGAAGCTATCAGTAGGCGGCGCTGAATGGCGCGACGGTTAAATCAACGTTATGTTTTTTCTCTTTTTCTCTTTTTTTCTTTTTTCTACAAAACTACAAAAGAACATGGCTGTCGCTTCGCTCTTCGCTTCGGCCGATGCAGACGGCCGACTCGCTCAGGCGTCGCCAAGGCGACGAGCGGGCGGACAGTGGAGCGGGTGGCCAGCGGAGCGGCGGCCGACAGAGCCAGTGGCGGACCCAGGATTTTACCAAAGGGTATGCCGCACCAAAATTTTCATATGCAATTCGGTAAAACTATTTGTCAATTCGGTAAATAATTGTAAAATTTACACTACCAATTGTTTTAAATACATTCTCATATACATAAATGCAAATTCAGTAATGCCTCAGGAGTAAATATGGCTACTCCTTCCTTAATCGAACGTCAGGAAAGTGGCTTTTAGAAAGAAGAGGTGAGCGGTGGGGAAGTAGGGAAGAGATGCGTGCGCGATATGAGAACGAGAAGAGTAAGGTGTGTGATATGCCTGTGACCTACTGTCTTATTCCCGAAGCGAGACGAAAGTGAGATGAGTAAAGAAACTGCTACAAAAACCTAAATATTTATATTAGCTTTTGACACCTCCAAAAGATATCAATATAATCGATCAAAAGGCGAAAGACTTGTCTCGCACATGCATCATGCATGCATCCGGATCGATCGAGGAGCTAGCTCAGCACCCGGCAAAAGCATCGACCTGCAGCTAGCTTATATGCTAAGCCTATACTCCTCCGTTCATTTTACTCAGTCATTTTAGAATACGTACAGTCAGTACTTGGGTATAAATTTGATTATAAATATACATTAAAGTATTTAGATCTGTACATCACATGAAAATATACTAGTTGATTTATCATCGATAGTACCTCCATATCACTGTATTCTTAATATTTTTTAACATATATAAGAAAAAATTAATGGTCAATCCATCGATAAAAGTTTTAGACATGGATCGGAGAGTGGTGTCCTCTTTCATAAACAATTAACTTATAGCGGATTGTACTCCATTAGTTAACTTCAAAAGAGCATAACTCCATGACAAAGGACATGAAATTAACATGCATGCTAATCACGCTCATTTAACTTGAACTGTATGTGTTCTATGTTGTGCATGCAACACTTACTACAACCAATACTTACAACTGAAGTATGTAGTATCAATTTATATCTATTTTGAACGTAGGAATTTTTCAAGAATACAGTTTTCTGAGAAATTCCTAGGTTCTAACCATGCAGCCCCCAAACATAAACAAACTATACTGGCATGTTTGTGCATCATACTGTGTTACTCATACTGAGTACTGACTATATAGCTAGGGCGATACTCGATACACACATTTTACATTATCAGATAGACTGATACTAGTATATATGTTACTGCTGGGGACACATGCATGCCTGCCGCCACTGTGATTTTGCTAGCCGCTCGATTTGAGGTCCTGCTTCTTCCACCGGATGAAAGCCGCTGCTGCCTTGTCGATGTCTTCCACTGTGTCGCTGCCCTTCCCCGGCAGTACGGAGTTGATGATCATCTGGCTCATGCCGCGGCCGTCCGCCGCCGCCGGAAGGTACTGCCGGGACGACTTCCCCGCCGACGGCGGCTGGTTCATCTCGATTGTTTCCACCCTCTGGACACAGATTTCTCCTGCTTGCGACATCTATCTATCGCAGCGAGACTCGGAGATAGCAGGCAGTTCGGCTGGCCCCAGGGTATGCCGTGGCCCACCCGGCATACCCTGTGGGTCCGCCCCTGGACAAAGCGTCGACCAACGGCTCAGGGGTTGTTGGCAACACAGTGGCCGGCAGCGATTGGGCGGATCAGGTGAAGACGGCGGCGGCGACAATGGATTGGCCGGATCTGGCAAGCGGCGTCAGATCGAGCGAGATAGTGTCGATCTGGCAGCAACGGTGGCTCGGGCGACGGTGGCCCAAGCGGCGGCAACAGCAGCGCGGGCGAAGGTGGCCCGAGCGGCGGCGGCTGCTCGAGCGAAGACGGTCCGGGCGGCAGTGACGGCGACAACCTGGGCGGTGTCAGAGGCAGTGGAAGAACAAGGTTAGAGCCCTAGATCTCATACCATGTCATGAATATTGTGTGTATATTCATAAGACCCAAAGGGCAATATATATAGGGAGTACAAGAGGGTATACAGAGGAATATGTCATATACAGATAAAGAAACTAAGGCATATAAGGAAACGAATAACAACCCTATTCTATCCTTAATAGTAATCACTGAAGTGAAACACGCAAACCAGGCATGAGGAGCCTATGAGGCCATAAAGAGCACGGCGAAGACAACAGACGTGGCCATATGGAACATAATACCCAGGTGGTGGCTGCATGTAAACCCCCTCACGCAAAACACCATTAAGAAAGGCATTCATAACATCTAGCTGAAAGATAGACCACCAGCGAACAGAAGCAACCACAACAAGAGTTCAAACAGTGGTCATATGGCCAACGGGGCAAAAGTCTTATCATAATCACGACCGTACTCCTGTTGGAAGCTGCGAGCCAAAAAACGAGCCTTGTAGTGCTCGATAGTACCATTAGACCTGGTCTTAATCTTACACGTGATAGGACGAGTATGCACGGGTGTCGGTACAACATCCTAGGTCTCCGTACATCGAAGAGCATCAAGCTTCTTTACCATAGCAAGCTGCCACTCAATGAGAAGCAGCCTCTCGATAAGAACTAAGCTCAGTGATAGAGAGCATAAGCTATCAAAGAAAAACCAAAATGATCAAGAGGCCGAAAGGATATCTGGTCACAAAGGGCGTAACAAGGAGCACCATCAAAGGAATCAGACACCGGTGTTGGCAAGATACCAGGAGTGGAGTCTAATGAAGGACGAGGATGCCTGTAGTGCATCCTAGAGAAGCGAGACGGTGGTGCTGCAGGAACAAGAGGGTGTTGTAGGATGCAGCACAGAAGGTGGAGGTACAGAAGGAACCATAGGAGACAGACTAGGGGAAGGCTGTGATAGAGGAGAAATGGGTGAAGAGCCAAAGAGAGACAACCATGAGATCGTCTCAAGGGTGGAAACAGGACGAGGAGCTGAATCTCGATAGAAGGTCGAGATTTGTCAAAGATGTCTCGTGAGATTCTGATCCTCAAGCAGAATGATCATAGCAGCGATAACCCTTATACTCGAACTGTAACCAAGAAACTCACATTCAACTGACTGGACCGACAGTTTGGTGTGCTCACAAGGCTACAGCAGGGCAAAACAGATGCAGCCAAAAACACAAAGGTGAGTGTACTTAGGGGCTCTAGAGTAGAGAAGCTCTACAAGACTGATACCTTTAAGAGCAGTGGAATGTTGCATATTGATGAAATATGCAGCCGTAGAAACAACCTCAACTCAGAACTAAGGTGGGGCAGTCTCAGATAACGATGCTTGCGTTCAGCAACTCCATTCTGAGCATGGGCACCAAGACAAGAAGACCGCAGACCAATAATGTCTGGTTGGATGGAGTTGTCAACGCAAATTACTAGTATGGTTCGAACATGGGATCGTGCACTAGTGACATGTTCCCAGAGGCGGAGACTATCAAGCGTGATCTCCATGACTAGAGACCACAACCTATAGTTTGTCCCATGGAGCTTTGTCCCCGAGAATGGGATCGCAGCTAATGGAACGGAAGCCATCGGTAGGCAACGCTGGACGGCGTGGGGACCAAGAATGAAATCTTACATGTGGCGCTAGACGGCGTGACGGTTAGATCGAAGTTTTTTTATTTTTTGGAAACTAATAAACCTAACCAATTAGATCATATTGATTATACTGGACAGGCAGGCGCTGAGTGAACCGGCACGCGCCAGGAGGTGGGCAGCTGCCGGTGGTCAACAGGCAGGCGGCGGCTCTGATGGTTGACGAGCAGTACGGCTGGGACGACGCTGATGGTGGGCACTGGGCGCTAGGCGAAGGACGTCGAGGCAGGCGGCGACGGGCCGATGGGCACTAGTGGCGGTCACCGAGACGGCAGGCGACGGGCAGGCAAGCGCGGGCAGCTTGGCGGCGGATTCCCGGTGGTGGTGCGAAAAAACTAGGGTTAATGCCCTAGCTTTGATACCATATTATGAATATTGTGTTTATATTCATGAGGTCCAAAGGGCAATATATATAGGGAATACAAGGAGATATTATAAAGAAATATACCATATCACAAAGAAAAGTGTGCAAGAAGATTAAAAAAAAATTGGGTGGAAGATCTTTTTCATGGAAGGTTTCGTCTGGTTTAAATATAAGTTGATCATACAAAACATATATATTAGGCAATAGGAAATTGTATATTGTATATTTAGGCAGTCCGGTCAATTAGGATCAGAGATTTATTCCTGTCCTTGTATTTGTAAACTGCCATATATAGCAGCAGCAGCTGCCCTATAATACAGGCGCCCCTCTCCCATTGAGAGTGTGGCTAATTGCCCCCAACTTCATCTTTCTACATGGTATCAGAGCAATCTGATCTTGGCCCTCCCTCTCCTTCCCAAACCTGCGCCGCTCTCTCCCTGAGCGCCGCCCCAACCTTGCTGCGCCGCCCAACAGCCGTGCCATCATGTCCACAGAATCCTCCACCACCTCCGCCACCTCTCCAGCCATGGCTGACGCCATCAACTCAGCCGTTTGCCCTTATGCTCTGGTAAACGTGAAGACCCACATTCCCATGACCCTCGAGCTGCGACCCTCCAACTACACCAAGTGGTCCACAGCCTTCCACGCCATGTGTGGCAAATTTGGGCTGCTCTCGCACCTTGCCGTCATCTCCCCTACGCCCACTGATGACGCATGGGTGCAGGCTGACTTTTGCATCCGCAGCTGGATCTTCGGCACCGTCTCCGACTCCGTCCTCAACCTCGCTATGACCGGCGCCCAGCAGACCGCCGGCCAGCTCTGGACGGCCATCGCCGACCTGTACCAAGCTAACAAGGCGCCCCGCGCCGTCTTCCTGAGTCACGAGTTCCACTCGATGACCCAGGGCGACTCCTCCATCGACGAGTACTGCGTGCGCATGAAGGAGGCTGCCGACAATCTTCGCGACGTCCGGCAGACCATCACCGAGCCCAACCTCGTTCTCAACCTGCTCCGCGGCCTCAACGAGAAGTACCAATCCGTCGCCGACAACATCGCCGCCCAGGAACCTCTCACATTTGCTGTTGCCAGGAACCAACTCCTCCTCAAGGAGCTGCGTCTCCAGAACGAGGACAAGGTCCGCGCCGCTTCAGCCCTTCTCGCTGCCTTCAACGGCGCCCCTGGTGGCGTCCCACCGGCCGGAGTCCAGCAGCAGCCGCCGCGCCAGCAGCAGCAGCCGCAGCGCGGCAACGGCGGCCGCCGCGACAACACTCGGCGCGACAACAAGCGCCAGCCCTGGGGTTTTGATCCTTGGACTGGCGCACGTGTCAACCCCGGCGAGCGCGTCATACCTCCCTGGGAGCGCGACCAGGGCCGTTCCGGCGCCCCTGGCAGCCACCCATGGCAGCCCCCACGCCAACAGGGGGTGCTCGGTGCCCCTCCTCAGGCGCACACGGCGTTCGCCCCCGTCCAGGCTTCCTCCACCAACACTGGTGAACCGACATGGGACTCGGCCGGCCTCATTGCTGCCCTGCAGCACCTGGCTGTCCAGGGCAGCCCCTCGTGGGTTGTTAACTCCGGCGCTTCGTCCCACATGACGTCTTCCGATGGTATGCTCCTCCAGCGCCTACCCCCCCCCCCCCACCTCCTCTATAACAGTAGGCAATGGCACTAGCATTCCGGTCACGTCTAGAGGTCACTCCATCCTACCCACCGCCACAGCAAACTTCTCCCTCAATAACATTCTCGTCGCCCCGTCCCTCGTTCGGAATCTTTTATCCGTTCGTCAATTCACCCGTGAAAATCGCTGCTCTCTTGAATTTGACGCTCTTGGTTTTTCTGTTAAGGATACCCAGACGGGACGCGTGATTCATCGCTGCAATAGTACCGGCGACCTCTACACCATACATGCTATCCCTCCGACCGCTGGCGTCTCCTCACATGCTCTCCTGGCTGTTTCGTCGACCCTGTGGCACCAGCGTCTCGGCCATCCAGCCCCTGCTGCATTAGACCAGTTAAATAAAATACACGCTGTTTCCTGTAATAAAGTAGACCGCTCCCTCTGCCATTCCTGTCAACTAGGCAAGCATACGCGTCTACCCTTCAGTGCCTCTCAGTCTTGTACTCATGCACCGTTTGAACTAATTCATTGTGATGTTTGGACCTCTCCCATTCCTAGTATATCTGGTTTTTCATACTATTTAGTCTGCCTGGATGATTACAGTCACTATTGTTGGGTTTTTCCTCTCCGACGCAAATCCGAGGTACACCAACACTTAGTTGAGCTCACAGCTCTTGCACAAACCCAATTTAACCTCCCTGTAAAATGCTTCCAAACCGACAATGGCACCGAATTCGTCAACACAGCCACCACCACTTTCTTCGCTGCTCAGGGAACACTTCTCCGTCTCCTGCCCATACACTTCCTCTCAAAATGGCAAGGCGGAACGCACCATCCGCACCCTCAACAACTCAATTCGCACCATGCTGCTTCACGCTTCCATGCCGCCTGCATACTGGGCTGAGGCTCTTGCTGCCGCCTGCTACTTACTCAACAGGCGCCCTTCCTCCTCCATAGCCCATGAGGTTCCCTTCACTCGCCTCCATGGACAGCCACCCACCTACAGCCACCTTCGCGTCTTTGGGTGCCTATGCTACCCAAACCTACAGGCCACCTCCCCACATAAGCTCGCACCTCGCTCCGCGGCATGCATTTTCCTTGGGTATCCATCCTCTCATAAGGGTTATCGGTGTCTTAACCTGACAACTCAACGCATCATTATTTCTCGTCATGTTGTGTTCGATGAGACTGTTTTTCCCTTTTCCACCACCAGCGTCATCCCATTCCCTCGCTCCCTGGATTTCCTTCTAGACAACGATTCGGTTTCGGTGCCTTGCTCTACTGTTCCTGCAGGTGGAGGTCCCTCCTCGACGACCGCGGTTGCTCCGTCCACCTTGGACGTTGTGCAGCCGCCTCCTGATGATTAGCCGGACCCGGCTCTTCTCCTGCCTGGGGGGCGCGGCCCTGTGTCCCCTAGCCCCAGTTCGGCTTCACCACCGGGCGGGTGTGGTCACGTGCCCCCGCCTGGCCTTCCTGTGGCTCCGTTCCCACGGACCTACAGTCGACGACCCCAGCCGGTGCCTGCGCCATCGGCTGCCCCTGCAGCACCGGCGCCCCAGGCTGAGTCCGTGGGCACACCCCCATCTCCGCCGCTCACGCGCACCAGGACCGGCGCCCTCCCGCGTGTGAGCTACGAGGGGCTTGCTGCCACCTCCTTGCCCTCACCATCGCCTCTACCGGCGAACTACCGCAGCGCCCTGGCCGATGCCAACTGGCGGGCTGCGATGATGGATGAGTACCAGGCCCTCGTCGACAACAACACCTGGCGTCTTGTTCCGTGCCCTCCTGGCGCGAACGTCGTGACGGGCAAGTGGATTTTCCGGCACAAATTCCATGCCGATGGGTCCCTCGCTCGTCACAAGGCCCGCTGGGTGGTCCGCGGTTTTTCTCAACGAGAAGGCATTGACTACGACGAGACCTTCAGTCCGGTGGTCAAACAGGCCACCATTCGGACCGTTCTCAGCATTGCCGCCTCCCGCGCCTGGCCGATCCACCAGCTGGACGTGAAGAATGCCTTTCTTCACGGCCACCTCGACGAGACGGTCTACTGCCAGCAGCCACCAGGTTTCGTCGACCCCGCCGCTGCAGATCACGTCTGTCTCCTGCAGAAGTCCCTGTACGGACTGAAGCAGGCCCCGCGAGCTTGGTACCAGCGGTTCGCGGCCTTCCTTCGACAGCTCGGTTTCGTCGCCTCCACCTCCGACACGTCCCTCTTTGTTCTCACCGAGGGGACGAGTCTCGCCTACTTGCTACTCTACGTCGACGACATCATCCTCACCGCCTCAACTCCCGCTCTTCTGCAGCGACTCATGGCCCGACTCCAGTCTGAGTTCGCCATGACCAACTTGGGTGCTCTTCACCACTTCCTCGGCGTCGCCGTCACCTGCACCTCCGACGGCCTGTTCCTGTCACAGCGACAGTACGCCGTCGATCTCCTCCAGCGGGCGGGCATGGCTGAGTGTCATCCTACGGCAACCCCTGTTGACACTCAGGCCAAGCTCTCCGCCCATGAAGGCGACAAACTGTCAGACAAGGACAGCTCAGAGTACAGGAGCATAGCAGGGGCTCTTCAGTACCTGACTCTGACGCGTCCTGATCTGGCTTATGCAGTTCAACAGGTGTGTCTCTTCATGCACGCCCCGAGGGAGCCCCACCGTGCGCTGATCAAGCGCATTCTGCGCTATGTGAAGGGCACGCTATCCTCCGGTCTTCACATTGGCGCCGGCTCCATCAAGACACTGACCGCATACTCTGATGCTGACTGGGCTGGCTGCCCTGACTCCAGGCGGTCCACCTCTGGCTTTTGCGTCTATCTCGGCGACAACCTGGTCTCCTGGTCCTCCAAACGCCAAGCCACGGTCTCCCGCTCTAGTGCTGAGGCAGAATACCGTGTTGTGGCTCACGTTGTGGCCGAGTGCTGTTGGCTGCGGCAACTCCTTCAGGAGCTCCATATTCAGCTGCCCCAGGCTACGGTGGTCTTTTGCGACAACGTCAGCGCCGTCTACATGACGGCCAATCCGGTCCACCACAGGCGCACGAAGCATATTGAGATTGACATTCACTTTGTGCGCGAGAAGGTGGCCCTTGGCGCGATTCGGGTCCTTCATGTTCCTTCGTCTCATCAGTTCGCTGACATTATGACGAAAGGGCTCCCAACACCACTGTTTACAGATTTCAGAACCAGCCTGTGCGTCCGCGAGCCTCCCGCTTCGGCTGCGGGCGGGTATTAGGCAATAGGAAATTGTATATTGCATATTTAGGCAGTCCGGTCAATTAGGATCAGAGATTTATTCCTGTCTTGTATTTGTAAACTGCCATATATAGCAGCAGCAGCTGCCCTATAATACAGGCGCCCCTCTCCCATTGAGAGTGTGGCTAATTGCCCCCAACTTCATCTTTCTACAATATATCTGGGCTGGACAACTAAAGGTCTATTCTTAAAATCAAAAGACCCCCCCCCCCCCCGGCAGCGTTAATTTACCTTTGGCAACTCATTTATGTCTGTTGATTATGATTATGGTATTGGATAGTACAGCACTGAGAATTACAGAGTATAAGAACTACCCACTGTAACACAAAATTCAATTAGCAAAGTATAAAGTTTTTTTTAAAAAAACTCACCACCCAGAGAAGAGTTCTAGGGTTTCGAGTAGATATATTGTCAGTCACCAGCTTAAAACCTTGATGTGCATCAACAAGCTCCACAATGGTCATTGCACCAAGCAAGAAAAACACTATTTGACTAACTTCAGCAGTTGTCTGACTCAACTCTTGAACAGCTACATCAGTCGAGGGAGCCTATGTCATATACAGAACAGAAGCAACAATTAAGGTCAACCATTGAATATCATCTAAAAGATGCTTAAATATATTCACAACATGAGGATTACGTTGTTGCAATGAAAATGTAAATCATCCCTATCTTAAAATTGTGGTACCTCCAAACTAGATGGTCACTAGCAAAGATGGGATATCTTATTCATCTGCATGGCACAGTCCAATTTAATATCTGGAGCATGCAAACTAGCAGGAATATTTTATTCCAGTATTTTTTAATCAAGTTGATTACTGTGAGTCCCTTAATGAGCCATCTGAACAGCAATCAAACACTGCTCATAAGTTGTAACTATCAACCAAGCACTATACTCCGAATCCAACGAAAATGAGACTAGCATATACATGGAAAACCATCTTAAATTTCCTTAACCATGATTACAGTTGAAAAATACAGAACTATTAGGGAGGTTCTTAATTTCGTATTAACTAAATAAACTAAAGCATGAAAACAAAGATGCGAAAGAGGATTCATGCAGCCATAGCCTAGAAAAAATTCCGTGCAATAAAAAATGTTTTTCTTACAGAAGAAATTAAATGATTTAACTGCAATAATCACAATATGATTATCGATTTTAGTATTGGATAAGCTGACAATCTCTGTTTACAAAAAAAAAATGAGGATATGTGTCTCAATCAGTAATAATCAAGACAGCCCAAATGAGTCGAATCTGAAATTGAGCTTTAAGACGTAGGATTGGCAACATGAATTTTGAAAAGAGCTGTTGAAGTCTTGAAGATGGCTTCACATATTAGCTTACCCCAATACTTCTGATAACCCATAGGCAGACAGCCATCAATAATCCAACTCCACTTTTGTTAAATGCTAGAGACTCCTCAAAAATGATGCCTGCATAGCCAAGAGCAAATACTAGTACCATTGCAATGTCCTGCAAACAGAGATAGTTCAACTAAGGTCGCAAGAATTATCACTCCCACAATCACAACTACAGAAATAAAGAGGTAGGAAAAGATACATGCTAGATGAAGAAACGACATAATTAAATTGATAAAGAGAAGGGGATCTATTTGAACAAGATGTTTAGAAATCAACTGACCTGATTAGCAGCAACCCAGGAATGGTTTATTGCAGCTGCCCCAGCCAAAGCCGTTGCAAGGATAGTGAAAGCTTTAAGAAGATCATTTTTTGGTTTGTAATTAGTTTCAAAATACTGTGAGCTAACTTCATCAACAGAGCATACAGGGTCACAGTTTCCAGGTGTGTCCAACAGCTGAAATTTTGATGAAACATGAAGGTGTTAGCAACTGTGTAGGGTATAGTAGGCAGTAGAGACCAGGGTTTGGAAAACTGATGGTAACCGCCATTGCGGTTTTGGTTTAGGCTGGCGGGTTCAAGGGCCTACAGCGCCCCCCCCCCCCCCCCGGGAAAAAAATCCTATCTTCTTCTTGTAAATATATATTATGACCTGTAGATTACAATCCAAACATCAAAGTTTGAAAAAAATAAATTTGAAACTTGGAAAGAAAACCCGGACCAGTCTAGGTGGTGAAAGCCGGAACCTACCTAAATGGTTTCCAAACCCTACTAGCAACAACCAACCACCACATAGCGCACATATACAGATAAAATCACCATATACAATGCTCAAGAACTCCTATGACAGGACATAGCACTCTCTCACTAAAATTAAATCAGCAAATTAATTGTGTATACAACATGCACATGGCATATGATAGTTGCAGTGTTTGATGGAAATGTATGGAACTTTGATAGTATAAATAAATTCAGGAATCAAATAAATGTCTGTTTACTTTCAATAAACTTGTTATCTACTCTTTATCCAAGGAGTTTGATGTGCAAACCTCGTGTTGACAATTGAGTACAATATGCAGATGAATTGTAGTATATTTGCAAATCCATATAATGCTCCTTTTCCCTCAGGAAAGTATAATACTCTAACTTGCTAATTGTGGCAGAACCACGACCACCATAAATTGACTATTGTCAAACTAACATTGCACAAACTTGAAGATTGTAGGTATCAAAGTTAACAAAATATGCCGCTAGACATATCCTCTGATCTCATGCCTTCCTTTTTTTTATAACTTCACATTATAGCAGCCGTATGTGGGATTTATGTAATATCCTATTTTGCTGAAGCCATGTTTTGACTGGACCTGAGTTTTGATCAATTATACTGCTTAATTCATGTAAATGCTTTATGCAAATTTGATAGAGAAGCTGATAAAAAGTTTTGCGTGCAAACGCAAACTCAGATCAACAGTTGACCTAAAAGCATGTTGTTAGATTTTCTTGCACCAATTTTTGTTTGGCAATTATCCTACAACTTGTACAAATTCATTCGGGTCGAGCATAACTGGAATTGAACCCAGTCTCAAATGTGCTGCCATGGTAATTGTTTACTCTTGAGGTGGGCAGTTTGCACGTTCTGTGAGAGAATTTGAAACCGCGCTAGTATGGAGAATAATCTGGTAAAAATAAGACACGATCATATCACTCAAACTCAACAAGACTACACTGCTGGCTGCTAATACAATAGTAACGAAAGTCATCATCCAAGTGGACAAGTTGGATCATTTTTCTTGGCAATTTATCCACTAATTTGTTCATCTGAATGAATTGAACTGAAGTTTCATTTATTTCATAAGCATACCAATCTTTTCAGGTAGTCTGCGTTCTGCAGCTCTACTACTGGTGTTGCCATTCCAGTCTGAGCTAGGAAGCACAGAACAGAATATCGTTCCATAGTGCTTATCAAATAAATGTGCACAGTGCGTAGTAGTCAGATTCCGAGCCTTACAATTAATTCATCAGAACAAATTTTGCACATATACTGCCACCAGTAGATGCCACACGATGCCATGCCAAGGTAATGCCACCGAAGCGCCTCGGTGAAATTGTTCGAATCAAGAAGTGCATACAAGTCCAGCTAAGCTACCGAAAGTTTGAACTCCCCCGTGGTGTTGTGCGACTAGACGCCGCACGGACTCGGGCAGATTTCCTCACATTGAAGGGGGACCATTGAAGGCAAGGCAGCCAAGCGATTTGGCGTTGTCGCTCGGGAGGAAACGATTAGAGCGGAGAGGAGGGA
Organism: Dendrocalamus latiflorus; assembly: GCA_017311315.1. Classification (NCBI taxonomy): domain Eukaryota; kingdom Viridiplantae; phylum Streptophyta; class Magnoliopsida; order Poales; family Poaceae; genus Dendrocalamus; species Dendrocalamus latiflorus. Next base: position 25,143,369 of record CM029674.1, read on the forward strand.
AAGAACAAGGAGAAGAAGCTGTACCTCGTAGTCGGTGGGCTCCTCGGGCGGCACCGGCGGCGGGGGCGAGGAGGGTGAAGAGGAGGCGCAGAAGCGGAGCTCGCGGCGCCATCTCTGGGCGGGCGGGAGAGAGCCTGTGGAGAGGGCCGGCAGGCGGTGGAGGCGGCGGCGGAGGGATGAGAAGGTGGGGACGGAGGGGGAGGCTGCCGGGCAGGCGGCGAGCAAGTAGGAGAGCGCCATTGCGGAGTGCAGTGGCGGCCCTTCTACAGGCGAGTGGATGAGAAGCGGGGGCTGTGTGCCGTTGAGAACCAGAGATATTCGGCATATTCTTTTGGGTCTCTATGTATAACTTATATGGACATAGTTTATAACTTTTGAGCTATACATTTAAGAGTATAGAGTAAGAAAAACTTATATATGGTTTTATCAAATATCAAGATCCGAATATGCAAATCTGAACTTTCTATGTGCATTGCAATAATGCAGAATCACACTAGTGTATAGAGTGAAAACATAGATAAAATATCGACATCACGAATAACTAAGAAAAAGACTTAATTAGTTAAGACCTTATAGCCAAGTTTACACTTTAATAGCCGGAAGGGTTTAACAAAACTAGCAGCGGAAGCACACGTAAGACGAAGTGGTCATTCGACATGTCCACAGACAATCAATTGGTAAACGAGTCCCTAATCCGAGAAATTGTCGAAGTATTCTCTTTCAAGTATCTCTAGTTGGTATGACTCTTCTTTTTTAACTGAGCAAATATGGACATAACCATGAGTACATAAAATACTCAGCAAGTCGTTTGTAACAAGATGCAATATAATTATACAAGGCTTACCAAATGATGGCTGAGTGGTTATTTTGTAAAAAGTAACAATTTAGAGTAAATACAATAAATAGATTGAAAGCGAACTTTACAAATAAGTAATAAGTAAATAATCAAAGGAATTGAATAAACTATAAGTGAACTAACCATTCACCCAATGAACTACATGTGAACTAACCATTCACGTAATGAACCACTGGTGAACTAACCATTCATTTTCCAAACTTAGCACAACCAGGTTTTTATGAAGTTTCTACCCCTCGTGTGAAATTATTGAGTATTGTCCATAATCGGGGATACGGCTGTTCGAATAGTTTTACACTTTACAGATGTTGCACAACTTTACCCATATGATATGATCAAGTGACACTAGAGCAATATGCTTTCTTGGACATGTTGACCAAAAAGATCATAACAAGTCCTTTACAACGCTTAATCTCAAATTGATCATGCCAGCTAAGGTTTCGCTATCGAGAAGGCTAACAACCTAGTTGGAAAAGCCCTCTCTTGCTTCAACGTAACATCCCAACGACAAAATCAACATTAAAACCTTGCAAATTATTTAGCCATGTCCATTTTCATACTAGACATGTGGTTGCATGAAAAAGCTCATATCAATGGCGTACAAAATTAAGTCCTTAGAGATTACCTAAGCGAGACATCCACATCCCCAAGTGGTAACCACACTTTCCCTTTACTACACGATCACTCGTCCAAGTAAAAAACTATTTCGTATAATCACCACCAATACCAATGACGCTACATATGTCATGGTACTCAAAATTTATAACTGTGGATTCAGTATCTCATTAAATCAAAATTAATTAGTTAATCGACATGTGCTAATGAGCCCAACGTACTGCAAGTATGGCTACGCTTACTAAACGTACAACCCATATGACAACTAGTACTGTATCACTAAGTAATTACCCATTCTATGTTGATAATGGAATCATGGCATTTAAGTTATCAATTGAGGGATTAATCAAATTGGAAAATAACTACCGGGTACAAAGGTTTGTAGTAAATTTACAATGCATCATAGTTTAAAATAAAATAATAAATAAATAGATTTAAAAATTAGGTACAATATAATCAAAAGACATGACTTGCCTTGGCCTTACTCAGTTACCAACTCTTGGTGTTCAGATCCTACTTCAGCTCACTCAAAGACATTATCTAACGGGAGAGATAGCGAGTGAAACACAAATAAAAGAAAAAGAATTTGAATGAACTCTAAAAACTGCAAAACTAGAACAAAAAGATAGAGCCCAATTTTAGATGAATTTTGGAAAAAGAATAAGATCAATCGGAGTTAGGATGGAGAAGAACGAGATCTTAGAAGATTTTTTAGAAAATAAATTCCTGGAAATTTGAGAAAAGGTACTATGCTATTGACATGGTCTATGAAATAGTGCTAGCCTACAATGAACCCAATGCATGGTACAGTGCACGTACTGGTGGCTTGCTGATGCGGCACCTGGGTTGATGTGGTAGTGACATGGCACGACACGTGGCAGACCCAAGGCATGGTTTGGCTAACGTGGTAGTGACACGTGGTCTGACGTGGCAAGTGAGGTGGCACTGACACGTGGCACAACTGGCTGAGGTGGCGAACACGTGGCTTGACACATAAGCCTAGGGCTAATATGGCATCTGACATGGCTACTGGCGTGGATGCTTACGTGGCTTGGTTCATGGATCTACGACATAGTGGTACTGATCAGTGGGACCCATGGGTCAGTGGCTCGACTCACGTGAATTGGGTTTATGGAGAAGTTGAAAGGGTGGCAAGTGCGCAGTGACATCAGCACTGACGTCAATGAGCGTGCAGACTAGGGCGACCTTTCGTGAGGTGAACTGATGCGGATGGCGCTTTAGGCGGAGCTACGGTGCAGCGCAAGACAACGATTGGTCGGTAGTTTCGGGCAAGCAGCAGAGAGCTAGATCGAAAAGCAGCTTGGTAAAGATGCTTACCGGCCGCAATGATGGACGATGAAAATGAGAAAGACGATGTCAGCGAAGAAGACAAAGGCGGCGGCGCAAATGAACTCTGATGACAGTGCAAGAGCTCGGTGAGGACAACAGCGGCTTTGGGATGCGGAAAAATGAGGGGCGACGTAGCTATTTATGTGCAAAGGCCGAGAAGTCTATGGCACTTACGGGCAGGAGTTTGCTACGGAGATGACGCAAACACCGAGGCATGCCTAGCTCAGACACGACGACTTCTCCTGCACGGAGACGAAGCACGGTGCAAGGGAGCACCGATGGGTGACACATGGCACAACAGGTGGCTGAAGACGAAGTGAACGGCGGTTGCGGATTGATTGGTGTTGACGGGTCAGATTGCCGACACATGGCGAGGCGGGTTGGTAGGCTGGGCCAGAAGAGAAATAGGCCAGGCCCTAGGGTTTCTACCCAAGAGGCTTTTAAAGATTTTCTAAGGATTTCTAATTTCAGAAATTGAATTAAAATTATTTGAGGTCTACAAAATTGTAAATAAATTCAAAAAATCTAAAAAACAAGAAAATTCCTTCCAACACAAGGAACCCAAATAAAACAAGTTTTCACTTAATTAATGTTTACTTTAGTCAAATTAAATCTTCTTAATTTGTAAAAATTCAATTTAAGCTTTAATTAATTTCAGAAAAATACAAATGATGAATTTTATTTTAAAAGCTTCAAAAAGACTCTGAAAAACAGGAAGTTATAGCCGATATAAATAAAGTCGCTACAGTTTATACTACAATCAACTTGTAGACTTCGCCTTTAAAGGCACTCCGTTTGAAATCTAGTTATTGTAGAAAAGCTGACAAGCAGTTTTTAGTAGCCAAAAAGAAGAAGCCCATTGATGCCACTAGTTTGGTCAACATTGTTTTCCTTGATATCTAGCTAGCACCTTCCCAATTGGGTAAGTTTCGAGCCAAAGTTCTAAAGAGTTTTAGATTTTAAAACTTAGGTTTCAACGAATTTTAACAAGTTTATACTAAAGGGTTTAACAAGTTTTTTTTTGTCAAAAATCAAACAAGAGTGAAAATCTCGATGTACGCACTACCGCCGCACGACCCCTCATCTCAACAATTCTAGGCCCACCGGGATGCCACAGCCAATGGCCTTCTCACCTACCACCAAGCTTGTCGGTGGCTCCGTGGCCACTTGGATGTCGCAGCCGCTCACCTTCCTGCCTTGCCCCTGATGATGAGGCCTAGTTACTAACCATGTCTCCGAAATTATTTGCTGTGAGCAAATTGTGTCGCGTGATTTAATTACAGAAATTGCCGCGAAGAAAGGAGAAGTGTTTTGTGCTAGAGTTTGAGGGGTTCTGTGAGGGCCTTTTGTAGCCACAGAACATGATTTAGAAATAAAAGATAAGATATATTCTGAAGAAGTTAGTCAGCGTCGACGGCGTGTTTTCTGGTGTCGTCTTTGACTCATTCTTGTTACGAGCAGAGTAGCGCATGGCGAGATATCATTCCTCCATTGACTTAATCGATCACCAAGTCATCTACTCGATCGTCACCAACAGCATCAGTGTCAAACTATTCGAGCGGAGGAAGATTTTGACTATGTACAAAGGGGTCGAGCGAGCGATTGAACACCGAGAAGTCAAAACCTTCATCAAGTGCTGAGATATTCCGAAAAGCAGAGGCAGTCATTCACACTCCTCTAATTGCAGTATTTGATCCTACAACATATGCTCCTTGTACCCTTGTAGAGTCGCATACTTCTCAATATGTAGAATGATGCATGGTAAAAGATTACAGTAATACTAGTTCAGTGCAACTATCAGTTCACAAGTGTGTGTGTAGTGCTAATGGCTATTTCAGTGCTAAGGTGCTAATGGTGACATGGACAATCTAATCTAGATTGTGTGGTTGTGTAGCTCAAATGGAGGTAGGTGAGAACCCCATACAACTTGATGGGTTTTGTGAAAAGTGCAAGGGTTTTCTGCAAAAGCGTTTAAGTGGGATGGGTTTCTGCCCACCTCCATCACGCCACACGACCAAGATTGGACGGTCCACATCACCATTAACACCTTAGCATTGAAATAGCCATTAATACTAGATATGTTCATGTGTGTGTGTATGTATGTATGTATGTATGTATGTATGTATGTATGTATGTATGTATGTATGTATGTATGTATGTATGTATGTATGTATGTATGTATGTATGTGTGTGTGTGTGTATGCGTGTGTGTATATGTGTGTGTGTGTATTTGTGTGTATGGGCCATTGATATGAAAAGCCAACAATTGTTATAGAAGTAACAGGGCCTGTTCTTTTTGGTTGCGGCTTGTGGCTTTTGGTTGCAGTTTATGACTTTTGGGCTGTTTGTACGAAAGATTACAGAGTAACAGAAACTCACGTGTGGTTTTACCGATATAAATGAAGTCAGTAAAGTATGTACTACAATTAACTAGTAGACTCTATCTTGAAAAAATACTCTGTTTAAAAGCTAGTTACTGTAAAAAAGCCGAAAAGCAGCTTTTAGAAACTGAAAAGAATAGGGCCATAATCTTTCAATTTACAGACTTGTGACTTCTCTTCAGTATTGTCACATTTGACGCTGAACCAAGCACCGAAAGAATGATTTGTAAGCTTTTTTTCTTAGAGTAAACGCCATGGTTAAACTTATGAACGAATAGTAGGTTAAAGTATTTAGTATCCATCTCAAAAAATAATTAAGTAAAAATTCATAGATTTTGAAAATAGTACTTAATATAAAATTTATTGAGAGTAGATTAAAGTACTATCTAACTTCGACTTTAATCACCAACGGCAGAGAACATTGTAAGTTCTAGAAAGGACAAAGTGCCCATCAATTGACGAATTGATATATACCAAGTCAATAAAACTTGTGTTGATGCAATAGGGAAGAAACCATAGCATAATTGACAAAGATGCAATAGTGTGAGATTTTTTTTTTGCTTTTTTTCACCTAGGATTAATGTGGGGGCATCTGGAGGAGCATCCAATAAGTATATATGTAGATAGATAAATAGATAGACATATAGTTTATAAACATGAATATAATAGGTGCAATACATATAAAGTAGAAATCCAACTTGAATAATTTACATATTCAGCCACATTATTTTCCTTCCATATATGATGAGTGCAATACTAATTAGCAATGATTGTCTTTCTGTTTCCTTTTCTTCATAAATTACAAAGCAACATGAAACATAAGCTGTACATGTTTGTATCGGACTTGGACTTAGGAATATTCATAGTATCGGACTTGGACTTGGGCATGTAAGAACGTGTATATCTTTTACATTTGAATGCAAATTCTTACTTTCTATATCCTTAGACTTAACATGTTTGCATCCATACTTAATGTAAGATGTAGATTATACCCATACAAAGAAATAGATGGCCAAAATGTTTTCTTTTTTACGATTAATTTGAGAATTTCTAGTCTTTTTCTTTTTTGATTAATATAGAAATTTCTAACTTTTTACCTCGTAGAATTAACTGGGGGCTTCTGAAGAGCCTCCAATTAGTAAAGGTAAAGAAAGATACTCTTGGTCCACATGAACATCCCGCCATAGCTCAAATTTAATCCTGGGTCTGCCACTGCATGGACCAGGAATGTGTGCAACTAGAAGATGTGCCAGGATGGAAAGAATTCAAGTGGCAGAGGAAAATAAAAGAGTCCGCATCTAATTCTTTTTCAAGTGGCACACAAGAAACCAGAGACCATGAAGAGCATCCTTTCAGTTTTGACTGCTACCTTATTAAAGAAAGGAACACATCTAGAGATCACGTTGGAGATTAGAGAAGATTTATTCTATTTAAACATGCATGAAATCAAGGAGTATATTTTATCTATGGCCAAACTGCTAGGGGTGCAAACGGAGCGAATACGGACGGATATTGCTCATCACATATCCTTTTCCATATTTTTTTTATCGGAGTCGGACACGGATAGTACCGGATACGAATACGAATGTGGATATTCTCAGTCATGAATACGGAGCGAATACATGCCGCCCCGAATATGGTTAGTTTCGGTCACGAATATTTGATCGGAAACGCGCAAAAACAAATTTCACATGGTGACAGGGACAAGTTAAGCAACTAGTAAATTCTAGCTAGCAAATTAGCAAGTAAATGATAGAGACTAGTTAAACAAGTAGTAGCTAACTAGCTACATGTCACATGGTTCAAAAGTACAAATTACCCATATCCAAGTAGTCAAGTACATACTAGTTCATTTAACTTCATTACATTTAGCAAATGATTCCACCAGGCCTTCGTACCCCTTAAGGTCTCACATCGAGTTTTGTGAGGATATTTATTGCACTGCACCCAAAGTTGTTTCTCCTTTTCACCATTTTTTGTGTCAACAGTCACCATGTATTTAATATAGTGGTCTAAACCTTTGAGATACACTTCTTCTGCTTCTTCTCAACAGGTGTCCGGACCCGGAGCAACAATTCCAGAACCCTCTGTGTTATTCGCACTATCCCAGGAAAAGCTAGTGCACACAGGGTCACAACGATGTATATCTCACATACAACCACACTTTATTATAACAAAGGTTTAAGCCTCAAGGCCAAAGTTTACAATAATAGCATAGGACTGAAAGAAAACCGCAGAAACATAAAGATAGTGGCAGCCCATCTAGCCTTCCCACAAGGCGAATTGACTATAAGACGTGGCCTAGTTGCAATCCTCACCGAAGTCGTCGAAGGCTTCCTCTAGAAAGAGTTAAATTGAGCAACATAAGTACAAAAAGTACTCCACAAGTTACACCAGGAGATTAACAGAATTGATGCATGCATATGGAGTATCAAAGGAAGACATACTATGGTTTATTTGCATAAAAAGCATCATAGGAGTAAATACAGTAAAGTAAGTGCAAAAGCTGAATTTGATACATTAAGTAAAACAATGTTGTAAGCAAAATAGATACCGTTAGTGCAAGTCCATCCCCCACACTAACCTAACCACGAGTATCCCATCCGGACCATCTTTCCAAAAGATATCGTATGGATTCCATCCATACACTTTCACTACAAGAAACATGGCCTTCTATGACGAATATGTGATGACAATGGAACAATCCGTCATTAAATGCTTCCGTTTATGACGTTTTTCATTAGCCGGTCCTACTTAATGACAGAAATATATTATTCGTCATAAAGTCCAATCCAAAATCGTCATTAACTAGTTAAGCATAATGTTTGTGACAAATTTATATGACAATATATTGCTTTGTCATAGTTATTTAGTGAATAAAAAACAAATCTTATATATTCCACGATAGCATCCACATGCCCACTTGCCCAGTAAACCGTACCGGCTACATCGTCAAACGTGGCAGTGTGGGGCCCACATGTCGTCAAGTGTTGAAAATATGAAAAAGAAAAACAAAATTAGCCCACTTGCTGACATACGTCATATTTGCACATATTTATCCGTCATTTTACCCCATTATTTTTCGTATTTCGGGACCAATTATCATCATTTATACGCTTTTCTATATTTAATTGCTCAATTTGGACCATTTTACATTTTTCTGTATTTTTCTGCAGGCCGGCGTGATCGAGGTGCATAAACGACAAATTTTGCATTCTAGGGCTGCTCTGTACAGATGTACGCGTCAACACGATTGCGTAGGATCTTTTCGCGATGAAATCGGAGCTCTGGAGGTCTAAAACAGAAGAAAGTTTCATTGGGGAAGGACTGGACTGTATTTTCTTAAAATCCTGAGGGCCAAATCACAAATGGCCGAATTCCCCACCATCCTCCTAAACCCCAGCCGCCGCTGCCTGCAATGGACTGAGCCCGGCTTTCCTCTTCTGTCTCCTCCTTGCCTTCTTCTCTTTCCCCGGTTCTTCTCCATCTCCGGCCGCCGGCGAGGCCGGGCCGACTCACCGGCGCGCCATCCCCTCACCACCGCTCCTCACCGCCCTCTGCTCACAGCGCCGCCGCCATGCACACCTCCGGTCGGCGCCGCCGCTCCTCCTTCTCAACCCGCAGTGCCGCCGCTCCTTCCTACCTCCTCCCACCCTTCCTCTTCCTCTCCTCCGCAGCACCAGTGCGCCGCCGCCTTAGCTCCTCAACCACTCGCCGCATCTACTCCACCGAGACCGGGCGTCGCCACTCACCAGCTCCGGCCGCCTCCCTTCTTCTCCGCATCCGGCGCGCCACCATCCCCAGATCCACCGGCCGCCGCTCTTCATCTCTTCCACTCCCGGCCACCTTTCCTTCTCCTCTGTAGCCACCGGTCTTCCCAAATCTTCCCCGTCCGAAGCCCTTCTCCGCCGCCTCCCTTCTTTGCTCTCCCTGCCGCGCCACCATCACACGGCCGCCCCCTCTATTCCACTTCCTCTCTCGGCCCCCCTTCTCCGCATCCACTGCCGCTCCTCCGCGCTCACGCTCCTCCTCCCGTGCGCCACCACCTTCTCCTCTTCCTGTGCCCCCTTGCTTTTCCTCCCCTTTTCTTCTGCTCCGGCGCCGGCGAGGGCTGCATCGACTTCTCCACTGCCGCCGCCTGCACCGCCATCCTCTGCTCTCCCTCCGCATCCGACCGCAGCGATCTCCGCCAACCTCGACGACCCCAACCTCAGCTTCCTCTTCACCGACACCGACGGCGACGACTTCTTCCTCCTCAACTTCATCTGCTCCACGGCCTCCTCTTCTACGTCCCCGACGCTGCTAATCTGCTGCTGGTTCTACAACTCCTACGGCTTCATTAACATCTCGGTGGATTCCTTCTCCTTAATCTTCTGTTTTCAGTTACTATTACTGATACTATGTCACTGTTAATTGTTCAATACTATATGAACTGTGCTTGTTATTCTGAGGATTATGATCTGTGATATGTGATGCAGAATTGCTGTGATGTATGTCTGTGTTCAGTGTATTTGTGATCAGTGATGTGTAGGCTCTGTCTGTGCTTGTCCTGTTGTCGGTGTTAGTATATGTGTTTGTTTGAGTTGTGCGGATTAGCTAGCCGGCGATCGTTTCCTCCCCTTTACTGTCTCGACCCACCTAGTGCTTCTAGATCTTCCCTTATGCTTCTCGATCTCCCTCTTTTCTTCTATCTCGTGGTCGGTCGGTAGTTAAGTCGTGCGTACGTTCGTAGTTCTGTGTTTAGTGTTGTCCTGCCGTCGTCGTCTAGTTGGCCGTTGACTGTTTTCTCTCTCTCTCTCTCTCGACTCCCTCCTTGCTTCTAGACTTCCCCAGTGCTTCTCGACTTCCTCATTCTATCTCACGGTCGGTTGCTAGTTAGGTTGTCAGTCGGTAGTCGTGTCTAATTTCTGTTGCAACGTTTGTCTCGGTTGTGTCATCACTGGATTTAAGTATTGCCTGCCTGTTAATCTGTTATGGTGTCAAAATACGTCAGTTGAGTTCATTAGTATTTTCAGAACTTTGTTAAGACTTAAGACGTGGTTACTATTGATTGGGTGATATGGTTTAATATTTAGCTCCGTTTGCACATAAATATTAGAGATGAGATATATGTGGAAATGACTGTATTTTGTGTGTCAACAAACTCTAAATTTCGTAGAAATTTAATGATCTGTCGAAATAGTAGTTAGTTTGACCAAAGAGAATACAATACAGAGTAGCTTATGCTGGATGTAAGCATGTTGAAGGGTACCAGCAATTTTTCAAAGTTATCGGAAGAAAAAATAAAAGGGAAAGGTTTTAACGCACGGCTTCTAATTTAAAAACAGCTTATTGGATTGGCCAAGTAATAATATGGCAATTTCTTGCAAAAGATATACGGGAATTCTGTGTAGTTACTTTTACACAAACAAATTGATCTTGTTGTGAAACACATGTCCAGGTTGGGGATTTAGAGTGCTTCCACCATCTTTATCCAACTAGTAGTTGCTTCCACCAAACCAATGTTAGTACGACACCTTTTGATCCCCCAACTGATGCTTCATTTCTAGGTATTGGAAAAGAATGTTTTCATAAATCCATTAAGTTGATATTTTTATAGCACTATAATAATTTGCTACTTGTTGTCCTATTTCCATATGCGACAGATGGACAGGAGTTGGATCAACTGTAGACTATTTAGCAAGTCGCATCTGGAAGGGGTCAGCGAGTTCATGGATTTTGTTTCAAGGAGATTTGATAAGGATGAAGAGATACTTTGCCCATGCCGTAAGTGTTTGAATCAAATTTATGGTCATCAAGAAAAGGTGGAGGATCACTTATATATTCATGGCATGGCTAGCACATATACTAGATGGATAAATCATGGAGAAGCAATGGAGATTGGAACTAAGGAAAATGCAGACCATCTAGATGAACATATTGGTTTCAATGAGGATGTTGGTATGGATGAGGACGAAGAAGATGGCACCGATGATAGAATTCCTGACATGGTAGAGGAGCTGTATGGGGCTGAAGAGGAAGGTATAGCGAAAAAATCTTTATTTGGAGATCTATTAGAAGAGATGAAGAAGGAACTTTACCCTGGTGCAGCTCATACAAGATTTTCTTTTGTGGTGAAGTTACTTCATATCAAGTCATTTTATCGAATCAGCAATGTTGCATTCACTGCATTATTGAAGTTGTTATCATTCGCATTCCCAGATTCCTCTATTCCTGCATCTTACCAGGAAGCAAAGCAACTTATTCGTGCATTGGGACTTGGATATGATTCAATTCATGTGTGCCCAAATAATTGTGTTTTGTTTCGGAAAAAATTAGTAAAAGAGGATGTATGTCCAGTTTGTGGTGCATCAAGATGGAAAAATACAGATAGAAGGAAGAAGATTCCTCAAAAAGTGTTGCGGCATTTTCCATTGATTCCAAGGTTGAAGAGGATGTTTACTTCCAAAAAAATAGCAGAGGAGGCACAATGGCACCAGCTGAAGAGGAAACCAGTGGAGAATGAGCTCAGTCATCCAGCTGATGGTGAGGCTTGGAAAGAATTTGATAGAGAGTATGAGTGGTTTGCAAAAGATGCAAGGAATATTAGACTTGGCCTTGCTACGGATGGTTTCAATCCGTTTGGCAAAATGAGCTCTTCATACAGCATGTGGCCTGTTTTTCTTGTCCCTTATAATTTTCCTCCATGGGAGTGTATGGAGCAATCCAACTTCATGATGGGCCTACTTATCCCTGGTCCGGAATGCCCAGGAAAGGATTTTGATGTTTTCTTGGAGCCACTTATTGAGGAGTTGCTAGAGCTTTGGAAAGGTGTCCCTACTTTTGATGCACTCAGTGGAAAGAAGTTTAATCTACATGCTGCGATTATATGGTGCATTCATGATTATCCAGCTTTGAGCACATTGTCAGGTAGAGTCACAAGAGGTTATTATGCTTGTGTGCGATGTGACAAAAATCCTTGTTCCAGAAGAATAAGGAATAAGATATGTTATATTGGCCATCGACGATTCCTTGCAAAGGACCATCCCTGGAGGAAAAAGAGAAATTTTGATGGTAAGGCTGAAAATCGTGACAAGCCAGAGGAATTTAGTGTAGATGAGCTGATGGAGCAACTGGAGAGGGTCAAGGATGTTAGACCAGGAAAGCATCCTGAGAGCAAAAAGAGAAAGTGGGAAGCAGAAGGTCAATGTTGGAAGCGAAGGTCATGTTTGTGGGATTTGCCGTATTGGTCAAGTTTGAAGCTTCGACATAATCTTGATGTTATGCACATCGAAAAAAATATATGTGAGTACATTCTTGCTACATTTCTCGGCATCGTTGGGAAGACAAAGGACACTATAAATGGTAGACTTGATTTGGAAGACATGGGCATAAGGAAAAATTTACACTTGAAGCGTGATGGAAATTCGTATAGTGTTCCGCATGCCCCCTACACAATGACAAAAACTCAAAAAATTGCCTTTTGCGATTTTTTGAGAAGTGTAAAATTCCCTGATGGATATGCTTCTAACTTAGCAACATGTGTTACTGCTGATGGATGCAACCTCCAAGGATTGAAAACTCATGATTGTCATATCCTACTCCAGAGGATTTTACCTGCTGCCATTAGAGGAATCATGCATAAGGACATATATGAAGCACTTGCTGAATTAGGCAACTTCTTTCAGCAATTATGTGCAAGAACTTTGAAGTTGGATGTTTTGCAAAGAATGAAATCTGAAATCCCAATTATTCTCTGCAAACTTGAGATAATATTTCCTCCTTCTTTCTTTGATGTCATGCTACACTTGACTGTTCATTTACCTGATGAGGCAATTTTGAGAGGGCCGGTACAGTATGGATGGATGTACCCAGTAGAAAGAAGGTTGTATACATTGAAACGTTTTGTGAGGAACTTGGCAAGACCTGAAGGGTCCATTGCAGAATCATATGTTGCCACTGAGTGCTTGACCATTTGCTCAAGGTACTTTGATGATGTTAATACACGACACAATCGCGAGGGCAGGAACAGGGAGCGTGTTGATTTGAGAAAAGGTGATCTATCTGTTTTCCAGCATGGAGTTGATACACTTGGAGCCCCGAAGGTTACATATGTTGAACATGATTATGATAAAATGGTCTGGTTTGTGCTAAACAATTGTCCAGAGGTTGAGCCATACATGGAGTAAGTCATCCCATATGAACTTTTAAATTTATATTATGTAACCCACTAATTATTATCGCTCATGTTTGAATTAACTATGGTCTGCAGGATATGCAAGAAAGAGTTAGAGACTGAAGGATATCTTGATGTCGAGAGAGCCCTCGAGAAGGAATTTTCCTCTTGGTTTAAGAATCATGTGAGTTTATTTCATATTGCCCCTACCAATGTTGTTTGTATTGCTAATTCACTTATGCATTGTATTTTACTTGTACAGATTGCAAGATTACGTCACATGGAAGGAGAAGACATTAATGATGACCTATATGCATTGTCATGTGAACCGGATCTCCGAGTTCGAATTTTTTCAGCATGTCTTGTTGATGGTGTCCGATTCCACACATTTGACCGCGAAAAAAATAGAAGAACTCAGAATAGTGGAGTCATGACTGAGGGTACACATAATAGTGAAAATATTGATTTTTATGGTTGTTTGAATGAAATAATTGAGCTGCGGTATAACTCGGATTCAAGTGAGAGCCGGACAGTGGTTCTATTTCGATGTGATTGGTTTGACACACATGGCAAGCGAGTTAGAATGAAAGATGATGGATTTTTCAGAAGCATCAACCATAGCAGTTGTTGGTACAAGGATGATCCTTTTATTTTAGCAACGCAGGCAACAAAAGTATTTTACTTGGAAGACACCAAGCATAGAGACAGTTGGAGAATTGTCCAAAAATTTACACATAGACATTTGTGGAGTGTGTCTGAAAATGACAATGTTGAAAGACCCAATGGTGTGGGATTGTCATACCAAGATGATCAATGTGACGATTTTCATGTCCAACTAAATGAAGGAAATCTAGAGAATGAACATCCGGCTCTGGCCGATGAAGATTCTCTTCAAGTTGATGCAAGCGCAGTTGATAAGCTTCGTAGTCAAAGGGTAGACGAAGTGCAAGAAAGCGAGTCAAGTGATGATGAAGATGCAACTAGATGGCAATATATCAGTGATAATGAAGGTCCAACACTGACTAGCAATGATGATGATGATAGCGATATGGAGTAGCTCTGAGCATATTTGGCAGTAGTTTGGCAATAACCTCTTTTCTCATGTAAGATATTGCATTTCATTAGGTTTATTATTGTTAGAGATCGCAATTCGGTAGCTCATATTCTCTGCCCATATGTCATGTTTTACTAGGTACTGTTTTAATTAAATTGCTTTCTGATCCAACCTCTGCAGGAGCTATTACCGCTGCACACACGATGGATGTCCTGTCCGGAAGCATGTTGAAAAAGCACCAGATGATGTTAATAATATTGTCGTAACTTACGAAGGTAAGCACAACCATGATCAACCATTTAGAAGCAGCAGCGAGTTGAGAGAGGGGCCTGTTTCTGTGATCACTCCAGTAGCGACAACCACTGAGCAACCCAACACGGTGACCTTGACATCAGATCAGAAACCTCAAACCAGCACGCAGAAGGATGCTGACGGTGAGTCCATTAAGGACACGACTATAGAACTTGGAGGTGAGAAGGCGCTGGAGTCTGCACAAACCCTGCTCAGCATCAGAACTAATTCTGCACAAACAATTAATGTATTAGTTTGTGATATTTATTGGTTCTGTGCGCTGCTGTTATGTTATATGAGATGAGGATTGGCATTCTGTGGAGCCCTAGTCTGCACAAACCCTGCTCAGCATCAGAACTAATTCATGTGTGGGGGGTGCTCTTTGGCACAATGTGTGGTGTTCTTGTTGGATTTATTGCACATTTTAGCCGATCTGAGATATGGTTATTTATTGTTATGTCATCGGAATGTGCATGATGTATGCAAGTTACAGTATGAACGCCTGCTTTTTTTCGATCATGGAAGCCCCATCCCTCCATCCTGCAGTGGACCAGCTGAGTAAATGGATCAGCATGTTAAAAAAGTATCATTGCTTGTGTTAATTACTGTTAAATTCTAGTATTATGTGGGCCTCGCATGAGATCGTTGAGGATCCTGTGGACATCCTAACCTCAACTTTATGAGGATCCTATTAGGCTCTATTTAGATCACGGGAGTTCCGTAGGAATTTTATTGGAAAGAAAATGCCATCTCTCACTGCATCAAGGTTCCCAGGAAGTGGAAATTTGAACCTTGCAATTTGCAGGGCTTCAAAGTTCGAAGTACGGACACAGTCCTGGTAGGTGCTCAAAGACAATAAAGATTAATAATGAAGAACTGTAAACTAAATTTAAGATACTGTCAAATAAGTCTCCCTCGTAGGATTCAACAGAAGTTCATGGCTTGTCCTGTGAATAAGAATAAAAATGAAGATGGATTAGTAATGGCAAAAAAGATATATTCACATGAGCCTTTTGGAATATGCAAAAAATAATTTAAAAATATTCACATTGAAAAAAGATTTGTGTTATTATATACAGGAGTTGACATTGAGTGGGGTATGAATTATTGACCTTGAAAAAACTAGAGTTTAAAGTATACAAACATTTAAGTTTTTCATTCCAAACTGACGCACGATCTTGAATTGCACGTCTAAAGTATATATTTGTCATTTAAAGATCTTTTTACAGCACATGTAGTTCAGATTTTAAGTAATTCTATAAATAATACATATTGTTGCCAAGAATTACAATTCAATCGTTTACATAGACAAACATATGCCATCAATGTTAAGTATAATGCAAAAAGATAATGTTATGTATTAATCACCTCGATTTTTGCTAAGGAGAGAAGAGTTGACTCGGAATTGGTAGTAGAATTGCGCGCTTCCGATTTTTGTTAAAGTACTAGTTAGAGATTCGTGCGTTGCAACGGAGTCATAAAAATGGTTTCATATTTGTTTTCATATTTTTTTTCGGATATGGATACGAAAATGGATAACTCAAATACGAATACAAATACGAATAATATTGAATACAGATACGGATCAAATACGAATCGAAACGAATACGGTTACGAATATTTATCGGAACATGAAAACCCCTTAAACTATACATCTAAAATTAACGAAAATATGTAAATAGTTCATCTTGTCAAAACATTCATGAATCTAAACAAGCATAGTCTTTTCATCCACAATGAAAATATACTCGATAGTCGATCATAACATAATTACATAAGTAGCAACAACGTGCAATTTATAGAATATATATGATGACATGATAGAAACAATCCGTATCCGTATCCGATCTGAGAACTATCCGAAAATAATCCGATCCGACATAATCCGTATCCGTATCCGTCCGGAGCCGGCGGAAAATATCCGATCCGTTTTCACCCCTAGTTATGTCCCAGATATCCGGTTTCGTATTTTCCGGATTATCCGTATCCATATTCGACGGATACTAGGTTTACTGTATTCGTATCCGTATCCGATAAAAAAATACGTATCCGTATCCGATCTGAGAACTATCCGAAAAAATCCGATCCGACACAATCCGTATCCGTATCCGTCCGGATCCGGCGGAAAATATCCGATCCGTTTTCACCCCTAGTTATGTCCCAGATATCCGGTTTCGTATTATCCGGATTATCCGTATCCGTATTCGACGGATACTAGGTTTACTGTATTCGTATCCGTATCTGATAAAAAAAATACGTATCCGTATCTGATCTGAGAACTATCCGAAAAAAAATCCGATCCGACACAATCCGTATCCGTATCCGTCCGGAGCCGGCGGAAAATATCCGATCCGTTTTCACCCCTAGTTATGTCCCAGATATCCGGTTTCGTATTATCCGGATTATCCGTATCCGTATTCGACGGATACTAGGTTTACTGTATTCGTATCCGTATCCGATAAAAAAAATACGTATCCGTATCTGATCTGAGAACTATCCGAAAAAAAATCCGATCCGACACAATCCGTATCCGTCCGGAGCCGGCGGAAAATATCCGATCCGTTTTCACCCCTAGTTATGTCCCAGATATCCGGTTTCGTATTATCCGGATTATCCGTATCCGTATTCGACGGATACTAGGTTTACTGTATTCGTATCCGTATCCGATAAAAAAAATACGTATCCGTATCTGATCTGAGAACTATCCGAAAAAAAATCCGATCCGACACAATCCGTATCCGTATCCGTCCGGATCCGGCGGAAAATATCCGATCCGTTTTCACCCCTAGTTATGTCCCGGATATCCGGTTTCGTATTATCCGGATTATCTGTATCCGTATCCGTATTCGATGGATACTAGGCTTACTGTATTCGTATTCGTATCCGATAAAAAAATACGTATCCGTATCCGATCTGAGAACTATCCGAAAAAAATCCGATCCGACACAATCCGTATCCGTATCCGTCCGGATCCGGCGGAAAATATCCGATCCGGAAAATATATATTTGCAGTGTTTTAAATATATTTATATTGTGTATGTGCATCATGAATTGGTAGTAGAACATTAACTATCTTTTATACAACATATGCATTATCTAGCATTTATACACATGTTATCTACTATTTAAATATTTTTAGTACAGTTATTATATACCGGGTATATTAGATAAATAAGAATGGGCGCTAATTTGATGCAACACTTTTATCTGCCCGCGACGGACTGCCGCCCGCACATTACCACGTCGCCCATCCCATTCCCCACCTAGCTGATCCCATTCCCCTTTCTCGGCGACGGTTGCTGCCTCCGCGGCCTCACCTTCCCTCTACCCCCTCTCCCGCCGCCTCACCCCCTGATCTCTGCCCCCTCTCCCGCCGCCTCACCCCCTGATCTCTGCCCCCTCTCCCGCCGCCTCACCCCCTGATCTCTGCCCCCTCTCCCGCCGCCTCACCTCCTGATCCCAAGACCACAGCATCACCTCCCCTGTGCCCCAGGACGGCCGCATCGCCTCCCCTTCGCCCCAAGACCGCCGGCCGCCGCCAACGTGCCCGTCGTCGATCTGCAACTCACCCCCTCCCAAGACCGACATGCCTCCTGGGAGGAAGGCACCACCAAAGACAAGGAAGCCCCTTGGTAATTTCATATGAATCCTTCCTCATGGTAGAGCGGGATCTGTAGTTTCGGGTAACAATTACGGTGGTGGCGAGGGTGGAAGGCAGTTAGGGCATGGGGGCAGGGCGACGGAGGGCGGCGACCAGGAGGCTGCGGTCTTGATTTGGTTCCGATCCCATCTTGCCTAATGCAGCGAACCGTGCATAGTGCTTGCTCTTTCGTGCAGCCTTGTCAGCCTAAGTTATGGTTATTTTGTATATTATCCTGTTAGGTTACATTACGTGTAGACCTATGTTTTTAGGGCATAATGCATATATCTGATTGATCGGTGTAATGGCAGTAGCTCATGCCGTTGGCTTCCTTGTTTTTTTAAGCAATGTCAGTAGCTAATGGTGTCAACTTCCTTGTTTTGTTGTGCAATGAGAGTAGCCATATTTCTTGTTAATCAGGAACATTTATCCTAGCAACTGTTTAAATGAATGTACAGAAGCACCATTATGTGAATATGAGAAGATAAGGGCTGAAAATATGATGAGGAACAATCAATTGTTGCAAAGACTTGGGGTCAATGCACTAGCTTCAATGGTTAACAATACAAGAGCAAGGAGCAAGGATGATAGTCATGAACAATCAGGATCCCTGAATAATCCTCAGGGCGATGAGGGATCTGACCAAGATGAAGTCAGCAAGGTACCAAGCACTGTTCTTGCTAATTACCTATGGTTCTGCAATTTCATTAATTTGTAGCTAATTTTTCTTCTTTGCTGCCAAACGAGGCTTCTCAGGCTGCTGAGGACGTATGTAACAAGAGTTCCCATGATAAAAGGAACTTCTCTGCTAGAGGATCAAGCATATCAAAGAGAGTGGTGGCACCTCAGCAACAGGAGGAAACTACTAGAGTTACTAGGCAAAGAACTGCTGTCGCACAGGATGCATTGGTATCTACTACTACTAGCCAGAATGAGGAGCAGATCAACGTTAATGATGAAGGCAAGTGATTATCATATTTGGTCTCCATATCAAATGTTGCTTATTATATTAACTAGATCTATGCCTGTGTATTGCAACGGGAGCAAAAAAAATCAACAAGGATCATACTAGTGATGATCCACTAAAGTAGCAAATATCATATTTCTGGTAACCCACTGAATTAGCAGATATTGTTGGTGACACATAGGACTGAACAGCTGAATCCTCGGAACCATAATGACTCACATGGTAGTAAAATTTAGTGTTTTTTTGCATATTGTGGCATAGATGGGCAAATTCAATGAGGTAAAGCGTAGGTCATTCAGATATACTACTATGATTACATTGCTTTACTGAATCATTCACATATACTACTATGGTTGGATTGCTTTCCTTTTAGAATTAGAGTACTTGAATTGTATTACATAGGGTAGTATTGGTACTTAGATAGTACACAAAATTTAATATTTGACACTAAATCTGCAAAATGAAATTTTAATAGGTCCATTAACAGCAAATACACAAGAAGTGCCGAGAGGAATCAGTATGGGCAAAGAATTGGATTCGTTAAGCAGAGGATTAGGCACTAAGATTGAAATCAACATTACTGAAGGCAATAGAAGGCCACAGGCACCAATACAAGCCGCAAAGCTTGCTTCAGAGGGTGGGATCATACTCAGGCAACATATACCTATCTTTCCACATTGGAAGGAGTACAAGAAGCATGATCATCACATTACAAACTACATTGGCAAACTTGGTGTAAGTCTATCTATTTGACTTGTCCAATCAAAGGTTATGGTGTCTATTGCATGTTCAAATCTGATGTTTATGCTCTTTACTAGGGACATTTCACCATGGACACCGATAGTAATGCTGTAAAAGATGCATGTGTTGATATGATGAAGGGTGGACAACGACAGATGAGGTATAGGCTGAAAAAGAAGTACTTTGATGGGGTTCCGGCAAATCAAGTGAGGACAACGTCGCCTTTGAAGTGTATGACTGATGATCAATGGAGAGCATTGGTGGACATGTGGTCAAGCTCAAAGCACAAGGTACGTCACATATGTACTAGCTTGATATTCACAGTTAAGCTCTGCTAGCTCTTAGATAGATTTTCAGACACAGTAGTGGTTTGGAAATTGCATATCAAAATTGTTTCACCTGGCCAGCCTCTGTATTGATTGCTGTTTGTGTCTCCCTATCTAGTTATAATTGGGAAATGCTCTTTGACAATTGCAAGAGATTGGTTATAATAGGTTTCTTGTTAGAACAAGAGGTCGAAACAGTACAAGCTAAACATATTATTCAATCAACAGTATCTGACAAATTGTGTGGCAACTGGGAACAAGGGTTTCAAGGAATTGAATCGTCATTTGATGGTTATGACTTATACAACAACATCAAGAAACACAAATAATTTCATACCTGATTCACAAAAATAATAAGTGTTTCAGAGCGACTTAATGTGTATTGGATTTTTTGAAGTGCCCGAGTCATCAAACGGGATTGTATGTCTTCAGAATTCATGTATATTTCACCTTCCAGTTCACATTTGGGAATAAGTGCTGCCACCTGTCATAAATCCAGTAAAAGCAAGGTAAACAAATATAACGTAGCTTAAATGCCAAGCACATAAATTTGGCAAACTTAGAAAAAGTTCACCAAACATCCCACATATTTGAAAAATAGAAACTTTATGCCTTAACTGAAAGAACATGTCATGTCCTGACAGTGCTAAATGCAGCATGCTTAAGATGCAGATTAACAATTCTTCCAATTAGAATACACTGCTCTTAAAACATGGGAATTGATAGTCCAACTGTCAGATGAAATAACTACCAATTCATGTTCTTCTTTTGTATTACTAGGAATGCATGATCTTTATAATTCAATTTGTATAATTGATGCTACTGTAAGTAATCTTCTACTTATAGCAAACAATTTAAAGAGAAAAGAAAGATTACTGAAAATGGCATAGCGGAATGACATACACTATCCACAACAACAACATCAATGGATCCACCGACAAGTGTGTTCACTATGCTTAAAGAATTTTCAGCAGAATCAGGTTGTGCTATTAGGAGTTTTTCAGCGTCTACACCAATGGCTTCTGCAAATGAAGGGTTGAAAGCATTTTCTGCATCAATATAGGCATAATAACCTGCAAATATTCCCAATCACAAATGCCAATAAGATACTCTTCTTAGGAGTAAGAAAAACAATATCAAGTACAATGAACCAAACGGAGAGTACAGTGAAAGCAAATGCGTATAATTAAGCATTACGAAGTGAAGTAACACAGCTAGTCACTTAGGGTGGAATAGCTCTCTGAAAGTACTTCATAAGAGTGACATTTTAACCAGTTGGATGAAAGTACAATATTGCTACAATTTGTAAAAAAAAGACTCAGCAAATTAGAACAGTGTTTCCATTAAAACAAGATTGGCAGTGTTTACATATGTTTTTAAGTCCACATACACATAGTAACAACACGAGTATACTAACAAACAATCTTTACTAATAAAAGAAACATAGACCTCCATTCTTTTGGGTAACCTGTTTTTTTTCTATTTTTAACTTTTTTAAAATTTAATTATGTCAAATAAATCATCACATGAGTTATAGTGTAATTTTAGCTATAAGCTATTTTTTTTCAGCCTACCTGAGCGGGTTGATACTATATAATTAACCTACACCAACAACACGAACAGCTTTCGTTTTGTTTGTTTAGAAACGGTATGGATGGGGTCCAGAAGCACCTGCCCTGTTGGCCGACCTCTTTCCATGCCTAGCACACTGCTCAAGGGTTTGGTAAATGTCAGCTGTTTTATAGATACATGCTCAAGGGTTTGGTAAATGTGGCTTACCTTGATGTTTTCTTTCTCGTTTGGTAAGCGGTTAGAGCCTTCACCAAATGCTTCTTGATAGTGCTACTACTTCCTATCAAGAATAATTGATTTATCTCATCAAGTTTTGTGTGGACTTTCGTGGATCGACAAACTACACAACTAGTGTCAACGGTTTGGAAGAAAAATGATCCTTGATAAAAAAATAGTTATAGCAAACTACAATAAAAGAAATTCCTGCCATTTCCCTGTTGTCCGTCCTGTTTTAAGATTTTTATTGGATAGAGAATTACTAAACAATTAGAGAAATAGAAATTAAGTCCATACAACTTATTGGAGGGAATGGCGATGAGAAGGAACAGCAAGGAACAATATTATTGTAAGTGAGCACATGGCCTGCGTTTTTCTTGTCATCAACAGCAGAAAACAGCGGAGTACAGCTCAACAGCAAAAATGCTTCTTAAAATTTTAGCAGCGCCGAGGGACGGTCGGTAAACGCCAGTAACCATTCCATATCAGTGACTTTACACTGAATAAACACACCAGTTCCAAATCCTGCCATCTTTACGAATTTTAGTAAATCAAGAGAAATACTGACAGAGTATGACAGGTGAAAAAACAGAGGATACCATCGCCAGCAAGATGAATAAAATACATGACGACCGGTGACCGCTGGGAAGAGGGGAAGTGGGAACCCAGCAGGCAGCCAATCAACCAGGTTCCCAATCGGGTTAAATTTTGCAGCAGAGCAATTGACAGTAAATAGGACACAATGACAGCAGTAGGTAGAGCAGATCAACACATCGAAAACATGGTTTCGAAAAAAAAACTACAAATAAAAAAACACACGCAGTTAACTGAGAAGCTGACATAAACATTATCTATAGGTAACAGTAGTCATCACCAAAAACTATCAGCACAAAAAAGATTGATCCAAGCCATAATTATATAGCATTCATTCATTCATTGATAAAAAGAGTAGCATGGTACCATAATCCAAAACTTGACAGCAAATAGAGACATCCAGTAGAATGGTTGAAATTACTGGATCGGTATGCGCATTCATTCATTCATTCATTGATGCTTCTATTATTTAATACTGGTTCCTGGTGGTGTTCTGAGTTACATTTAGTTCTTATAGAGAAAAGAGAAATATCTCTGTATATTACCTGCCATCGGTATGCGCATGAAATAAGTCATGAACATTAGATGCTTGAAATAAGCCATGAACATTAGATGCTTGAAATTTAGTGTTATCCACTGTAAGTGGTAACAATGCTTGCTGGTAAGTGGTAACAATGCTTGCTTGTTGGCTATCAGTTGTCCTGTAACAATGCTTGCTGGCTGGAATGAGCAATGCTTGCTGGCTGGAATGAACAATGCTTCCTTTTTAGGGATTATACTTGTATTCTTTAAGTCCATAAATTGTGTACCCTACATGACCATAAACTGAAAGTGTAAGTTGAAGATGATGTAGATTACAAAACAAAAAAGCTATGTTTGGTATAGCATAGTCTGTCTTTTATGTCTCTCATTAATTGTTCCAGATTTCTTTGGAAGCACCTGTCAAAAATCAATCTCATCATTTTGTATTTTTTTAGTATACTGTTTGTATTACTCTTCTCTTATACAATTATGCAATCTTCAGGACAAATGCATCAAAAACCAACTGAACCGTGAGAAAGTCCAGTTCCAGCAGCGGACGGGTTCTCGTTGTTACCTTGCACATGCTTATGTCGCGGTAAGAACACCAACAATGCAACAAAATTGCTTAGTCTTGACGTATGCATATTGGTTGCTACTCAGCCTTGTAGCAACCTAATAATTTTTGTCCAATTGTGCTAAACTGATCTATCATAAATTACATATAATGTTTGTTGTTGTCTCCTTCGAATCACAATAATAAGCTGCTCTGCTCGATCTTTTTTCAGCATATAATGGAATTTATGTACTTGATATAACCCATTGATCATGTGCCAATGAACAATACATGTTTAAAACTATTAAATGTGCTTGCATATATCTATCGAGGTTGTTCTGTTATTTGATACTACTCCATTGCCCATGCTTATGTTTTCCATTACAGACTACATTGCATTACTGGTAGCTCCATGATCTTATTTTAACCATTCTAGTCTATATGCATAGTAACTGACATCTAACATGATTACTCATCATATATGTTTCAATCTGACACTTCAAACTGATTTCACATGTTTCAGAAGAAAGAAAAATATAAGGATACAGAACCCACTGCAATTGATCTCTTCAAGGACACACATTGCAGCAAGAAAATTGGTTTTAGTGAACCTGTGAAGAATGCTATCGTAAGTATTTGATTTCTCTTTTTTTTTTCCTCATAGACATGAATATATTGGAAACTGCCCCCATAGTACAATATGAAAGACTAATTTAATTGTATATGATGCTAGGCTGCTATGGAAGCTATTGTGGCTGAACCAGTTGAAGAAGGACAGCAGCCAAAGTCTTCTACTGAAGTGGTTACCAAAGTTTTGCCAAAGTCAAGTTTCCTTCGACATATGGGTCTGCAGTCTGCCACCAAGACAAGTGAAAGAGGTGCTGTTAGTGCGCAGGTGCAAGATCTCCAGGCTCAACTAGAGACGGAGAAGCAAGAATCTGCAGGACTTCGGGAAGAGGTTGGTATCTTGAAGGCGCAGGCAAAAGAATATGCACAAGAGATTGATAGTGTGAAGAAGGCACAATATGATACTCAACAACTGGTTCGTCAACTACTTAACTTTAATCAGAGTCAGGTGACTCCTCCTTGAAATTCCAGGGCCTGCTTGTGAGCATGAGCACATACAAGTTTATGCTGTATCCATCACTTTTCTTGTGATGTTAGAGCTGTTCTGGTTAGTTGCTTTAAAGTTAGGTGACTTTACTGTTTTATTTTTGTAATTGGAGTTTTGGTTGAACTTGTACTGTTTCTTACTTGTGCTATTTGGTGAACTTATACTGTGGTCTGATGGGTCTAGTTTGGTTAAACTATGTTGCTGTTTCCAAATTTATGGTTGATGTATGAACTCTCATCTTTGTATGTATGCAATGAATTGATAAAATGTATTGTTGTTTATTGCAGCAATTTTCAAATAGGTACGGTTAAACAGTTCTGGCTGCTAAAGCCCAAATAATAAGGCCCATGAATTTATCCACGAATAAAAACCCTAATGGGTTTTAAATGGGCAAAATTCAGGCCTAAAGCCTATTTAAGAACAGGCTAAATTTTAGTCTAAACTAAATTTAAATGGGCCAAGCCCAATAATCTATGACGACGAAATTTGTCACGATATTCTTTACACGTCACTTGCCACGTCATCTGCCATGTCAACTTCGCCATGTCAGCGTCCATGTGGCAGCTCCCTAGGCAACGGTCCGTGACGTTTTTCATGACAATCTGGAGCGTCATAGTTGCTTGTGACGAAAATGTACCGTCACTAAAACTATGACATTTTTTGTTGTTTCGTCATGAAAGGTGTTTAGAGACGCACCTTCTGTGACAGTAGCCTTTTCGTCACTGAGTCGTCACAAATTGGGTACAGTGACAAAAAAACCACTGTTTGTGATGATATTTAATTGTCATAGAAGGCCTGTTGTGTTGTAGTGTTTTAAAATCTCTCATGGATTCCATCCATCCATAAGGTGTTTGCAAACCATTTTGGAAACCAAAGTCTAATCCGTGAAAAACTTCACTCAGCTTGCTCATGACCGTGGGCACGGCTATCCGGGATAGATTATACACTCTGCAGAGGTTGTACAGCTTTACCCACAAGACATGATCATCCCTTTTTGCCACCGGATTAACACACTTCCTTAGGTGTGCGACCAGGAGATCATGACAAGGCCTTTACAATGATCCGTTGTCAACATAAACACGCCGCCACTAAGGTTTCACCACAATATGAATCCACATGTTGAAGCCCCCTCTTGTGCCATGTGAGACTTCTCACGGCACGCCGCGCTCACATTCAGCCTATAGCGAGATTAAGTTGGAACTTCACAAATTATTCGGCCAGGTCTGTCCCATACCAGACTTGTGGTAGTACGATAGGCTTTGCAATAGTAGCTCACAGACCGGTCCTTAACTTGACTTAGGCCTAACCACTAACCCCTTGTGCCTAGCAATCAACATCGAGTCACCAAACTACGATGCATACCAGCAAACACCCACCACCATACCATTGCCAAAGTCTAAATCAGTTTTATATTTTATTTTGAAATAATTTCATAAACATTCTTGACCCACCAAAGTCAAGAATTCAGTTTTAAAGTCTATCATTTTATGTGAAAGATCATCCCAAACCATAAGTATTATAAGCATGGCTAAGCATTTCTACAAAATTTCTAGTTAGTGCTATTGTACTAACTAGGTTTTATCTAGGGTTGACAAGGTATATTGATATCCAAGGTCAAATTTGGCTGTCCAAAGAATTTGGGTGTAACTAGAGTTCAAAACTGAATTTAAACTAACTTGAATAAAATTACGCATGCAATAATAATTTAAAAACAATATAAATAATTTAAAATAATGGGATCAACATGGTCAAGGGTGTAACTTTCCTTGCTCGAAGACCTGGTGCGAATCGTCGGCGTCGTTCTCTCCGAATTCGTCGAAATCTACGCGCGAAGAATCCAAACCAATAAATTCAAATAAAATTAAAAAATTGAAAAAGAGTCTAAATTTGGGTAGTTTAGGATTTTAGAAGAATTTAGAAATTTGAACGGCTCAAATCGGAGTTAAAATGAAGAAGTTAGGGCTTCCGAAAGATTAAAAGGAGGGAAAAAGGAAAAAGCCGGTTTTCGGGAATTATTTTTGTACTGAAAAATACTATTTATGACGTCAGCCACTTTGAATTTTCTGGGTGGGAATATATATATTTTTGAAATAAACAGTTGGGCTGTTACAGCAGGCTCAACTTCTCCATGGTCGAGGAGGCCATGGTCGAGGAGGACATGGTGGTGATGTACATGAAGTTGACTTCTTGCTGCACCCCAATGATAGGTACCACTGCCGAGACCATAGCAACAAGGAAGAGAAATTTGACAAATTAAAGTTTTCTATACCTAAGTTTGTAGGTGGTACTGCTCTTGAGGAGTATCTCACTTAGGATCTTAAGGTGAACAAGGTGTTCCGCTTGCACAACTACACCGAAGACAAGAAGTTAGCAATGGCATCACTTGAATTTGATTACTATACGTTGATTTGGTGGGAACAAGCTCACAACCAAAGGAGAGATCATAGTGAACCTCCCGTTGCATCGTGGGTTGAGATGAAGGATGAAATGAGGGCATATATAGTTTTGTTCTTGAACATTGTAAATGTGATCTTTTTGATAAGCTGCAGAATTTGAAATATGGCAACTACACGGTGGAGGAGTACTACGAGGAGATAGGGATGGCCATGGTACATGATAATGTGTATGAATAAAAAGAGCAAACTATGGCGTGTCTCTTGGTTGGTTTGCACAATCCCATCAAACGCATCACTAAATTTCAGACCTACAACAATGTGGTGGAGTTGGTACATCAAGCAACAAAGGCAGAAAAATAAGTGCAACAAGATGCTAAGTTATCAAAGGCATCTTCCTTCACTCCCCATTTAGCACCTACAGGAGGTAAACCCACATCACAGTTCAATTCCAATAGAGCTAACAATTCTACTAAAAGTTTTTCTCCTAGTACACAAGCTGCGCCAAGCGGAAAACAAGCATCTACTTCAATTGCAAAGAAGGGTCCATCAGCTAGTGTTATTTCTTCTGTCAGATCTATGACAAAGAGTAGGGAAATTTAGTGTTTGAAGTGTTTAGGGCATGGTCACGTTGCCAAGGAGTGCCCAAACAACCACACTATACTTATCACTGAGGAGGGTGAGTATGATTCTATAAGTGAAGGTGAAGATGGCCCACACCATGATTTGGAGAGATATGATAATGTTGAAGATGAGAATGGACAACATGCTACATATTGTGATTTTAAGACTGGCCCATCCCTCATTATTACAAAGAAGGTACTAAAAGTTTAGCCTAAAGAAGATAATGACCAGTGTTGCACTTTATTTCAAACCAAGGCAAAGGTTGATGGGCGTGTATGCAAGGTGATCACTGATAGTGGAAGTTATCACAACTTAGCAAGCACGGAATTGTGTGATAAACTTGGTTTGATGTGTTAAAAACATTCCCCATCCATATCATATTCAATGGTTGAGTGATTGTGGGGAAGTGAATATTACTGTTAGATATCATCATCCTATTCCTAGGTTAGATAATATACTTAATGAATTGAGTGGCTCTATTATCTTTTCTAAGATTGACTTGCGTAGTGGTTATCATCAAATTAGAATGAAACAAGGTGATGAATAGAAAACTATTTTTAAAATCTAAGTGTGGTTTGTATGAATAGTTTGTGATGCCTTTTGGTTTATCTAATGCCCTTAGTACATTCATGGGCTTAATGAACCATGTTTTTGAGAACTTTCATTAGAAAATTTGTGGTTGCCTATTTTGATGATATTTTGATATATAGCCGCACCTTAGAAGATCATGTTGAACATAGAGGTGCTTAGAATTGAAAAGTTGTATGCAAATCTTTAGAAGTGTACTTTTTGCACTATTAAAGTGGTGTTCTTAGGCTATGTTATTTCAGCTCATGGAATAGAGATAGATGAATCAAAGTTGAAGCCATAAGAAATTGGCCTACCCCTATTAATATTAACCAAATTAGAAGCTTTTATGAACTTGCTGGTTTTTATCCACACTTTGTTAAAGATTTTAGTACCGTTGCTGCCCCTATTGAATGAATTAATTAAAAAGGGAGTTGCTTTTGAGTAGGGTGAATCACAAGATAAAGCTTTTGCTGAATTAAAGAAGTATTTGACTGAAGCACCATTACTTATTGTCGTAGGGGTGGCCCCCACCTAAACCCAGCAGGCGTGGTAGGAGATTATAAGGCCCAGAATAGGCCATGTGTAATGACATAACTGCCCCCAGAGGGGATAGCCAGATATAAGGGTATAACTGTAAAAGCACTCCTCATGTGTATATATATATGAGAATAAGCCATGGGGAGGACCCAGGCCATTACACTTATCTTCATCACTCTCCACTACCATCTCTCTCTCTGTTTGGTCTGTAGCCACAACAGTTGGCGCCGTCCGTGGGGAGGACAGGACAAGCCTGAAGACCGAAGAAGAAGGATGGCACCGAAAAAAGCTTCTTCAGCGGCGGCGAAGGGAAAGAAGGCGGCCGGGCCGGAGCGTCGTATGAGTACCAGGGCTTCGGCATCGGCAGCGGCGGACGCGGGTGGCGACGCAGGCGCGGTGGCCGAAGACGCCGACGTTCGCGCGGCGACGACCAACCTCGCCACCGGCAACGCGACGATCGCCCCCGTCACCGGCACCGTGACGACCCGCCCCGTCACCGGCGTTGCGGGGACGGACCCCGCGGCCGGCCCCGCGGTCGAAGATGTCGACGCGGGTGCGGCGACAACCGACCGGGCCAACGCAACGACAGCCGACCTCGCCGCCCCCACTGCAACACTCGCCGGCGGCGCGGACCGGGCGGTCCGAGGTAGCCACGACGGAGCGACCGGCAGCTCGGGACCTCACGACGCGGTCGTCCCCGCGCCGATCCGCCCGTCGGGAGTACCGGCGACCCCGCCTGCACCGGCGATGGAAAGTGCCCTGCTGGCGGCTCTCAACGCGTTCCAGCGGGAGCTAGGGGACCTTCGCGGAGCCGTCAGAGATATACAAGAGGCTCGGAGTCAGCAGGCCGCGCCAGTAATCGCGTCCGAGCCCACGCCGGAGAGGGCGGACAGTCGCGAAGCCCCCACGTCTAGCCGCGTGCCGCTGCGGCGCGTGGATCCGGAGTCCCCGCTTTCGGCGGGGCTGCAGCAGGCGGCATGGCCCGAAGACTTCAAGTTCCCTAGCGCCATCGACTCGTACAAAGGCGACACGGACCCCCGGGAGTTCGTGCGCGTATACGAAACCGCGATCGAAGCCGCGGGCGGAGACGACACCACGAAGGCAAAGGGACTCCCCCTCGCGCTACAAGGAGTGGCGCTCTCTTGGTTTTTTACCATAGAGCCGGGCTCCATCTACGCGTGGGAACAGCTCCGCGTCCGCCTTCACAACAACTTCCAAGGAAACTACGTCGACCGGGTCGACGCGGACCAGCTCTTTGCAGTGAAGCAAAAACCCTCGGAGAAGCTCCGGGACTACTTCAAACGCTTCGCCAAGATCCGATGTCAAGTGAAAGACGTCAACGAGACCACCATCGTCAATGCAGCCATACAGGGCCTTCGTCCGGGCCCGATGGCCGAGTACAATGCGCGAAAGCCAATCAAGACGATGGCAAAGCTCTTCGACAAGATGGAAGAATATGCAAGGGCGGAGGAAGACGCGCGGCGAAGGCAAGGTGACGACTCCGACACCAACCAGGCCGGAGCCTCGGCAAAAGCCGAAGATCCTCTGAAGGGCGGTTCTTCGAAGGGAAAGCGTAAGCAGGAGTCGTCCAGGGACGCGCCCGACCGCAGCGACAACTCGCATAAGGAATCGTTCGATCAGCCCAAGCGCGGCCAGCAGAGGTCGAGGCGAAACCGGTACGTCCTCGACATCGAAGGCGGGTCCGACGAGGGCGCTCCAGCGGGCCGAGGCGGCTGGGGGCGTCGTGGCCGGGGGCGCGGCCGTGGCAGGGGCCGCGACGATAAGGGTCGTGGAGATTACGACGACCAGCATCAGGGACTGTGGTGCGTAGTCCACGGCCGCGGCAACCATGATACCCGCGCTTGCACCTCCATCGCAGCGCTGCGCGACAGCGTCGCCAGGGACAGGAACCCGGAGGCGCGCCCGCCTGCGGTGGCCCACGTCCAATTCCCATACGAAGCCCCCATGCAGGTACAGGCGCAGGGGATGCAGGTACAGGCGCAAGGGATGCAACCCCAGGAAGGCACCCTACGGATCCAAGCTCACGTACAGCAGCCTCGGGAGGGCCTCCTGTCGTTGCAGGCTCCGGACGCAGCCTACCGCAGGGTCATTAACGTCATATCCGGAGGCTCTGCGCTGGAATTTGCCTCGGCACGGTAGCAGAAGGCCTATGCGCGAAAACTACATCACGTGGCGGCATACCCAGCGCAAGCACCGCCGGATTGGGCGCAGCACGAAGTTACATTCACACCCGACGACGCCCAGGGTGTGGATTTCCCTCATCAGGACCCCCTGGTCATCCGGGTCACTATCGCGGGATGCGACATGGGGCGCGCCTTGGTGGACGACGGCAGCTCAGCGAACGTACTGTTTGCGGCGGCCTTCGACCAGATGGGGATCCCTCGAAGCCGCCTAGGGCCCTCGGGAATCCCACTGCAGGGCTTCGGGGGACAGCCCCTGCGGGCGCTGGGCCAAATCAGTCTTCAAGTCTCCTTCGGCCGAGATGACAATGTGCGGACCGAAGATGCCACCTTCGACGTGGTCGACCTTCCGTACCCCTACAATGCCATCTTAGGGCGCCCAATCCTCAACTCCTTTGGCGCAGTACCGCATCATGGCTATCTATGCATGAAGGTCCCGGGTCCCCGGACCATCATCACCGTCCGAGGCGACCAGGATATGGCCCGGCGCATCGAACCAGGTACCAGGTGCTCGCGCCGCGAAGTCCAACGGCGCTCCTAGAGCTGGCGTCACCGCGTGGAGGTCCGCGGGGCCATTCACAGGCGCCTTGGCGGGCCCTGCAGATGTCTAGCGACTAGAGGCTGCGGCCACACCACGGGCAAACGGTAAGTATATCCACCCTTTGTACTTGCTCACCCGCGCAAACGGGGATGTAATGAAGATCGCCGTTTGTCGCTAAATCTCTCTTTGTCACACGCAAGTACGCAGTGAAGGCGCGCGCAGGCTTAGCCAACGCGCGCGTCCCCGCAGCACAAAACAAAGACGCACGTCCGCGTGTGCACTCGCCGTAGCCAGGGGTACGGGACTGAGTATAAATCGAAGTCGCACGTTCGCGTGTGCACTCGCCGTAGCCAAAAGGTGACGGGCCTGAGTATAAACAAAGACGCACGTCCGCGTGTGCACTCGCCGTAGCCAGGGGTACGGGACTGAGTATAAATCGAAGTCGCACGTTCGCGTGTGCACTCGCCGTAGCCAAAAGATGACGGCCTGAGTATAAACAAAGACACACGTCCGCGTGTGCACTCGCCGTAGCCAGGGGTACGGGACTGAGTATAAATCGAAGTCGCACGTTCGCGTGTGCACTCGCCGTAGCCCAAAGGTGACGGGCCTGAGTATAAACAAAGACACACGTCCGCGTGTGCACTCGCCGTAGCCAGGGGTACGGGACTGAGTATAAATCGAAGTCGCACGTTCGCGTGTGCACTCGCCGTAGCCAAAAGGTGACGGGCCTGAGTATAAACAAAGACGCACGTCCGCGTGTGCACTCGCCGTAGCCAGGGGTACGGGGCTGAGTATAAATCGAAGTCGCACGTTCGCGTGTGCACTCGCCGTAGCCAAAGGTGACGGGCCTGAGTATAAACCAAGACGCACCGGGGGGACGCCCTCGCGCGCACCAGTCCACGGACTTTAAATAAGACGTAGCGTTGAGCCTAGCTCCGCACGCACCAGTCTACGGACTTTAAATAAGACGTAGCGTTGAGCCCAGCTCCGCACGCACCAGTCTACGGACTTTAAATAAGACGTAGCGTTGAGCCTAGCTCCGCACGCACCAGTCTACGAACTTTAAATAAGACGTAGCGTTGAGCGTAGCTCCGCACGCACCAGTCTACGGACTTTAAATAAGACGTAGCGTCGAGGTCCGCCTCCGCACGTGCGAGTCTCCGGACTATAAAGAAGACGTAGCGTCGAAGTCCGCTTCCGCACGCACCAGTCCGCAGACTTTAAATAAGACGTAGCGTCGAGGTCCGCCTCCGCACGCGCGAGTCTCCGGACTATAAAGAAGACGTAGCGTCGAAGTCCGCTTCCGCACGCACCAGTCCACGGACTTTAAATAAGACGTAGCGTCGAGGTCCGCCTCCGCACGCGCGAGTCTCCGGACTATAAAGAAGACGTAGCGTCGAAGTCCGCTTCCGCACGCACCAGTCCACGGACTTTAAATAAGACGTAGCGTCGAGGTCTGCCTCCGCACGCGCGAGTCTCCGGACTATAAAGGAAGTCGTAGCATCGAGGTCCGCCTCCGCACGCACTAGTCCACGGACTCTAAATAAGACGTAGCGTCGAGATCCGCCTCCGCACGCGCGAGTCTCCGGACTATAAAGCAAGGCAAACCGCGGAGGTCCGCCTCCGCATACGTCAGTCTACGGACTGTCCGCTCTGAGGGACCTTGGCGCAGCTACTTCGCCAACGGTGGCATCAACACACAGCGCATATCCTAAAATGCCAGGAAGTTTGCATACCGGAAAAACCACATGTACAAGGGTCCGGCAACATCCCGGCCACTCTAAGCCGCTACCCCGCGGGTTCGTCCTTAACACGCGCTAAAGCTAGGGCCTCGCTTGGAGAAGGCCGGCTCGCCCAAAAGTCAAGCGACTCTTCGGCCCTTCGCCAACGTCGAAGGCGTCGCCGAGTTGAAAGGTCGGCCGCGCGAAGCCGGTCCCAGCAAGGAAGCTGCCCGGGATATAGGCGAAAGTCAGAATGCAGGCAGCAAGTGTGTACTTTATTCGCAAAGACAAGGAACAGTACAACGCACGCCTACACCTAGGCACCACGGCGTCAGACCTGCGGGTTCCCGGCGCGTGCGGAGGGCCCAGCGCCGCCATCGTCGCGTCGAGGAACCCCGTCCAGAAATTGGCCGAGACTCCCCGTCCCGAAGAGCGTCTTCTGGAGCTCGATCCGAGCAGCATCCGGCCCGACGTAGCCCTAGATCCGGTCGAAGAAGGGCCCGAGGGCAAGGCGAGCGGAGCGGACGGCGTCGGACATTACTCCCGCCCCGCCAGGCATCTCCAGCTGGGGATCATCCAGCGCGGCAACGTGCGTACAACCACGGTGCTGCAGGAGCGCGCACACCAAGCATGCCGACGTATACGCACAGTGGGTGCCGAAGGACGTCGCCGCGTCGCGCACGACGTTGGCGGCATCCCCGACCCAGCGGAGCGTCCAGGACAGCTCCTCCGGGCCGAAGGCGCAGCCCGGCACCTCAGCTACCAGCCCTTGAAGATGGCTCTCCAGCGCTTGCATAGCGTCCCACGCAACCACCGAGGCGTCGCCCAGCGTCCGGTTGCGCTCCGCTAGAGTCAAGGCAAGCTCGCCCTTTTCCCTCTCTAGCGCGGCGACCTGCTCCAGGAGCCCGTCCCGCTCCGCCGCGAACTTTCGTTCAGCAGCTGCTGCGGCCGACTCCTGCGCCGATGCAGCCAGTCCCTCGGCGTGTGCCCTCGCTTCGGCACATTCAGCTTCCAGCTGCCGGATGCGGGCGTCCTGGGCAGAGCGGGCGCCAGAGGCTTCGCGCAGCTCCTCCTCGGCGGCCCGCAGCCTATCCTCGAGCGCCTTTTGGCTACGAGAATAGGCCGTTTGCAGGGCCTGCCCCAGCACATGTGTCTGTAGAAGCGACAAGACTTAGCAAGCTCAGCTAAGCTCAGGCATGGTCGTATGAGTACTTACCCTCACCCCAGACACCTCGAAAGCGTCCTCGAGGCGCCCAGCACCATAGGCCTGCAGCACTTGCGGGTCGACGCTCGTGGCCGCGTCATTCACGATCCCGCGCCATGCCCTCAGCGTCTCCGGAGGCGGCACGAAGTCCGCAGGGCTCACGTGCTCGGAGGCCCCGTGTTCCGCCGAGTGCCCCCCCTCCGGAATGAGCAACGCTGTAAACAAGGATACGGGTGAGCACCCCAAGGCATAAAAGCATACACCAGAGTAAGCTAAGCCACCCTACCTTCGGTAGCAGAAGGAATGGTCCCGCCGCGAGCGGAGGCCCCCGCGTTCGGGGAGGACGACGGCCGTCCCTGTGCCACGGGCGGAGTGGCCAGAGGGGCAGAAGGCGTATAGGCCGCGGGGCCCCCGGTGCTTGCGCTGGAGTCCCACAAGCTTCTGATACCCGTGGCCACGACGAATCCCCGCGGTGTCCGGTGGAGCTCCGGCCGCACACATGGCCGTTTGGCCGGGGCAGTCAGCAGCGCCACCGCCCCCGCAGCCGTGGTTGGGGAAGACCCCGCGGCTGCTGCGCCCGGGGGCAAAGGTTCCACGGTGGCAGTCGTCGAAGGGGGCACCTCGGTTCCCGCTGCTGTTGGCAAAGACAGCACGGCTACGTGCGCCCCCGCGGAGGGCGCCTCCGGCACCACAGCGGCCGCGGTCGAGGGCTCCACCTTGGCATCGCCGGTCCGCACGGGGTCCACCTCGGCGACTTCGGCGGGCGGTGAGGCTTCCCCCCTCCGGCTGCCTGCGGCAAACCCGCCGTCCGGGACGCTTGCTGAAGACACCTCGCCTTCGGCGCCTGCGCCACCCAAGCCCGAGTCGGCGTACCTCGCCGAGTCTGACTCTGCGTCCGCCGCGCCCTCGGAAACACTAGCAGCAGGCGCGGCAGGCGCCCCGCTGCGGCCCCTCTTCCGAGACGAGGCCTTCTTCTTCTTCGCTCCACCATCGTCTGGAGCGACACGGTCCGGCACGGCAAGGCCCAGGACCTCGCACACGCGGTTTATTCGCCCCAGCCCCGCCTTGGCGATAGCAGACGCGCGCTGCTCGTGCTCCCTGGCGGTGTACGGCCCCAGGAATACGCGCGCGGCTTGCTCCGCCTCCTCCAAGGAAATCCCTGAAGCAAAGGAGAATAGCATCAGCATACAACGCATTTCGCGTCAACAAAGGAGGGACGCAATCGAGGCTTACGAGGACCGGGCGGCGCCGGTAGCGAGCAAACCCACGGCGAAACATTGTCGTCTCGATGCCTCTCGGCGCCAAGACGCCAGTCGTAGGCAAGCGGTGCCACACCGTACATCACGTACTCTTCGGCGAGGTCGCGCATGTTGAGGCGGGCGGCCACGCCTACGAGCCGCTTGACCCCCCGCTTGTCCTCATCATCGAGCGTTCGGCCGGGCGAGGGCTTGAACGTGATGGGTCGGCCTGTGCACTCAAGGCCGCTCCCGCTCTCCACACGGTGGTAGAACCACCGCTTCATCCAGTAAGACTCCCACTTCCCGCGAGTTGAGTTCGCAGGGAAGAGCTTCTTGCACGACGGGCGAAGAATAAAAGAGACGCTACCGAAGCTCGACAGCGTCCTGTCCTTCCGGCCCTTCGGCTGGCATCGTGCCGCGTGGAGATAGGCAAACAGCGACGCGCTGGGCCAGCATGCCCCCGAGCGCAAGGCCCAGCTATACACCGCGAGCCGGGCCACGGCGTTTGGAGTCAGTTGCGCCAGCTCCAGCCCGAAGGTCCGCAGCACGTCGCCCACCACGGTCGCCGCTGGGATCCGGAGCCCCGCGTCGAAAAAGGCAACGAATACGACTGCCTCCGACCCTTCGGGATGCGGTTCTGTCTCGTCGGCGGCGGGCAATCGTACGTCCTGGCGCCCGGACAACTTCCCCGCGCGCAGGAGCCCTTGGATCGTCTTCTCGGTCACGAGCGAGGGGCCTAGCTCGCCGGAGAACGTGCCTTCCTCCTCAGCCACCAGCCGCTCCTGCTCCGCCGCCGCCGGGTCGCGCTCTTGGAGCGCGTATTTCACCTTTAACGGCGAGGATCGCCGGCGAATGGCAGGGCCACCAACCGCATGGCCGCGCTCGCTACTGGAGGCCATCGCTTCCCACGACGAGACTGAAGCGGTGAAGATAGCGCAAAGGTGTGGAAGGCGGAGCAGACAGGAAAGAGGGCGTAAAGGTGCGAGGACGCTGTTACGGGGGGGGGGGGGCTATTTCAAGCCACCTCGCCCATATCGCCGCTACCGAAGCGTCGCAACGATCCGCGTGCCGGATGCAACCGCAGCGGTATAAAGACCCGCCCCGCACGATTCCCCGTAATTGAAAGAGAAGGGTCGCGAAGGTCCGCATACGAGGCGCGACCGCAGTCGTACAAGCGCCCGTCCAGCACAACGCCCCACCCAACGCTGGAAGGTCGTGACCACGGGCGCCAAGGACCGTCACAACACGGCGTTACCTAGCCGCTATTATAAGCGCACCAGTGGGCCGGGGGATCACAACAGCTCCGGCGCCGCGCCATTCACTGCCCGCCCCGTGTCCCCCTTGCCTAGGGAAGAGGCGAGCGGCTGCAAGCACGCAACCGTCCACATCCCGCCACCCACCCGTCATAGGCCGCCGCGTGCCCCGGGCGCGTCGGGTCGCACGGTACGGGAACCTAACCCTGGCAGACCAGGGGCCGGCGTGATTCCAGGAACCTTTACAGCGCAAGACCGCATCACAAGACCCCAAGTCACCGCCCACGCGGCGGCGCCCGCGGGGCGAAGGCGCCAGCTTCGCTGCCACCCGTTCGAAGGGTGGGGGACGGAGCGCGCGCGTCTACTTCGACTTGGGCGCCAGCCTCCGCTGCCACCCGTACGAAGGGTAGGGGACGGAGCGCGCGCGTCTACTTCAACTAGGCGCCAGCTTCGCTGCCACCCGTTCGAAGGGTAGGGGACGGAGCGCGCGCGCCTACTTCGACTAGGCGCCAGCTGCGCTGCCACCCGTTCGAAGGGTGGGGGACGGAGTGCGCGCGCCTACTTCGACTAGGCGCCAGCCTCCGTTGCCACCCGTTCGAGGGGTAGGGGACGGAGCGCGCGCGTCTACTTCGACTAGGCGCCAGCCTCCGCTGCCACCCGTTCGAAGGGTAGGGGACGGAGCGCGCGTGTCTACTTCAACTAGGCGCCAGCTTCGCTGCCACCCGTTCGAAGGGTAGGGGACGGAGCGCGCGCGCCTACTTCGACTAGGCGCCAGCTTCGCTGCCACCCGTTCGAAGGGTAGGGAACGGAGCGCGCGCGCCTACTTCGACTAGGCGCCAGCTTCGCTGCCACCCGTTCGAAGGGTGGGGGACGGAGCGCGCGCGTCTACTTCGACTAGGCGCCAGCTTCGCTGCCACCCTTCTGATGGGTAGGGGACGGAGCGCGCGCGTCTACTTCGACTCGGCACCAGCTTCGCTGCCATCCATTCGAGGGGTAGGGAACGGAGCGCGCGAGTCCCCTTCGGCGGGGCACAGCAAAAACGGGGGTCTTGTCCTGCGAAATCTACCTTGTTTTCCTTAACATGCCACCTACAGTGCATCAACATACAAGGTAATGCCGGCGGGCTCCCTCAGGAACACCGACTATAGGTTGGCCTGTTAAGAAAAATAGGGCGGACCTCGCTGTCGCCTACGGAAGCGCAGTGCGGGATCAGGAAGCGCGGCTAGCTGTCGATAACCGGCGCTGATCAAGCTCCCGGGAAAAATAGACCTCCTTCTGTGCATCAACATTCCCCAAGCCGCTCGGCGTCACCCAGGAATGTTGATGCACGGCAGGGGCCCATTTTAGGGGAACAGCTTCTATCACAATATACGCAGGAGCAACGCCTCACCAGCGACATATATATACCCCAGTCAGCAGGGGAGCCAACCGGCGGAAGGCCAATCGGGAGAAGTCCAACTGACGGAAGTCCGCCGCCATAATAATAATCACGACGCCTCAACGCCCGCGCCGCGCCAAGCACGCTGCACCACGTGGACGCCCGGAAGTCTGAGCGTCGCAGCAGCGCGCACGCCTGCTTCGGCTACAGCGCAGCTCTGGAAGTTCAGAAAAGTTCACAGGCCGCGGGGACGGAGGGGGCCAAAGGACTCGGCAACATGGCTTCGGCCTTGTGAAGCCCTTTACCATGAGAGGCTCCTGTCGTAGGGGTGGCCCCCACCTAAACCCAGCAGGCCTGGTAGGAGATTATAAGGCCCAGAATAGGCCATGTGTAATGACATAACTGCCCCCAGAGGGGATAGCCAGATATAAGGGTATAACTGTAAAAGCACTCCTCTTGTGTATATATATATGAGAATAAGCCATGGGGAGGACCCAGGCCATTACACTTATCTTCATCACTCTCCACTACCATCTCTCTCTCTGTTTGGTCTCTAGCCACAACACTTATTTTATCTGATTTCACTAAAACTTTTGAGATTGAACGTGATGCTAGTGGAATTGTTATTGGTGGTGTTTTGATGCAAGAAGGTTAATCTGTAGCATATTTTAGTGAAAAACTTGATGGCGCTGAATTGAACTATTCTATGTATGAAAAAAAATTGTATACACTTGTGCATATCTTAGAAACATGGTAATATTATGTTTGGCCCAAAGAATTTGTTATTTATTCTAATCATGAAACTTCAAAATACTTAAAGGGTCAAGATAAAGTTGAATCATAGACATAACAGGTCGGTTGAATTTGTTGAATCTTTTCCATACATTGTGAGATACAAGAATGGTATGGAGAATGTGGTAACTGATGCATTTTTTTTACAAAGCATGTGCTTTTAACTCAATAGGAAGTATAGGTTCTAAGTTGGAGAGTTTGAAAGATTTGTATGCTTCCGATCATGAAGTTTCATAATCAAATTCTAAATACAAAGATGGGAAATGTGGGATAAGTTTCATGTACATGATGTGTTTTATTTTGTGCTAACAAACTATGTATTCTAGATTTATCTGTATGTTTGCTTTTGTTGTAGGAATCTCATGTAGGAGGATTGATAGGACACTTTAGTGGAGATAAGAGCTTCACGATGTTGGCCAATCACTTCTATTAGCCAAGAATGAGATGTGATGTCGAACGATTTGTACAACACCGTGTAACATGCCACAAAACTAAATCAATACTTAATTCACATAGTTTGTATACTCTACTTCCAGTTCCTAGTGCACCTTGGAAGGACATTAGCATGGATTTTGTGTTAGGATCTCCTAGGACTAAGAGGGGGATGGATTCAATATTTGTTGTAGTGGATATGTTTTCTAAAATGGCATACTTTATTCCTTGTTATAAAAGTGGCGATGTGTCGCATGTAGCTAACTTGTTTTTCTAAAGATATTGTGAGATAGCATCGCATGACAAGAACCATCATTTTCAGATCGTGACATCAAATTTATGAACTATTTTTGAAAGACTTTATGGGCTAAGCTTGGGGCAAATTTGTTGTTTTTAACAACTTGTTACTCACAAACGGATGGACAAAGAAAGATGGTAAACCGTACACTTTCTATGTTATTAAAAATAATGATTAAGAATTTAAAAGAGTGGGATGACTGTCTACCACATGTGGATTTTGCATATAATAGGGCAATACATTATACTAATCAATTGTGTCTGTTGTGGTTACAGACCAAATAGAGAGATGGTAGTATGGTAGTGGAGAGTTAGGTGAGCAATGCCTGGGCTTCCCCATGCCCCGGATCGCTTATATATTCACATGGGGAGCATTTTACAGTTACGCCGTTACACCCTAGTATCCCTCTCAGGGGCATTTAAGTCATTACACATACCCCATTTTGGGCTTTACAACCTCCTAACAGGCCGACTGGGCTTAGGTGGGGGCCACCCCTACAACAGGAGCCTCTCATGGTGAAGGGCTTCACGGGCCGAAGCAATGCTGCCGAGTCCTTTGGCCCCCTCCGTCCCTGTGGCTTGTGACCGGATATTAGACAAAGCTGGATCTCACTAGCGTAGCACGTCCTAATTGGCATGGGCACGGGGCGGCAGTTGCTGCAAAAGGCGTCCTCCAGTTGCGTGGTGTACGCTCTGCATGGAGCCGGTCCTTCAACCCGAGGACGCGGAGTCGAAGTGGGCTCTGGAGTCGCCGCGCAGGCTCGAAGTACCGGCGGGCTCCGACGTCACATACCTCAGATGGTAAGTGAAAGTCAGAGTCATTCCGCAGAGGCAAAGTCGGTGCTAACATCGCCGCTGGAGTGAATGTCTAGTGGCCAACCGCCAATGCATTGATGACCCCAAAAATCGCGCCGTCTTCTAGTGCGCGTTGGGGGTTGTACCATATCAGGCGGCCGTCCCGGCCGTGGGGTTTGAGGCGTCGTGGTCACATACCATTGCGACGCTTCTCCTCCCGCCGGTTGAACTCCCACCAGTTGCAGTTCCCGGCTGAGGGGGAACGGGTATATATACACTGCCAGTGCCGCAACATTGTTGTTGCCTGTGATGTGTAGCCGGGTGCGGCTGAGATGATGTGGTTCCCCAAAAATAGGCCTCTTCAGTTCATCCACATTCTGCAATGACACTATTTCATGGCGGACTTGGCGCCAACAGCACGATTTAGAGAATGTTGATGGACTGAAGGAGGCCTATTTTTGGGTACATAAGGCTTATCGCCAATGACCAGTCGTGCTTCCCGATAGAGGGGAGCACGGGCGATCTCTGCTGGTTGTCGGTCTACCGTTCCCAAAAATGGGCCTTCTTCAGTTCATCTACATTATGTAATGACACTATTTCATGGTGGACCTGGCGTCGACAGCGTGATTTAGAGAATGTTGATGAACTGATGGAGGCCTATTTTGGGTACTTGATCGAGGCTTACTGCTGACGACCAGCTGCGCTTGCCGATCGAAGGGGGCATGAACGGTTGGATTTCCGCCGGTTGGTGCTCAAACTACGAAGTCAAGGTGGACTCCGGCGGTGATGCGCGGACTCGATCGCAGCAGGCTTCGGAGTCTTCGCACGGATTGGAGATCGGACGACCACGTGGTGCCTCGCAGCTCAAAGGCGGCGCGCTGATGGCATTGTTTGCACGTCTCCGGACTCCACCTATCGGAGGCGGCCTATTTAAAGCGACGTCGAGACTGCCTCCGACCTCGCTCCATGGACCTACAGGCGTAGCGGGATACGGAGCTGCTCCTCGTGTGCGAGGCCGAGTCGGAGGGCCGACTCGTCTTCGCTGACGTGGAGTCGGAGTAGGCTCCAGGGTCGTCCCACATGCTTGAAGTCTTGGTGGTCTTCGGGTTCGCCGTACACTCGTCGAGGCGCAGCTGGGGCCTCAACGATGATTATTGTGCCCATAATACGACGGTAATTGCATAGGGTGCGTGGCCGCGCGTGACGGACGTTCCGCCGCGGAGTCGAAGTTGCTGGCAGAGCCGTCTCGTGGGGTCGAAGCCGGAGTTGAAGTTGGAGTCGTTCCGCGGAGAGTCCATATCGACTACGAAGTTGGAGCGACCGATTAGTGGCCTGCTAGCACTGCATTGATGGCTCCGAGAATCACGCCGACCGCTGGCACACGATGGAAAGTGGGCCACTGTAGTACCCAGATTTTATAATCCAGATTCTACTGTGTTTAGCTGCACTATTCCCTGGATCAGTAGATAGTGCACACAGTTACAGTTATGGACATCAAAATACATATCATGTGGAAGCGTAAATATGATATTAAACTTACTCATGGGCTGATGAGGCCGAAATCATTAAATTGCAGCAGCGGAAGAACGAAGCACACAGGTGGGACCTTCAGGACATGCCCACAGGCAGCCAACTGGAGGTTCGCGACCTAACCCTTGACATCTTCATCTTCTCTGCCAGCTTGTCCAATCTTGTTGCTGAGGCGCAGTGATTTGATTCCTGATTCTGAATTTTGTCGCAAAAGCGAGTGTGAGCACTCCAACCCCGTGCTCCGCGAGCCAATACACAGAATGCAAATAAATAGTATGCAAGGCTTAACAAAAGAGAGGCTCGGGTTATTTTATTTGCCAAAAATCGCTTTTGGAAGCATTATCATGATTTAATTTTAGTATTATTGTTGCTACCTAAACTCCACACAACAATTGCCATAATTGACTTAATCCACCAAATACACTTTAATTATCGACTGCTGTCTAAGACTCCAAACAGCGAATAATATCATTTAACTAATCCACCGATCTCTTTCTTTCTATATTGATTTCTATCTACCCCTCGAAACAGTGAGCGACATCATTTCATTAATCCCCTGATCATACAATCTCTATATGGTTTGCTGTCTAAAACTCTAAACATGTAGTGTCATCCTCTATCTAATATCCCTTAATTAATCCACCAATATCGTTTGTATCCTAATCCCTAACAATCCAATCCTTTTTGTTATTGATCCACAACCATAATTTGCTCTTCCAATTATCAACCTTATTATCCATTATCCATCTCTAACTACTTCACTATTGTACCTCCACCAAGAATATCCTTGATCAAGTCTACGAATCGCTAGTATACATCCACCAAGAGTATCATTGATCAGATCTAGGATTCTCTATTAAATATCCACCAAGAATATCATTGATCAAGATTAATCTCCTATAGTTATTTTCATACCTCCAAATTTCCAGAAAAATCAATTCATCCATCTAGAAATCGTTCAAATCCTATTAATCCCAATATTGTCAACATCTCCCAAGAATTAATATCAAATATCAGTGTTGTAATCCAACCAATACCCTTGCACTTCCTAATATTCCAAAGAACATATAAATCATCTATCTAGTCTAGATATCCATTTGGGCTCATTTCTCCCAGAATCCACACTATCGTTTTCTTTTTATAATCGACATGAGTCCACCAATATATTTATGTTTTTACCACAAACTTCCATCTTCATTACTCCCGACTCTACTTATTTCCTCATATATTTTACTTTGCGAGAAGAGAAAACATTTTACTTTTGCAATATGATACATAAAAACAAATTCCTGAGACCTAGTAGTTTTGAACAAAAACATAATGTTCAAGAAAATGCATTAATAATAGCGATCCAGATTCCATCCACCGATACATGGCATCCGCACCATATAGCATCTTTCAGCGTTATAGCCGCTTAACTTACCACTGGGACGACACCCAGGACAATTCAAACCAGGGCTTTCCACTGCCCTCCACTTTTTCCATTACCACCCACAAAGTTGTTTTTGAAATAGAACTAACTCGAGTAAGTTCCCATGTCCGCCCATGATCGTGGGCACGGCTGCTCGAACAGTTTTACACTCTGCAGAGGTTGTACACTTTCACCACAAGAGATGAATTATCTTCATACCCATCATGCTTCCTTAGGCATGAGACCCAGATAATTTATCACAAAGCCTTTACC
The DNA here is from genome assembly GCA_017311315.1 of Dendrocalamus latiflorus. NCBI lineage: Eukaryota > Viridiplantae > Streptophyta > Magnoliopsida > Poales > Poaceae > Dendrocalamus > Dendrocalamus latiflorus. Next base: position 25,187,506 of record CM029674.1, read on the forward strand.
TTACTCCGATCTAGCTAGACACCACCCGCTGAGGTTTCACCGCTGAAGGGTTACACCACCACAGTCAGAAGCCCCCTCTTGCGCCGTGCGAGTACAGTAAAACCCTGTGCCTCACTGTGAGTAAACCAGTACACCCTAGCACCCACTTTCCACTGGTGATATCTGAACTAAACCCTTGCAAGTTATTCAGCTAGGTCGTATCCATTATAGACTTGTGGTTGTACTGTTTTACATCAGGAGGTCATCACAAGATTCAGTCCTTAGTAATATCTGAGCGGTTCTACCACACTCCATAATTTGTGCTCCCACCGCACCACATACCAGCCCCCAAACCATCCGTTTAGATATTTAAGCAAGTTAGGATTTTTGGGAGCATAAAATAATCATGTCAAAATATACCAGTCATTCCCACCATGACTGCCCAAACCAGTTTCTCATGATTTAAAATGACAATGATGTTTGGGACATTTCAGCTCCCCCAAGTATCTATGCAGTACTAAGCATGGCGTATAATTACAGACTTATTTTCAAAAGTTACTACTATAATTTTACTAGGGTGACAAGGTTCACGTAATCAAATATTCCAAAGGAGGTGTAATATTAGCAAAGGTAACAATGGACATATAACTAGAATCTCAAATTAAACATGTATTTGCATATGAAATAACAGCATGCAATTTGATAATTTAAAACAAAATAATTTGCAGAAAATGTAGGTTCAACATGATCAAAGTATTGACTCGCCTGGCGCGGTTTATCGCGGTCTTGTGCTCACACAATGCTTTCTCAATTCAGCTCCTTAGTCTTTTATCTTCATCTTGTTCCTGATCACGCTTGATCCCTTGAATCTTCACGACTTCCAATTTCTAATTACGCGGCAAACGACTGAATCCAAATAAAAGCAAATAACTCAAAAGATCCAAATAAATCCAAATAAACTCAATTTAGTTTTATTATGAGTTAATGGGTGATTTGGGGTTATTTGAGGTAAGGTTGATGGTAGCATACGATGAATTGGTCTTTTTATTAGCAATCTCTTTTATTATTTTTGGTATTTATCAAGGAAGTTCCATGAGCTAGGTTAAACCTATGAATTGGTGTATTTTGTCGAGTGCTAATGTTGAGGGCATATGATATACATATATAGGTAATGTTTGCACTCTTAGCTTACCGAGTTAATCTTGTAGTCTATGTTTATAACATTTTGCGGTATAATAGTTCATGTACCTCCAGTTATCACTAGGCTAAGGTTTAATTAGGGTTTATTTATACGGGTCCCAGCTTGCTATATATATATATATACAATTATGCTCAGCACTATTATGCGTTAATGCTAGTGTAAGATTTATTTAATGGCACTATTATTATCTTGTTTATACTCTATCTACTACTAGGCTTAGCTTTATTTCTAATCTTAATTTGAACTTAGCTATCCGAGCAAAGCTGGATATGTATCATTTTATGTGACCCTAATTACTCGTGCTAATGGTAACAGGTTCAATTTAGAGTATATATATGTCTATGAGATTATTTCGAATCTTGATGACCTAGGGCTAATATATTAAAATATGTCATTGAAGTTTGTTTAATGGTGGCATGATAATTATTGGGCATATATGCTTACATGCTACTTAAGGGCCATCTTTATTAAGTATAGATTTTTATCCAAAGCCACTTCTCCTCAATAATGCCTTAATAAATAATTAGATTTACAATGTAAATATTAAAGTTACACCCATTATTCATCATGACAACTAATCCGAATTTAAATCATACATACATGATAATGACTAATCCATGTTTTAAGCTTATATATATCCTAACAAATGTGTACCTTCTATGGATGTATTATTTGTATTACTTTTTGGCTATACATTAAACCACATTTTATTAATTCCTTTAATTGCTAATTAGTCCGCAAGTAAATATTTAAACCATATTTATTTCTTATGTAGCAGTTAATCAAGTATTAAGTCCTAATTAACCTTATTTTATATTTTAAGATATATATATATATAATTTATTTGATCTTGACTTAATTATCCTAACTGCCTGGGATTATTTCTTAATTTTTCTACCGAATTTTCCTTTACTAATACTACATAGCAAAAAGACTACTAAAAACCTAATCTAATATTCTACGGAGAGGGGAGTCGATCTTGGGCTGGCGGGGTGAAGGACCAGGACCCCCGCGCTCAAGGAACGGCTCCTCCTCCGGGATAAGTGCCGCTGCAAAGAAGTACGCATTTGTCATGGGGCGCGCAAAAATTGTCGAAGGAGTGCCGTCATGACCTACCTTCGGTGGCAGACGGGGGACTTCGCGGAGACGTCCCCCTAGCCGCGGGCGGGACTGCTTCTACTTCGGCCTCAACGGACGGCGTTGTCTCTCAAGGCCTGGGGACCTCCGAGTCGGGGCCTAGCGCCAACCGATCCTGCGCCACGGTCACTATGGCCCGAGCGGCTGGGAGGGCACGGGGTGGAGGAACCTCGGTGCCCGAAGAGGAGTCCCACAAGCTCCCAACACCGGTCGCCACAACGAACCCTCGCAAAGTCCGCGGAGGGGGGACTGCAGGCGTGGCCGCTTCGCTTGAGGGGAAGGTACCACCTCGGTACCTGCCACAGAAGGAGCCCCTGCGGCAACAACACTCGCCGAAGGGGTCTCCATGGCTATAACGATAGCGGTCGGGGGCCTCGTCCCCACGACCTCTGCGGGGGACACTTCAGCCTCGGCCGCCACTATTAGCAAAGGCTGCGCTCCACATACTCCGCGGAGGGCAGCCCCACCACAGCCATGGCCAGAGACGAGGACTCCGCAGTCGCGGGCAGCGAGACCTCCGCGGCGCGCCCTCCGCTGCCGGCGCCTTCGCCCTCGGTACCCGCGCCCTCCAAGTCTGAGTCGGCATACTTCGCCGAACCCGACCCCGGGCTCGCCGCGCCGGTAGGAACAGCGGCAACCGCCGTACTGGGCGTGGTCGCAGTGCTCCGGGTCCTCTTGCGGGATGACGCCTTCGCCTTCACGGCACCGTCATCCTCATGTTGCTGGTCCGGAGGGGTGCGATCCGGCACAGGAAGCCCTAAGGCCTCGCACACGCGGTTTATCCACCCCAATCCGGCCTTCGCAGTCGCAGCTGCGCGCTGCCCGTGCTCTCTGCCGGTGTATGGCCCGAGGAACAAGCGCGCGGCGCGCTCTGCGTCCTCAAGGCGAGTCCCTGCGTCGGACAGAGCACATTTACACAATGCAATATGTACGAACGAAGAGGAAGACATGGTCGAGGCTTACGAAGACCGGTCGGCACGGCCAGCGAGCAAACGGACGGGCGAACGTTATCATCCCGGTGTCCACCGGCCGTGAAGAGCCAATCGTGGGAAAGCGGCCTTGCACCGAGCATCATGTACTCCTCGGCGAGGTCGCGCATATTGAAGCGGGCGGCGACCCCCATAAGTCTTCACGCCCTCAGCCTATCTTCCTAGTCAAGCGTTAAGCCAGGGGAGGTCTTGAATGTGATTGGCCCGCCTGCGCACTCAAGGCCGCTACCACTCGTCACACGATGGTAGAACCACCGCCTCGCCCAGTTGACCTCCCACTTCCCTCGGGTTGCGTTCGCGGGGAAGAGCTTCCCACATGATGTCCGCAGGACGAAGTTGACGCTGCCAAATTTCGACAGCATACCGTCCTTCCGCTCCTTCGGTTGGCACCGGGCTTCATACAGATACGCGAACAGGGACGCGCTGGGCCAACACTTCTCCGAGCGCAGGGCCCAGCTGTACACCGCGAGGTGAGCCACTGCGTTCGGAGTCAGTTGTGACAGCTCCAGCTTGAAGGTCCGCAGCACGTCCCCAACAATTGTTGCGGACGGGATGCGAAGTCCGGCTTCGAAGTAGGCGACGAAGACGATCACCTCCGACTTCTCAGGGCGCGGCTCTGTTTCATCATCGGCGGGCAACCGCACCGCTTGGCGGTCCGATAGCCTCCCCTCTCGCAGCAGTGACCGGATCGTGTCCTCCGTCACGAGCGTGCGGCCCAACTCGCGGAGTACGGACCCTGACTCTTCTTCGTCGCCCACCACTTGTCTGCCGCCGCCGAATCACGCTCCTCCAGCGCGTATTTCACCTCGAGCGGTGAGGACCGCTTGCGGATAGTGTAGCCGCCCACCTGGGTACGCTCGTCGCAAGTCGCCATCAGCATCCACGAGGAACTCGGCGGCGAAAAGGAGCGCAGGAATAGGGTGAGCGAATGCGGGGGGCGATGTGAACAACCAGAAAGCGTGAGGAGGAGCAGGCGCAACGCCACGGGGGGTACTTAAAGGCCCCCCGCCTCCCACCGTGGGCCAGCGCAAACGGCGAGCGACAACCGCTCACCTCCCCACGTGCGAAGCCGAAGCGTCGCGGCAGTACACGCACACGACGCCTCACTAGCATCCCACCGCGTGTCGGTCAGCGCAAGGAATAAATGCAGGTTGCGCGACCCGACATAGCCTTCGGTGCGCGTCGGCGCAGCTCTTCGAACCCTAAACCGCAACAGCCCAAACGGGGTCACCGACCCCCCGACCCTGGCCACACCTGTCTGAAGGGACAACCGCAAATCTGTGTGACATGGGCAACCGAAAATCGGCAAGGCGCGCAACTGCTAGCACGCGTTGGAAGGCGAGCAGCCAGCGTGCGACGCGCCTACAACGCCGCGCCACGTGCCCCGCCCCTCTGGGGAAGGGGCTTGACTGCTGACGGCCCGTCGACACGCCAGTCAGGGCCCGCCGCGTGTGCATCTCGAAGGGACGAGTGCGTATGGTTACAGCAGCCCGCGTGTGCCAGCCCAGGGGTCGGCGCGATTCCCGGAGCCATTAAGACGCACTACCGCGGGGTCGCGCTCACCCCAATGAGTCTATTGCCACCACTTCGAAGGGCAGGGGACGGAGCGCTCGCGCGTCTACTTTGACTAGGCGCCAGCTCCGCTGCCACCACTTCGAAGGGTAGGGACGGAGCGCTCGTGCTTCTACTAGGCGCCAGCACCGTTGCCACCACTCCGAAGGATGGGGGACGGAGCGCTCGCACGTCTACTTTGACTAGGCGCCAGCTCCGTTGCCGCCACGTCGAAGACGCTACTTCTACTAGGCGCCAGCTCCGTTGCCACCACTCCGAAGGATGGGGGACGGAGCGCTTGCGCGTCTACTTCGACTAGGCTCCAGCCCCGTTGCCGCCACGTCGAAGCCGCTACTTCGACTAGGCGGCAGCTCCATTGCCACCACTCCGAAGGATGGGGGACGGAGCGCTCGCGCGTCTACTTTGACTAGGCGCCAGCTCCGTTGCCGCCACGTCGAAGCCGCTACTTCGACTGAGGTGCCAGCTCCGCTGCCACCACTTCGAAGGGTAGGGGACGGAGCGCTCGCGCGTCTACTTTGACTAGGCGCCAGATCCGCTGCCATCACTTCGAAGGGTAGGGGATGGAGCGCTCGCGCTTCTACTAGGCGCCAGCTCCGTTGCCACCACTCCGAAGGATGGAGGACAGAGCGCTCGCGCGTCTACTTCGACTAGGCGCCAGCTCCGTTGCCGCCACGTCGAAGCCGCTACTTCGACTAGGCGCCAGCTCCATTGCCACCACTCCGAAGGATGGGGGACGGAGCGCTTGCGCGTCTACTTCGACTAGGCGCCAGCTCCGTTGCTACCACTCCGAAGGATGGGGGACGGAGCGCTTGCGCGTCTACTTCGACTAGGCGCCAGCTCCATTGCCACCACTCCGAAGGATGGGGGACGGAGTGCTCGCGCGTCTACTTCCACTAGGCGCCAGCTCCGTTGCCGCCACGTCGAAGCCGCTACTTCGACTAAGGTGCCAGCTCCGCTGCCACCACTTCGAAGGGTAAGGGACGGAGCGCTCGCGCGTCTACTTCGACTAGGCGCCAGATCCGCTGCCACCACTTCGAAGGGTAGGGGATGGAGCGCTCGCGCTTCTACTTGGCGCCAGCTCCGTTGCCACCACTCCGAAGGATGGGGGACGGAGCGCTCGCGCGTCTACTTCGACTAGGCGCCAGCTCCGTTGCCGCCACGTCGAAGCCGCTACTTCGACTAGGCGCCAGCTCCGTTGCCACCACTCCAAGGATGGGGGACGGAGCGCTTGCGCGTCTACTTCGACTAGGCGCCAGCTCCGTTGCCACCACTTCGAAGGATGGGGGACGGAGCGCTCGCGCGTCTATTTCGACTAGGCGCCAGCTCCGGCGCAGGCGTATGTTAAGGAGGAGCCGAACGAGTAGCGACTCTGAATACTCAAGGATGCTTGTACATTAGGTCCGGAGGGATGTGATCACCGAATGCCCTTGTAAAAATTCTTTGATGAATGCAAAAAGGACTTTGGTTGGAGTACGTGTCCCCACCGCATTTCATGATCATGCCTACATCCGATCAACTCGTAGGACTTAGCACCCCGTCGCGCTTCCTAGCCAAAGTAGACGCGCGAGCGCTCCGTTCCCTACCCTTCGAAGCGGTGGCAGCGGTGCTGGCGCCTAGACGAAGTAGACGTGTGAGCGCTCCGTCCCCTACCCTTCGAAGCGGTGGCCACGGAGCTGGTGCCTAGGCAAAGTAGATGTGCGAGCGCTCCGTCCCCTACCCTTCAAAGCGGTGGCCGCAGAGCTGGTGCCTAGGCGAAGTAGACACACGAGCGCTCTGTTCCCTACCCTTCGAAGTGGTGGCAGCGGAGCTGGCGTCTAGGCGAAGTGGACGTGCGAGCGCTCTGTCCCCTACCCTTCGAAGCGGTTGCAGCGGAGCTGGCACCTAGGCGAAGTAGACGTGCGAGCGCTCCGTCCCCTACCCTCGAAGCGGTGGCAGCGGAGCTGGCGCCTAGGTGAAGTAGACGCGTGTGGCAGCGGAGCTAGTGCCTAGGCGAAGTAGACATGCGAGCGCTCCGTCCCCTACCCTTCGAAGCAGTGGTAGCGGAGCTGGCGCCTAGGCGAAGTAGACGCGCGAGCGCTCTGTCCCCCACCCTTCGAAGTGGTGACAGCGGAACTGGCGCCTAGGCGAAGTAGATGCGCGAGCGCTCCGTCCCCCACCCTTCGAAGTAGTGGCAACGGAACTGGCGCCTAGGCGAAGTAGATACGCGAGCGCTCCGTCCCCTACCTTTCAAAGTGGTGGCAGCGGAGCTACGTGTCGTATTTATACTCCGTAGGGTGCGCGCAGGGACGACATTCGCTCATCTTATTTATACTCCGTAGAGTGCGCGTAGGGACAACATCCCCGCGTCTTGTTTATATTCCGTAGAGTGCGCGTAGGGACAACATCCGCGCGTCTTGTTTATACACCGTAGAGTGCGTGCAGGGACAACATCTGCGTGTCTTATTTATACTCCGTAGAGTCCGCGCCCCTAAACTCTAGCACGAAATTAGTTTCTCTAAAAGCCATGGGGTTAGCCTCCAACCCTATCTCTATTTATAGTCTAGGACCCAAAACCTGGGCTTATCCTAAGCCCACGAGTTCTAATCTAATTCCAACAAATAAGGGACACGAAACCCTTCCTAACACGGGTTTTCAAAAATTCCAACTTCTCCAACTCGTCACGTGTCGAAGCCTCCAGGACCGCACCTCCTATAACTTCTCCGCGCATAATTCACCTTTGATCTCCATCTGCTCCAGCGTGAGCCCGACCACCTCGTGACATTCTCGATCGCCTGGACCTCAGATTTTCCTCCTCCTAGTCCTGGTCCTCCTTGTCACCGGCCATGACCATCTCCACGCGCAACCTGTATATGCAAAAACCAAAGAACATTTTTCCCGACACAAGTTCTCTCCAACTTGACTGACATTAGTCCACGCACACACACCACGCACTTAAAATAACAATACTAAGCAATGTTGTCAATTATTCATCATCACAAAATACTAGACCTAGCCACATGGTCTAACAAGCTGAGATCTGATTAATGGACCATGTGGAGGTGACCCCGAGTGTGTGATGAGTAATTGACATTGGTTTTAGGAAAGTCGAGTTTGGTTTGTGTGGTTCAGACCATGTCGTTGCGTAGTGCAATTGGCTTGGTCGGACTTGGTCAAACTTGGTCGTATGGGCTTAGGATGCTTAGTCTCTTGTTACGACAGGTTTGGGCTTTTACTTGCTTAAGATTACTCTTAATGCTTCTGTTGATTACATGTTATCGAGCGGTGCTATGTGATATGTTTCTTGTCTGTGATGGCTGCAGGACATTGAGGTGGAGTCGTGGCGAGGCACGAAGGACCGGACTAGACGCAGGTGGTGCCGAGGTCAGAACGGTCGAGGTGTGCCGAAGACAGCGAGGGCTCGAGGTAGCTGCAAGGCTTGAGCGGTAAGAAAGGAGGAAGCTTCCCGGAAGGTGCAGGAGGGGCGTTTTGGGGAATACGCAAAGCTGCACTAAAGGAAGCGGGTTATGGATAAAGCATTGGAGTTGTTGTGGCTTATTGGGCAAAGCAAATCTCAAATCCATTAGTGAGAGACTATAAATAGGGCAGTGTCTCCTGCATGTAGTCCAAGTCTTTTGGAGGTTGTTTTTGCTTTCTCTTTAGTGGGTGAGAGCTGTTGGAGAGCACAGAGAGTTGTCCCCTTCGTGTATGTGAGTTCTTGAGGGACAGAGACATGAAGTTATTGATCATTCCAAGCATGTATGGAGTTGTAGGGATGATATGAGTTGATACTCTCTGTAATCATGTATCTTTCTTTCTCAAAATCAACCCAAGATGTTTTTGTTTGAGTTTGATTGAGTTCTTGAGCCCCTTCAATTATTTCTGTGCTTCGTTGCCCTCTCTGTTGGATTTCTCAAGTTTTTGTTTTTGTGTTGATTCTTGTTGAAGAGGTGCAAAATGGGTTGCTCCATGATGGGAATAGGTCTCAAGATCATTTGATCGATTTTTCCCGAGAGCAATTCAAATGAATCAAAGATTCTCCATTTTCAGCTTCTCTGTTCTTCATTTTTGTTTCTAGGGTTTGAGGTAGATTTTGATTCCCTTCATGAGATGGCATGAAACTTGGCATGATAAGTCATGTGGCTATTAAGTAGCTATCCTCAAGGTTTCATGGTCAAAGGATCATAGGTTGGATGGCAATTTGGAGTTTTGGGTAGGTCTCTGTAAGATTTCAGTTTTCTCTCAAATCTGAAATTCTTTGTCTTGAGTTGGTCCCCTTTGGGTTTTTAGGCTCCTATGGCTATTTAGGTTGCATTCTTGTGTTTCTGGGCAAAGAATTCCTGAGTATTCTCCTCAATTTTACTACTGTGTGAAGTTTCCTTTATTTCTATCTGAAAATCTGAAAATTCAGGGTTGCTGTCCCCGAGGGGCGGTCTGACCGGCCTCATATGGGCGGTCTGACCGGCCTCATATGGGCGATCTGACCAGCCCTGGCCTGAGTGCCTCTCTGCTGTCAGCTTCTCTTGGTCTTTTAGTTGCATTTTCTTCTTTGGATTTCTTGTAGGCATAATCTTCCTTTTCTTCATAGCCTTCTGTGGCTATCGGAGAAGTATTTTTGAGTGGATATTTTTGAGGGGTCGATTTTAAAAGAGTCGACATTCACCCCCCTCTGTCGCCATTTCGGTCCAACACTGATTGATCTAAGTGGCATGCACAGAAGCAAATTTGAAATATTTCGTCAAGGAGGTTGACCTGAACAATGTTAAGAACTGGGGCTAAGGTGAAACGCTAGTAGCGCAATATACCATAACCATCCTATTATATTTCAGCATATTAACCAAGATCTACTAACTATCATCTTATCCTCTGGCTTACTGACATATAAACGGGGCAGGTTGAGCTTAATTGTTTTTACAGGTAATAACCCCTTGAAACTAACAGAGGAACTATGAAAGTTCATTACTCACCTCACGCTAAAGGATGGACAGAACCCTTAATACGAATCGGGCCATGTTTTATTCTGAAAGGCATATCCTACATATCTCTAAAGAAAAACCAGAACAAAACAATCATCAATTAATCAAAACTCTATGTCGTCTGAAATATACCTCACCGGAAGAAGAATGTCGCCTTTCAACTTGCACTCATATATCCTTGATTCTCAGAATGTAAACATGATGAACAAAAACAAGACAACCAATAGAAACAATTTTCAATGACGCGCATTTTGAATAAAATCATTAAAAGAAATGGTGTGTAAATATCAATGAGTTTCCTTAAATAGCACATTAAGGAATATAAGGCACCACCAAGTAACAGCAGCCTGAACTACTAAAGTGATATTTGAATGAACAGTACAGCCTACGCTCCTCACATTTGTTATCACAAAGTTATAAGACCTTCTCGTGATACCAAAATTATGTTGCATAGGCCATATATGGAAACAGAGCTGTGCCTAAAGAAAAGCAATATAAATCAACGCTACCATCTGAATTAGACAACCGAATCCGAAAGTTTTTTCATACCTAATCGATCCCCACCCTTTGAAAGACAGACTCTCAGGTGGAAGTCAAAACTGGAACCAAAAACAATAACTGTATCAGGCGATACATCTTAAGGAATGTAAATGCAACATAAGAATGAGCAGATATCTGAATCCATCAAAAAACCACCCTCATTCTCATAGTATCAGCATCTCAACTGTAACACCCTAGCCCATTCCCTGAGCCCAAAGTGCTACCACCTACTCTATGATGCTACCAACTCCCACATTTTACGCTGGTCTTGCGAAGCAATTTATCTATTTAAATCTCAACCAACGACAAAAGTTGATACCATTGATATTAAGCGCAACAGAGGTGTAAATTTGCTAACTACCAAAAAGGTACTCAGACTATTCAAGGCTAAATATGTCAACTATAGATGATATGTGAATTACTGTTGCACGTGAAACAACTGTGCTACTCCTGCCTGTAGATGTCACCTTCAATAGATACCTAAAAACAACAATAAAGTAAGGATGAGTATGAAGACTCAGCAAGTATACGATAAAACAGTGGAGTTGGTACAGTAATCATTAAATCACACATTTATGAACTGCAACCCAGAATTTATAGATTTCCTCCCTGTCTCCTGTACATTTCCTACAAAAGCAATGTGATGTGATACACCTCTGTACGCAGCTTATACTGGTATAGTGGAGTTTCACCCGTCGGTGAAACCCCTCTGTCTCCATCTTTGGAGGTGCCTACCGAAATAGGTCTTGATTTCCCCACCGTCGTGGGAGGCCCACCATCGTAGCTCCTCCGTATGAGTGCAATGCATAATACGCCTCTGTATGCCACTTATACCGGTATAATGGAGTTCCTTCACCCGTCGATGAAACCCCTGTGCCTCCATTCCTGGATGTGTGTAACATCCCAAAAATTTTATTTGCAATTTATTTGTTTTTCTGGAGTTTATTTGGTTTCATCTGAATTTTATTTCAGAATCTAAAGTAAGAAAATGTATTTAAAATATTCTATTAAAGCCAAAAAGAGTTTATTTTATTTTTCTTAACCCTCCCTAAGTTTTGTTTAGCTCTTGAGAATTTACTTCTGGAAATTAAAAAGAAATTTAGAAGTTTCCTTCTTCCCTTCTTCCCCAACCGGCCGGCCTCCATTAACACCCCATCCGAGCTTTAAAAGCTTCGGTTACTCCTTCCCTCGGCCGGCAACTGAAGCCATTATTGGCCCTTAAGCTCGCGCGCTAGTAACCACCCCACCTCCGTCCGTTTTCTGTCGGCTTAAAGCCTCTCGCCGTTAGGCGACTGTTTCTAAAAGTCCTTAACTCCAGCGAGCCCATTACCTCCGTCCCTGCCCTATAAAGCTCCTTCCCGAGCCCGTTATCCCCTCCTTCACCTTCCCGTGCGCCGCCACCTCTTTTCCCCTCCGCCCTGAACCGAATCGGCCCCGACCCGTGCTTCCTCGTCTGCCGCCGTGCGAGCTCCGGCGAGGAATTGGCGCCGCCCTGGTCTCTTCCGCGCCTCGCCGACGACGCCTTCGTGGTCCCCAAGCGCCGGCGACCACCATTCCCCTCTCCGCCGAGCGACGCCGCCACCGGAGCCCCGTTGTTGCCGAAGACTCGAGCGCCGCCGCTTCTTCTCGTCGACCGACCGTCTCCACTCGTAACCGAACCTCTACGACCATCCGTCGTCTCCGGCCACTCTGCCTGATTCCCTCCGACCACCCCACGGCCAACCAGTTTTCGAAGGTAACACCCTTCCGTGTGGTCGTAGATCCGTGTAGTCGTAAGTTCTCTGTGTAGTCGTAGTCGTAAGTTCTCTGGTAGTCGAAGTCGTAAGTTCTCTGTGTAGTCGAAGTCGTAAGTTCTCTGTGTAGTCAAAGTCGTAAGTTCTCTGTGTAGTCGTAGTCGTAAGTTTTCTGTGTAGTCGAAGTCGTAAGTTCTCTGTGTAGTCGAAGTGTAGCCGTAGTCGTAGGCTGGTCTGTGGCCGTGGTCGTAAACCTTCCGTGTGGTCGTAAGCCGACTACGTGGTCGTAGCTCCGCCCGATCACGTTTGCCGTGGTCGTGAGAACTTCCAAAGGCCATAACTTCTTCATTTTAACTCCGATTTAACTCGTTCAAATTTCTAAATTTTTCTAAAATCCTAAACTACCCATTTCTAGACTCTTTTTGAATTTTTGGATTTTATTTGAATTTTGTTTGAATTTCTTTTGGTTCTTTACGTATAGATTACGACGAATCCGGAGAGTGTTTCTTCGACGAATCGCAGCAAGACTTCGAGCAAGGCAAGTTACACCTTTGACCATGTTGATCCCAGTAATTTAAATTATTATGTTGTTTTTAAATTAATATGCATGTGTACTTTTATTCAATCTAGTTTAAATTCGGTTTAAACTCTAGTTATACCCAATTCCTTTGTGTATGGCCAATCTTGAAATTGAACGAACATACCTTGTCACCATAGATGAAAACCTAGTTGGTACATTAGTATTGACTAGAACATTTTATAGAATTGCTTAGCCATGCTTAAAATAATTCGGGTGGGAAGAATTGTTTCACATAAAATGATAAAGTTTTCGATTGTGTTCTTGACTTTGGTGGGTCAAGAATGATTATGAAATATTTTCAATCAGAATATGAAAACTTGGTTTAGACTTAGGCTAATGGTTAGAGTGGTGGGTGCTTGCTGGTATGCATTGTTGTTTGGTGACACAATGTTGATTTCCAGGCACAAGGGGTATGTGGTTGGTGCCTGAGTCAAATTAAGGATCGGTCTGTGAACTACTAGTACAAAGTCACACCGTACTACCACAAGTCTGGTATGGGACAGACATGGCTAAGTAATTTGTGAAGTTCCATTTTAGTTTCGCTATAGGCTGAATGTGAGCGTGGCGTAGGCCATGAGAAGCCTCACATGGCACAAGAGGGGGCTCCAACATGTGGATTCATGTTGTGGTGAAACCTTAGTGGCGGCGTAGCTAATTTGGTAATGGAACATTGGAACAGCCTTGTCATGATCTCCTCGGCCGCACACCTAAGGAAGTGTGTTAATCCGGTGGCAAAACGGGAGACATGTCTTGTGGGTAAAGTTGTACACCTCTGCAGAGTAACAAACTATCCTGGATAGCCGTGTCCACGGTCAAGGACATGCTTAGTATGGTTTTTCACGGATTAGACTTTGGTTTTAATAAAATTGGTTTATGGAAATTTGTGAAACTTTTGGAAAGATGGTCAGGGTGGGATACCCGTGGTTAGGTTAGTGTTAGGTTGTTGCCTGCACTAACGTTATTATTTTGTTAAATCTTGTTTTTATATATTGTATCAACTTCATCTTTTGCACTTACATTATTGTTTTGTCTCAATAATGATGTTTATGCAAATAAACCATATTATGCATTCCTTTGTAACTCCTTATGCATGCATCAAATCTGTTATATCTCCGGGTGTAACTTGTGGAGTACTTTATGTACTCACCTTGCTATAAACATTGTTGCCAGAGGACGACGACGACTATGTTGAAGATTGCGACGAATAGGCTACGTCTTACAGTCAATTCGCCTTGTGGGAAGGCAGGATGGGCTGCTCCTTTTATCTATCTTCCGCTGTTTATGTTCATGTCTGGCCATGAAGCCACCTTATTGTAAACTCGGCCATAAGGCCCGTACTTTTGCTTTATAATAAAGTTTGGTTATCATGAATGATACGTATCACTGTTCAATCTGTGTGCACTAGCTTTTCCTGGGATAGTGCGAATAACACAGAGGGTTCTGGAGTTGTTGCTCCGGGTCCCGACAGAGATGGTATCAGAGCATGTTGACCCTAAGACGTGACCGTAGGTAGAATAGAATGGATGACCTTGAGGATTTATTTTCTAAAAATATATATATATATTTAATAAGAACAGTTTGAAAATCCTTCTACCTCTTGTCTCCTTCATTCTTTCACTTGTCTATTCTTTTAAAAATTAAATATGCATAATTGATGTCTAACTCCTCTCCTTTTTCAAAATTGTAGATGGCTGAACGTCCTACCGCAATCACCCATGGAATCCTAGCTGGACACCTAGCCGACTGCCTTTGGAATCTTCTTCAAGAGTTGGGAGTTACAGCACGCCCCGTGTACCAGGGATATCTGGGAACCTTTGGAGATCAAGAATGTTGGAGAGTGGAAGTGCTGATTTACGCCAACTTGGGAGATGAAGAAGCATCTCACACCTTTGATGCTCCTCAACCTCGGGACACCTTCTTCAATGGAGTCCAAGATGCAGCTCGTGAAGCAATTCGGCAGATGAGGGATATCTACGCCCAAGAGCTTCAACGCACCACATTTCGATGCTACCCCAGCAAGTACCCTGGCAGCTCCAGCAGCTTCTTCTCCTCGACAGAATTTGAGAGTAACCCTCGGCTCGTTCAGCAGGTGCAGTACACTAAGTCTTTGGACTATGTGTACCAAGTCACCTTGAATGAGTTAAATGTCACGGCGCAGCGACTCCGCGCAGCAAAAGAAGAATTAGCTAAGTATCGTGTAGAAGATGAGGGTTCTTCTGTTACAGGACCACCCCCAAAGAAGCCTAAAATCCAGCCTTCTACTAGTAGTAGCACCAGCCCATAGAAACCATAGTTTAAAGTTTAAAGTGATAGAACGATACTGGTGAGCTGTTATTCCTTTGTCAACAGCCTCAAGGTTATATTCAATAAAATAATATGGTTGGTTGTTCCTTGAGTTTGGTTGTGTTTCTTGTTTCGTGGTGGGAATGTTACATAGACCTTCTCCTAGTCCTCTCTCTCTCTTTCCTCTAAAATCTGGAAGAGTCTGACAGATGGTGAACACAAGGAGAAATGTCAACGACAGCGCCAACGACACCGGAGCGCAAGGAAGTCAGTCTGCCCCCATCCTTCCTCCTCCGCCAGCAGCTGGACCCGACTGGGCTCAAATGATGGCAAATCAGAATCAGTTGATTCAACTGTTAGCTCAAGCTATCAACAACCCTGCTCAGCATGCTCCTCAGCCACCAGCTCAAGCTCCTCAAAACCGGATGTCGGAATTTTTGAGGATAAGGCCTCCGACCTTCTCAAGCAGCACCGAGCCAATGGATGCTGACGATTGGATCCGCGCAATTGGCAAGAAGTTGGATATTCTGCAATGCACTGATCGAGAAAGGGTCTTGTTTGCTTCTCACCAGCTTAATGGACCTGCATCCGAGTGGTGGGATACCTTGATTGCTTCTCATGCCAACCCTCAGGCCATCGCATGGGATGAGTTTGTTCAGAGTTTCCGCAAGGCTCATATTCCAACTGGCACCATTACCCTGAAGAAGAAGGAATTCAGAGCTCTGCGCCAAGGAAGTCGCACAGTGAATGAGTACCTGCAAAAGTTCAATCAATTGGCACGCTATGCACCAGAAGATGTGGCTACCGATGAAGCCAAGCAAGAAAGATTTTTGGAGGGCCTAAATGACAATATTTCTGTCCAGTTGTTATCAAGTGACTATGCGGATTTTCATCAGTTGGTTAGCAAAGCCATTCGCCAGGAGGGCAAGTTTGTAGAGATGGAAAACCGGAAGAGAAGGATGGCCACGCAAAAGGCTAACCCTGGAGGTTTTCCCAAGCCCCGTAGTACCCCACCTCAGGTTGGGCAGTTCAAGCCGCACTCTAGCAACTTCAAGCCTCAATCAAGCAGCTTCAGGCCAACAGCTAACCGGCCAATTTTCCAAGTCAACCGCCCCAAGCATCAGGCAGCTTCTGTTCCTCCTACCGGTGGTCAAGCTCAGAAGAGTAATACTACATCTGATGGAGTGACCTGTTTCTATTGCAAGGAAACAGGGCATTATGCCAAGTCTTGCCCTAAGAAGCTTCAAGCTGCAGCTAATACTTCGGGAGGTCAGAATCAAGGTCAGCAGTTCAAGAAGCCAGAAAACTACGTTAAGGGACGTGTGAACCACATCACCGCTGAAGAAGCTCAGGCCGCACCAGACGTCGTACTGGGTATGTTCCTTGTAAACGCAGTACCAGCTTCAGTTCTTTTTGATTCCGGAGCTTCCCATTCTTTTATTTCTTTGGATTTTGTGGTTAAGAATGGGATTGGAATGGTTTCTCTTAGTACACCCATGATAGTTCTCTCCCCTGGAGCAGAAATGAGAACAAGGACTTTGTGTCCGAGAATAGAGTTAATCATAAATGGAGTTCTGTTCCTAGCAGACTTAATAGTGTTGGAATCTCAGGGATTGGATGTAATTCTTGGCATGAACTGGTTAGCCAAGAACAATGGTCAGATCAATTGTGCTGCCCGATCCATAGCCCTCACCAATGATCAAGGAATAGAAGTAAACTTTTCCCCTGAAACCCCTGCAGAAGGAGAATGTGTTCTCACTCATCTTCAAGTGCAAGAAGAAGTACCCATAGTACGGGAATACCCAGATGTATTTCCGGAGGATTTACCAGGGATGCCACCAGATAGGGAAATCGAGTTTGTGATTGACCTAGTCCCCGGCACGGCCCCAATTTCCAAGAGACCGTATCGTATGCCAGCTAACGAGTTAGCCGAGTTGAAGAAACAGATTCAAGAATTGGAGGATAAAGGGTACATTCGTCCAAGTTCTTCCCCTTGGGGTGCACCTGTTTTGTTCGTCAAGAAAAAGGATGGAAGCATGAGAATGTGTGTGGATTACAGAGCGCTTAATGAGGTTACTATCAAGAACAAGTACCCGTTGCCCAGGATCGATGATCTGTTCGATCAACTGAAGGGAGCCAGTGTCTTCTCCAAGATCGATTTGAGATCAGGATATCACCAGTTGAAGATCCGCGCAGAGGATATCCCTAAGACTGCATTTTCTACCCGTTATGGACATTATGAGTTCACTGTCATGTCTTTTGGACTAACAAATGCGCCTGCTTACTTCATGAGCATGATGAATAGTGTATTCATGGAGTATTTAGATAAGTTTGTTGTAATCTTCATAGATGACATTCTTATCTATTCCAAGAATGAAGAAGAGCATGAGAATCATCTTCGGATAATCCTGGGAAAGCTTAGAGAGCATCAGCTTTATGCCAAATTCAGTAAATGCGAATTTTGGCTAAAGGAGGTTGCTTTTCTTGGTCATATTGTGACAGCTGAAGGAATTGCAGTGGATCCCTCCAAAGTGCAAGCCGTAATGGAATGGCAGCCACCCAAGTCAGTAACAGAAGTCAGAAGTTTCCTTGGACTTGCTGGTTACTATCGCCGCTTCATAACAGGATTTTCAGAGTTAGTCAAGCCCATGACTCAGCTTCTGAAGAAAGAAAAGAAGTTTGATTGGACGAAAGCCTGCGAGCAGAGTTTCCAGACTCTCAAGAATAAGCTAGTTTCAGCCCCAGTGCTTATACTACCCGATGTGCATAAGGATTTTGAAGTTTTCTGTGACGCCTCTCGTCAAGGTTTGGGATGTGTTCTTATGCAAGAAGGCAGAGCGGTAGCCTATGCATCCCGCCAGCTAAGACCACATGAGTGCAATTATCCTACTCATGATTTGGAATTAGCAGCCGTAGTGCATGCTTTGAAGATCTGGCGTCATTACCTCATCGGTAATCGTTGTGAAGTATACACGGATCACAAGAGTTTGAAATACATTTTCACTCAAGCAGAACTCAACCTAAGGCAGCGCAGATGGTTAGAGTTGATCAAGGATTATAATATTGGAATTCATTATCACCCCGGCAAAGCAAATGTCGTGGCAGATGCGCTAAGCAGAAGGTCTTATGCAAACAGTGTGTTATCAAAAGAAGATAAGATCCGACTTCAGGAAGGAATCTCCCGTTTAAGTATAAACCCGGTGAATCAAGGTTTGCTCTCAGCCCTAGAGATTCAACCTACTTTACCTGATCAAATCAAGGAAGCCCAAAAGGTTGATGAAGATATCCAGGAAATCAGAAAGAATATGAGGAGAGGCAAAGCACCAGGATTCAGTGAAGATGAGAATGGGACTGTCTGGTTTGAAAACCGCATTTGTGTGCCCAATAATCAAGAGATCAAGAAAGCAATTTTGCAAGAAGCCCATGAAACTCCATATTCAATTCACCCAGGTCGTACCAAGATGTACCAGGACCTTAGGGAAAGATACTGGTGGGTCAGTATGAAAAGGGAAATTGCAGAGTTTGTGGAAGAATGTGATACCTGTCAAAAAGTCAAGGCAGAGCATCAGAAACCTGCAGGACTTTTGCAACCCTTACCAATACCCGATTGGAAGTGGGAAGAGATTGGAATGGACTTCATAACCGGACTTCCTAGGACTCAATCCGGCTATGACTCAATCTGGGTGGTTATTGACCGGTTGACCAAAGTAGCCCATTTCATCCCAGTCAAGACTACTTACTCTGGAAGTAAGTTAGCTGAGATTTACATGGCTAGAATTGTGTGTTTGCATGGAGTTCCGAAAAAGATAGTATCGGACAGAGGTAGTCAGTTCACATCCAAGTTTTGGCAGAAACTTCATGAAGAGTTAGGAAGTAAGCTTAATTTCAGTACAGCTTATCATCCCCAAACAGATGGCCAGACAGAGCGAGTAAATCAAGTGCTAGAGGATATGTTGAGAGCATGTGCTCTGGATTTTGGAAATAGTTGGGATCGCTCATTGCCCTATGCTGAGTTCTCTTACAACAACAGTTATCAGGCAAGTTTGCAGATGGCACCTTTTGAAGCACTGTATGGTAGGAAGTGCAGAACACCCTTGCATTGGGAACAGTCTGGAGAATTCCAAGATGCGGGACCAACCCTACTTCAAGATGCTGAAGAGAAAGTGAGGAAGATCAAAGACAGATTGAAGATAGCTCAATCCAGGCAGAAAAGTTATGCCGATAATCGTCGTCGAGACCTGACTTTCGAAGTTGGGGACTATGTGTATCTCAGAGTATCTCCGCTCAGAGGAGTCAGAAGATTCCAAGCCAGGGGAAAGCTTGCACCAAGATTTGTTGGGCCATTCAAGATCTCAAGCCGCAAGGGAGAAGTTGCATACCAGTTGGATTTGCCGCCAAGCATGTCGGGTGTGCACAACGTCTTTCACGTCTCTCAGCTGAAGAAATGTCTCAGAGTGCCCGCAGAACAAGCAGACCTAGAAGCCCTTGATCTTCAAGAGGATCTCACCTATCAAGAGCAACCGATCAAGATTCTTGAGACAGCCGAGCGCCAGACCCGAAGAAAGACTATCAGATTCTGCAGAGTTCAATGGAGCAATCACACCGAAGACGAAGCAACTTGGGAGCGAGAAGAAGATCTGAAAGCCAACCATCCCCATCTCTTTGCTAGCTAGTTCAAATCTCGAGGGCGAGATTTCTTTAAGGGGGGTAGGTTTGTAACATCCCAAAAATTTTATTTGCAATTTATTTGTTTTTCTGGAGTTTATTTGGTTTCATCTGAATTTTATTTCAGAATCTAAAGTAAGAAAATGTATTTAAAATATTCTATTAAAGCCAAAAAGAGTTTATTTTATTTTTCTTAACCCTCCCTAAGTTTTGTTTAGCTCTTGAGAATTTACTTCTGGAAATTAAAAAGAAATTTAGAAGTTTCCTTCTTCCCTTCTTCCCCAACCGGCCGGCCTCCATTAACACCCCATCCGAGCTTTAAAAGCTTCGGTTACTCCTTCCCTCGGCCGGCAACTGAAGCCATTATTGGCCCTTAAGCTCGCGCGCTAGTAACCACCCCACCTCCGTCCGTTTTCTGTCGGCTTAAAGCCTCTCGCCGTTAGGCGACTGTTTCTAAAAGTCCTTAACTCCGGCGAGCCCATTACCTCCGTCCCTGCCCTATAAAGCTCCTTCCCGAGCCCGTTATCCCCTCCTTCACCTTCCCGTGCGCCGCCACCTCTTTTCCCCTCCGCCCTGAACCGAATCGGCCCCGACCCGTGCTTCCTCGTCTGCCGCCGTGCGAGCTCCGGCGAGGAATTGGCGCCGCCCTGGTCTCTTCCGCGCCTCGCCGACGACGCCTTCGTGGTCCCCAAGCGCCGGCGACCACCATTCCCCTCTCCGCCGAGCGACGCCGCCACCGGAGCCCCGTTGTTGCCGAAGACTCGAGCGCCGCCGCTTCTTCTCGTCGACCGACCGTCTCCACTCGTAACCGAACCTCTACGACCATCCGTCGTCTCCGGCCACTCTGCCTGATTCCCTCCGACCACCCCACGGCCAACCAGTTTTCGAAGGTAACACCCTTCCGTGTGGTCGTAGATCCGTGTAGTCGTAAGTTCTCTGTGTAGTCGTAGTCGTAAGTTCTCTGGTAGTCGAAGTCGTAAGTTCTCTGTGTAGTCGAAGTCGTAAGTTCTCTGTGTAGTCAAAGTCGTAAGTTCTCTGTGTAGTCGTAGTCGTAAGTTTTCTGTGTAGTCGAAGTCGTAAGTTCTCTGTGTAGTCGAAGTGTAGCCGTAGTCGTAGGCTGGTCTGTGGCCGTGGTCGTAAACCTTCCGTGTGGTCGTAAGCCGACTACGTGGTCGTAGCTCCGCCCGATCACGTTTGCCGTGGTCGTGAGAACTTCCAAAGGCCATAACTTCTTCATTTTAACTCCGATTTAACTCGTTCAAATTTCTAAATTTTTCTAAAATCCTAAACTACCCATTTCTAGACTCTTTTTGAATTTTTGGATTTTATTTGAATTTTGTTTGAATTTCTTTTGGTTCTTTACGTATAGATTACGACGAATCCGGAGAGTGTTTCTTCGACGAATCGCAGCAAGACTTCGAGCAAGGCAAGTTACACCTTTGACCATGTTGATCCCAGTAATTTAAATTATTATGTTGTTTTTAAATTAATATGCATGTGTACTTTTATTCAATCTAGTTTAAATTCGGTTTAAACTCTAGTTATACCCAATTCCTTTGTGTATGGCCAATCTTGAAATTGAACGAACATACCTTGTCACCATAGATGAAAACCTAGTTGGTACATTAGTATTGACTAGAACATTTTATAGAATTGCTTAGCCATGCTTAAAATAATTCGGGTGGGAAGAATTGTTTCACATAAAATGATAAAGTTTTCGATTGTGTTCTTGACTTTGGTGGGTCAAGAATGATTATGAAATATTTTCAATCAGAATATGAAAACTTGGTTTAGACTTAGGCTAATGGTTAGAGTGGTGGGTGCTTGCTGGTATGCATTGTTGTTTGGTGACACAATGTTGATTTCCAGGCACAAGGGGTATGTGGTTGGTGCCTGAGTCAAATTAAGGATCGGTCTGTGAACTACTAGTACAAAGTCACACCGTACTACCACAAGTCTGGTATGGGACAGACATGGCTAAGTAATTTGTGAAGTTCCATTTTAGTTTCGCTATAGGCTGAATGTGAGCGTGGCGTAGGCCATGAGAAGCCTCACATGGCACAAGAGGGGGCTCCAACATGTGGATTCATGTTGTGGTGAAACCTTAGTGGCGGCGTAGCTAATTTGGTAATGGAACATTGGAACAGCCTTGTCATGATCTCCTCGGCCGCACACCTAAGGAAGTGTGTTAATCCGGTGGCAAAACGGGAGACATGTCTTGTGGGTAAAGTTGTACACCTCTGCAGAGTAACAAACTATCCTGGATAGCCGTGTCCACGGTCAAGGACATGCTTAGTATGGTTTTTCACGGATTAGACTTTGGTTTTAATAAAATTGGTTTATGGAAATTTGTGAAACTTTTGGAAAGATGGTCAGGGTGGGATACCCGTGGTTAGGTTAGTGTTAGGTTGTTGCCTGCACTAACGTTATTATTTTGTTAAATCTTGTTTTTATATATTGTATCAACTTCATCTTTTGCACTTACATTATTGTTTTGTCTCAATAATGATGTTTATGCAAATAAACCATATTATGCATTCCTTTGTAACTCCTTATGCATGCATCAAATCTGTTATATCTCCGGGTGTAACTTGTGGAGTACTTTATGTACTCACCTTGCTATAAACATTGTTGCCAGAGGACGACGACGACTATGTTGAAGATTGCGACGAATAGGCTACGTCTTACAGTCAATTCGCCTTGTGGGAAGGCAGGATGGGCTGCTCCTTTTATCTATCTTCCGCTGTTTATGTTCATGTCTGGCCATGAAGCCACCTTATTGTAAACTCGGCCATAAGGCCCGTACTTTTGCTTTATAATAAAGTTTGGTTATCATGAATGATATGTATCACTGTTCAATCTGTGTGCACTAGCTTTTCCTGGGATAGTGCGAATAACACAGAGGGTTCTGGAGTTGTTGCTCCGGGTCCCGACAATGTGCCTACCAAAGTAGCTCTTGATCTTCCCACCGTGTGGGATGCCTACCGTCGTAGGACTTTCATGACGCTCATGGTGCCATGCAAACATAACATTCTTCCAATGTTGATATTCGATCATAAGCATTTCTCATCATAATATAATTAATAGACAAGCAGGGATATCATTTCATGACTTGGCATAAAACAATACTAGGCATTCATCACAATCCACTATTCTACCATGCACTTACCTGTTAGCGTGGCAGACGATGCGTGGATTGCACCACATCTGAATCGCCACCTGTACAAACATCAATCCATCTCAACACATCATAGCAATACATGCTCACATTCTAATGGCGGCGTTCCTACGCGCAAATCAACACATACAATACTGTTGAATTGGACACTTCCCCACTGTCCTAGTGGTTAGAAAACCACAACGTTCAATGTTAAAACTTAACACAGCGACTATCTCACGATCTGAAGTCTACATAACTCTATTCACATATTCTGATCACTATGATTGCCATCTAAAATTCCGATCTCAGCTCGAAGGCTTGGTTGTCATAATTTACAAACTACATCAATTAAACTACTATTTTCAATCCTGATGACCGGGTTATCCCATATCGGTGGCGACTGTCTCAGAGACATACTTCCAAAACCATACCACCAAACTCGGCATTCCAGCATTCTATAGAGTTTTAGCAAATACCTTAGTCGATTAGTCCATACTAATTAACTAGTACTAATTAATTACCTACTCCCATCAATCACTAATTAGACAGGTATTAATCATCGACTCACTAATCAATCATTGACGTTGTTCGACAATTCAGCCTCTACACATTTTGGCTTCTACGCAAAACAATAAATAAGCGGGAAAATGGTTTTGGGGCGTTACCCTAGCCATGAACGAATGGGTCGAGGCTGCTCTGTCCTTTCCTTGGCCAGATCTGGCCAATCAGGCATCGGTCTAGTCTTTCCCCTTCTTTTTTCTCTTCTTTTTCTTCCCTCCTCTGCTTTTCTTCATTTCTTCCTTCGGCTGGCTCTCCTCCTAGCCAGATTCTTCCTCTCTTCTTTTCTTCTCTTTCCCTTTTTCTTCCACAGCCGGCTCTCTCCTCTTTTTCTTTCCTTCACCCGGATGGCCTCCCCTCCTTTCTTCTCCTCCCAACCAGCTGGCCCCTCCCTTCTCTTCCCTCGGTTGGCTAGCCCTCCTCCACTCTCGGCTTGTCCCTGGCTCTCCCTTGTCTTCCTCTGGTGCAGCGTGTAGCGTGCAGCCAAGCGGAGCAAGAGGGGCGACGACGAGCCTTAGGGTGGAGCGGCGACATGAGTAGGGAGACGGGGAAGGCAAGGTGAGGGCGGGGGAGCAGTGCTGCTGGGCGATGGCGACGCATGCGAGAGGCAATGGCGCTAGGCGACGGCGACGCACGCCGACAACAGGGGACGGCGGGGCACAGCCGGAAGAGTGGCAGCGCCGGCGCCGGCGGTAGCGGCACACGGTTTGGCGGAGCCGAGCGATGGCAGGTGGTGGCGGCATTTGGCTCAGTCGGGTTTGGTCAGTCGATATTGATGCATATTCTTCTTCCCGTTTGAGCTTTTGGGCCATTTTATGCTTGAATATGATTAATTGATGCTAATTGTGATTACATTTGTCGAACGGTGCTATGTGATGTGTTTTTTGTCTGTGATGGTTGCAGGACGTCGAGGCGGAGTCGTGGCGAGGGCACGGAGGACCGGACTAGGCGCAGGCGGTGCCGAGGTCAGAACGGTCGAGGTGTGCTGAAGACGGCGAGGACTCGAGGTGGTTGCGAGGCGTGGATGACAAGGAACGCGGAAGCTTCCCGGAAGGTGCAGGAGGGGTGTTTCGGTAAAAGCGCAAAGCTGCACAAGTGGAAGCGGTTCTGTTCGGGATTTAGCGGGCATAACGGGTTGGAGACCCGTTAGCCAAAGGCTATAAATAGGAGAGGGTTCCTGGTTGTATGCATGGATTCTAAGGGTTGTTAGGGTTTTGCTTTAGTCAAAATGACCTTTAGAGAGGTTGTTTTGCTTTAGGGCTTTAGTGGTTGAGAGAGGCAGAGTGTGTTGGAGTGTGTCTCCTCTCTGTGTATTCTCTCGTGCTCCTCTTCAAGCATGTAGTGTTCTTGGGTTTCTTGAGCTTGTGAGAGGGAGTGGATGAGTTGATGGGCATGTAATCATTCCTCTGTTTGTAATTGCGTATGGGGACTCCTTTGTGATCCTTTTGTTTCCAGGAATGAAACCTCTGAAGTTTATTTCTCGTACTTGTTCATTTTTCTCTTCGTAGGCTTGCTCAGCTTGATTTCTCATATTTCTGTTTTTGGGTTGTTTCTTGCTAAGGAGGTGCAAAATGGATTGCTCGGTGATGGAATTGTATTTCTAGACCCTTTGGTCAGCTAGTTCCAAGAGTAAAATGATTGAATCGGGAGAATTCATCTCTTTTCAGCATGTGCCCTGTTCTTCCTCTGTGTTCTTGTTCTAGGGTTTAGTGCTATTTTCGTTTTCCCTTGGAAGAATATGCCCAAATTTGATTCTCAGAATCCCAAGGCTATTCTCTTGCTAATCCTTGAGTTTCATGATCAAAGAATCAAAGGTTAGGTGGGAATTTGGTTTTTGGTGCAACTCTATGTACTTTTTCAGTTTTGGGCACAAATCTGAAATTCTTGTTTTTGAGTTGGTTTCCCTCGTTTCCCAGGGCTCTATTTGCTATTTAGGTCATATTCTTGCAGTTCTGGGCTAAGAAGAACCATTGGCAAATCCCAATTGATCTGCAGTTTGAAGTCTCCTTTTTGGGCTGTCTGATTTTCAGCTTTTCTGTGCTCTGAATTCGATGGGCGGTCTGACCGGAGTTCTTTGGGCGGTCAGATCGGACTTACAGGGCCGGTCAGACCGGCGTGGCTTGGGCGGTCTGACCGCCGGCCAGGGTGCGGTCAGACCGGCCTAGAGCCTGCGGTCTGACCGGCCTCCCCTGTTCCAGCTGTGCATTTTTCGTCTAGCCTTCATTTTATTTCCCCAGCTTTCTTCTCTGCTAGTATAAGATTCCACTGAGCCCTTGAAATCCTTTTCATAGCTATCATATCTATTGGAGAGGATCATTCCGTGAGTATTTTAGGGGGAGCATTTTTTTAGTCGACATTCACCCCCCTCTGTCGCCGATTTCGATCCAACACTCCTCCACCTGCCTCTCTCTCTTATAGGGCTTTGGGAGTGGGCCGGGCTCCTAGGTGTTAAATCAACTTTATGAGTGATTACATGTTGTAGGATTGTCGATGGTAATCTGAGGGGGTGAATGGTTGCACCGCACAGCGAAACTTTTTTTTCAATTTTTCTGCCTTTTAATTGTTTAATTTGCAAAAACCAAAAAATAAAAAAAATTTGATTTTACTGTAGCGTACTGTAGCTAAGCACTGTAGCTGTAACCATTATTTTTCTAGCAAAAACATCTAATTCATGAGTTTTCAACTTAGAATAAAGTACATCTAATGTAAGTGTACTCATGACAGTAGATTCTCTAATGGATGTAACCTTCATCTCCCATATAGACATATCTAATGCTCCAAGTAATTGACGTGCATTTTCAGCATCAGTATAAGTAACATTAACAACACGTAGGTTACTAAGAATTTTATTAAAACGAGCAAAGAAATCATCTATTGATTCACCAGGTTTCATCTCAAAACGCATGTAATACTTTTTGTACATATCTTGACGTACCTCTTTAATAGTAGATGAACCCTCATGATAATCACATAGTGCTTTCCATACCTCATATGCAGATTTAACATGCACAACATGATCAAAATCACTCTTTCCTAGTCCTTGAATTATCAGGTTCCTTGCCTTGCTATTTGCCTCCACTTGTGCTATATTTGCTGCTGACACAGCATCGTTCTCGGGCGCTTAATAAGGCTTGTAAACCTTCTCCCATATTGCAAAGCCTTGAGCTTGAATATATGCCTCGATCTTTGCTTTCCAATACTGAAAATCAACACCATCGAAAACACAAGGTTTTGTGGAATACCTATTCGTCGACATGTTTTCTAATCACCTGTTAAGATCAATTAGAAAAATAAACCTGCTCTGATACCACTTGTAGGATCATCGATGGCAATCAGAGGGGGGTGAATGATTGCACCGCACAGCGAAAAGTACTGTAGCAGTTACTGTAGCGATTTACGGTAGCAAAAAAAATCCGGTCGCTATTTGGTTCCGATCGATAACTGACGATACACGTTTTTGATTCAATCTAGCAATCGATTTTTAATCAAAACTAATTCATGTATGTAAGCAAGAAAAATATCTAGACATAGATCAATGCATGAAGAATTCATAAGAATCAAAAAACCAGAAAAAAAAGATAATATATGCGAATTAAAAAGCTCACAAACTTTAATAGAAAAACAAAGAAATTGTGTACATGAGCATGTCCTGATTGATTGCTTCATGTTTCCTATATGCAAGTCTCGGCCGAAAGCAGTGACGTGTAGCTTTTTCGCACGTACCGTGCCGTCCAAAAAACGCGTCTTTTTTTTCTTCTCCACGGCCACACATCCGATCACAATTTATGTCCCTTTTTATGCAGCGTTCTACGAATCATATTCAATCTCTACTTAGAATCCTAATCCAACTCAGAATCTTATTCAATCTCTACTTAGAATCCTAATCTAACTCATCCAACTAGACCTGGGCCTTTTTACCTCAACTAGGATTTTGGCCCACTAATTTTCAAGGGACCCCAAACCCTTCCTAACACGGGTTTTTCACACTCACAACTTTTCTAATGCGTCACGTGTCGAAGCCTCCAGGACCGCACCTCCCGTAGCTTCTCCACGTATCATCCACCTTTGATCTCCATGCGCCTCAAACATGAGCCCGACCATCTCGTGACCTCCTTGACCATCCGAACCTCGGATCTCCCCATCCTAGTCCCGGTCCACCTCATCACCGACCATGATCGTCTCCATGCTCAACCTGCACATGCAAAGACCAAAGAATATTTTTCCGGCACAAGTTCGTCCCAACTTGACCAACATCAGTTCACGCACGCACCACACACCTCGCATAACATCACTAAACAAAATCATCAATTATTCATCATAACAAATGAACCATTGTCAATTATTCATCACCAAAGTATCCTAAACCTAACCACATGGTCTAACACAATATGATCATAATGCTACCAAGTTGTCAGGGCCTCGGGACCTCAGGGCGTAACGGTGGCTTGCTAGCAGATGGGACTTGCCCCGGTAGTGACCGAGCCCTCCCTGCCCTGGAGTCGCCAGCAGGAGATAGAAGACAGAGAGAAGGTACAGTAATTAACTTTATTGTATTACTTGCTTGTCCCCAGAATCCTGAGATTACAAACTATATATAAGATGCTATTACAATCCAAAACTGACTCCTACTCCAGGATTGAAACCGACTCCTACTTGGAGTCTGAAACCGACTCCTACTTGGAGTCTTATTTGGCAAAGCATATGAGTTGTATTATACTAGCAAATAAACTGCATTAAGACCTCTTCTAATCAGCCTAAGTCTTTGGCCGACGCTTATAGACTATAACATCTCTCCCCTCCTCGCGAAGCAGCTTGTCCTCGAGCTGAAAATTTGGATAATTCTCCTGGAACTGAAACAGCGGAACCCAAGAGGCGTCGGCAACAGCAGTACCCTCCCACTGCACGAGGACCTGCTGCTGTCCCTACCGGCTGGCTGACTTCAATACACGCAAAGGAGTAGGCAGCACACGACCCTGATGGAGCGGCGGCAAAGGTGGCGGAGTGGAAGGCAGGTCACCCTGAAACTTCTTCAATAATCCAACATGAAAAACATCATGAATTTTAGCAGCCGGTGGTAATTCCAAACGGTAGGCGACCGTCCCAATCCGTGCAAGGATCTTATAAGGTCCAAAATATTTTGGCCCCAGTTTGCCACTCATGGACAGTCCGAGAGAAGCAACTGGCCGATGAAGAAGACGTAACCAGACCAAATCGCCCACATCAAAAGAAATGTCGCGATGATGGCGATCGTAGTGCTTTTTGGCATACTCTTGGGCTTGAAGAAGACGTTCACGAATGTCCCGTAGAAATTGATCATGAGCCAACAAAGAGACCTCCACAGCTTGAACTGCAGCTTAAAAGGGGTCTCACGAAGCGTTGAGTGGAAAGATGTGTTATAACAATACTCGGCCCAGGGTAGCCATTCCAACCATTGACGAGGTCGATCACCCGTTAAACAACGCAAATACATGGCAATCACCTTATTAACAGCTTCGGTTTGTCCATTGGATTGCGGGTGATAAGAGGAACTGAGGTGAAGCCGAATCCCAGCTAGACGGAACAAGTCTTGCCAAAAATTGCTCGTGAAAACCGAGTCTCGAGGCCCTGACAACTTGGTATCAGAGATGCCAGGCTCGGATTCAGGAGAAGAAGCCAGTTCCGTGAGCGCCATGTTTAAAGCAATCCAAGAGCAGATGGCTGGGATCGTGCAGCAGAACGCCATGATGAAGTCCAAAATCGCAGAATTGACGCGGCAGAGCATCGCAGCCAACACCAAGATCACAGCACTGGAATCCGGGGGCGTTTTGCCCATCTCTGCGCCAGGACTCTTGCCGATTCCATCTGGGGCTATACCATCAATCATCAATCCTTCTTCAGCTCCACCGGCAGGGATATTCACCACCAGCTATGCACCTCCTGCACCATCCGCTCCCAGCCACGACGAGTCCATCATCCACCCGATGATCCGTCAACCACCCTCCATGCCAAATTTCTTCCCACAGCCCTCTTTTCCGCCGCAACTAGCACTGCCTCTTCGCTACCATACATCCACCAGCTCTTATTCTAGCGCACCACGCTACCACAAGCTAGAATTTCCAACTTTTGATGGACTGGATGATCCCCTGCCATGGTTAAATCGCTGCGAGCAGTTCTTCCGCGGGCAGCGAACGGATGAAGGAGATAAATTCTGGCTTGCGTCCTACCACCTCACGGGGATTGCTCAGCAATGGTACTTTCAGCTTGAACGAGGCGACGGTCAACCGACGTGGGGACAATTCAAGGAACTCTGTCACATGCAGTTTGGACCGCCAATTCGGAGTAATCCATTGGGAGAATTGACTCGCTTGCAGCAGACTGGATCCGTCAATGATTATCAGACCAAGTTTTTGGCTTTACTTTGCCGCGCCGATCGGTTACTACCGCTGCAGCAAGTTCAAATCTTGACGGCTGGTCTCATGGAACCTCTCCGCACAGATGTCGAACTGCAACAGCCAGGCAATCTGTAGGTGGCAATGAGTCTAGCCCGTGCTTATGAACGGCGTGCGCAAACGGTGGCCGGGGACTCCACATCACAAACTCGGCCTGGGCGACAGCTACAGCGGCCATCCGCACCATTTCCATCATCTGGCCACCCCCAGAAGATGGCGCCACAAGCCGCAGCATCAGGACACCGGCCTTCCAAACCGTTTCACCGTTTGACACCAACTGAATTGGCGGATCGTCGCGCCACCTCATTGTCTAGCTTTTGGGGTGAGAAGGCCCTTACGATCCTACAAGTGGTATCCGAGCCCGGTTCTAACATCTCTGGCCCAATGGACACTAGTGTGTGAACGCCTGATGGACTGTGACCCTGAGGGACCGTCAGTGTACGGTAAAGGGGTGGTGAAGGGTTGAGGGACACTAATGTGTGAAGGGGGAGATTGTTGGAATAATCCCACATTGGTTGTGGAAGGGCAAGGGACCTAACTTAAAAGTGGGGGAGTCCCTCACCTCATTGGCTAGCTTTTGGGGTGAGAAAGCCCTTACAATCCTACACATGTCTGCAATGTTAGAAACATATTCATCATAGATTTTGCATTAATCAATAATACTCAGATTATAGACATCTAATGCTGTAAAGGTAGGCTTGTTCAGATCTTTTCCCGTCAATAAGCGTAGTCATATGTGCAATAATCTGAAGTTGTATTCAACCGAGTATAACCAAGATCACCCTTGTAATCAATGGCCAGGTTCTTTTGGGCTTAAAATTGACTTACATTTGTACTGTCTACAGTAACTAGCTTTTAAACGTTATGTTTTTTTAAGACGAGATCAATAGGAAAATTATAGTAAAAAATGTACTGAGTTCAGCTGTATCGGTCAAAATCGCATGCGACTATTTCCCTCTGTGTACTGCCTCTCGCGAACAGGCAGAATTCAAATATTTAACCATAAACTATAATCTATTAGCCCAAAAGAACCCACCCATTATCATTGAAACATGCAGACTACAGAGCATAAACACTAAGGTGGCGTTTGAAGGCGTTAGGACACAGGGATATGGGGTGGGATAGATTTAAAGCCATGTTCGAAAGGGGACAGCAACATAACCGAAGCCAACATAATTCACCTTTTCTGGTCCTAAAACCCAACTCAGCATCAAAGGCATTCCATACTAGATGAAGAATCTCCCACCAGTTCATCCAGGATGTGGTATCCTCAACCTTGTCAAAAACAAAATATAACAAATATCCATATAAAGATCAAGCAGTTTTAGTTTGCAGCTTTTGAATGATCCTCTTATGACACTGGTAATATAATGTGAAACCTTGTTTCAGAAAATTAAATAAAATTACCCTAGCACACTTAAACAAGCAATCTTAATCTGGGTGACAGGCAGAAATCAACTAAGTGCATTTAGGAGTATAAAGCTACGTAAGCTCTTGATGTACCGACAAAGGACCCAGACCCACACCCAAATATGGTTTGTAAGTGGTATCTACGACTGCAGCCATTCTTGCCAATCCATGTATAATAGCAGCACGTAGCCTTCTCTCCTTCCCATGACTGTAGCCAAACATGCAAACAAATATTGTGTTCATCAGTAAACTTACTAAGGACATGTCACGTGCGAGTACTATTCACGGTACTGTCCACTCATGTAAACAGTACCTGTGTACTGTAGGAACACGCGCGGCGGGGTCTAATTAATTAGAATAGAGATAAGAGTAGTTAATTTTCTTATTATATGATATTACTATCTTATAGATATATTCTATCTATTAAAGATAAGTTTTCTTAAAGATAGATATTTTCTTAGAGGTCAAGTCGAGTTATCATCATGAAAGGGGATAACATATATTCATTATCATCAAGCAATGAATAATGAAGAAATATTTCTAAGTCCCTAATTCTTAGCTTTGGTCTCTCCCCTAGACCGGCTACTTTAGATCTATTCTTCCCCAATCGGTGCCCTCTTTCGTCTAGCGCCGTTCTACCTCAAGTCGCCACCGTTCGACCTCCCTCCGACGGATGTTTATCCCATTATGAACTAAGATTCATGACAATTAGTATCAGAGCAATTGATTCCTTTCCACGACTTCTGCTTACCATGAAGTGCACCACTGCTATTCCACATTGGCTGCACTCATCGCTAGAAACTTCCTTGACATCGAGCAATGCTAAAGTCCTCATGTCTTCACCATCAATCATCATCAACACACTGTTGATCTCACACGTGGGGCATCACAATTACTCGCCAGATTAGATCTACCAAGGGCTACAACCAGGGCCACCACCACAGCTCGAGGGCGAGCTGTCTCCAAAGGGGGGAGAAATGTCACGTGCGAGTATTATTCACGGTACTGTTCAGCCATGTGAACAGTACCAGTGTACTGTAGCAACATGCGTGGTGGGGGTCAAATTAGTTAGAATAGAGATAAGAACAGTTAATTTTCTTATTATATGAGTTTGCTATCTTAAAGATATATTCTATCTATTAAAGATAAATTTCCTTAGAGATAGATATTGTTTCTTAGAGGTCAAGTCGAGTTATCTCCATAAAAGAGGACAATATATATCCATTATCATCAAGCAATGAATAATGAAGAAGTATTTCTAAGTCCCTGATTCCTAGCTCTGGTCTCTCCTTTAGACCGGCTACTCTGGATCTATTCCTCCCCTAATCGGTGCCCTTTTTCATCTAGCGCCGTTCTACTTCAAGTCGTCGCCGTCCGACCTCCCTCCGACATATGTTTATCCCGTTATGGACAGTCCTTGAATGCTGGAAGAACAAACACCCTCCTCAGCGTGGTTGTAGCCGATGTTAGTCTTTGTACCTAAATGTCATAGCACTATTAGAGAAGGCATAGCATGGCTAGTCCTTGAAAACATATTATCAGAGTAAATACCATTTCCTCTGATGATGAGTAGTCTTTGGGTTCAATGATGTCAAGACAATTTTCTAATTCTCTATATAGCTGGCACCTCTCAGATTTTGGTAAAGATTCCACTCTGGAACTGCTGCCATATGGAACTGCTGCCATAACTAAAAGTAAAATAGCAGCCAATAACTGAAAATAACCAACAGTACAGAGATGCATATACAGCTACAGATCAAAGCTAAGTGCCATCTGGATACTTATGACCAGCTGCAAGCATCAGAGCGGACACATACTGAATATCCATAACTGAGACTTAAGCTTGGAATTCTTATTTCAGGATGAACTAAAATTATTTGTCTGAAATAAAGATGTTTGTTTCATGATCTAAACCTCTTCTAAATTCTGTTATCACTGCTGAAGGTATATAAGCATACTACACCTGTGAGCTCACCCAAGGCGTTGACCACCTCATGTGAGACAATGACAAGTCAAGTTTATGGCAAGGTTCAAAGATTTGGCACACAAACAAAACAATGTCTCAGTTTTGGTAAGACACAACTGAAGAGAGTCAGTTCAAGCCCTCGTAGTTGCATTTTTCATTCTCAACATGAACAGATATACAAAGCATGACATTTACACAGTTATGCAAAACTATTTCCAATATTTTTTATGCTTTCTGTATTACATTGAATATGAGTACTGATATCTGTTGTTTTAGTATGCCATATGGACACTTGCATCAGTGGTTAGAATTTGACATTCTGTTCATGCCCAAGCAAAACTGATTAGATTATAATCACTTGTAATTATGAAAAAAATATTTCCAATATTTTTTTACGTTTTCTCTATTACATTGAATATGAGAACTGATATCTCTTGTTTTAGTATGCCATATGAACACTTGCATCAGTGGTTAGAATTTTACATTCTATTCATGTCCAAGCAATGCTGATCAGATTATAATCACTTGTAATGGATTACAGAACCAAATCTAAAGCAGCGAAGGCAAGCCTACTCTGCTTCTGGCCTCGCAGCTGTAATAAATTTGTCACCCTCGTATAGATTAGGCTGCTGTCCGCAAGGAACATTTAATGAGACCCATATTGCAGTTGTCTCCCTGTACAAACAAAAGGAAATTATCAATTATAAAAGGAAAAAATGATGATGTGTGTAAATCATAGTTATCTAAAACACAGAAGCAGTACCCTGGAGGCAGGTTTATTTGTGAGCTCAGTGGATCAACAGGCAGAAGAGCATCTAGTACACCCAATATAGGCACCACACGTCGCAAAGTTATAGATTGACCAACCAGTAAGCTGGTACAGCACCGTTATAATCATTTCAAGTAGAGCTGTACAAATGATGGTATCCCTAAAA
This sequence comes from Dendrocalamus latiflorus, assembly GCA_017311315.1. NCBI lineage: Eukaryota > Viridiplantae > Streptophyta > Magnoliopsida > Poales > Poaceae > Dendrocalamus > Dendrocalamus latiflorus. Next base: position 25,221,594 of record CM029674.1, read on the forward strand.
AATGAATTTAAATTCTAAACAAACAAACCTGTCTGCAGAGGATGAGCAGAGATCAGTGCACTGAATCTGCACAAACCATGCAAAACCTGAAGTGGCCCATGAAACCTTTGGATGTAAGGCAATTTGGAAACCTTCCCTTTCATTCCTTGCCGCCAAGAGGCTAACCTAGGGGGAAAGTCACATCTAAACATATTTTTTGGAAGGAACATAATCAAGCATTAATAAGATAAAATCATGCAAACGTAAGGAATCTGATCGTAATAGAACAGTGTAAGATCACATGTTAAACAGCAAGCAGTAGAATAGGGGAATAACAGCATATCTCAAGTAACTGCCAAAAGAAGTCAGCGAATGAGAAACCAGTTAAACGCGAAGGAGGTCGCCATGGCTGCGCCGATGGCCGATTTGGGGGGATTTTTGGCCGCTGGGCGACACGAGAGCAGGCCAAGCAAGGGGGGCTGCACTGCACGAAGGAGACTGCGAGCAAACGCTGGGCGGACAGCAAGCGCGGATTGAACGAGGAGCCGGCATTTCTTCGGCGTGTAATGGTGGATGTATGGTTCCTCACAAACAATGTCAGCATGGGCATCTATTCCCAGTCTCAATCCAGGACATCTGCTTCCAATCGCTCCCGATCTCTCAAACAAAACACGGGATAATAAAATCGTTCATTTACCACTATGACATGACATCAACAAAGAAACAGTCACACCCGACTCCTTCCCAGTTTCCAGCACCAAATCAAAATAATGATAAATTTGTTTCAAAAACTGTGCTGTTGTAGCATCCTGTCCATCCTCTGAGCCTGGAATGCTACCACTATTGCATACTACTACCATTCCATCAACTACTAGATACATCATAGCATTTTTAGCGATTACTCTAGCATACCAGTAGAGTCTAAAATATACTGTCAAAAGTGGTACAAGGAGTGCTGCTGGTTGGTGAAATTATTCATGTGCTACTCGTACCTGTGCATAACGTCCTCAAAGGTCACCTAAAAAAACAAAACAAAGGTGAGTCCAAAGACTCATCAAGTACAAAACAAAACAGTAAGTAACAAGTTCACGAATCAGTCCATAACCATCACAGTTTCAATAACCACGTGTTTCCATTCAATCTCTTTAAGTTCTCATCAATCAATCATTATGCATTTTCACCCGTTCTTTGTCATAATGCAATTGTATATGCACATGCACTTTTCTCTTATCTCTTTAGCCTATACTGGAATAGCAAAGCGAGCACCTGTCGATGCTCACCTAAGCCCGCCCTGTTTCCATACGGAGATCACAAGCTCGTTTTTTCATACAGGGACCTCAGTAGCCCGTCATTTTCATACGGGGACCTCAATCTCCATTCTCGTGGAGCGTCCACATAAAATGGACCAATGATACCACAAAACTATCTCTTTCCATGACATGCATGCAATGCAAGTCCTCCATTTATGCATATCAACATGTCATATCTCAACAATCGTCATTCATTATTCCTCATCATGCAACCAGAAATAGTAAACTTACCATATCATGGTAAACAGTGCCCCAACATTCAACTAATAGCAAACACTACTTGAATTTACCGCTTTACAATGTACTTGGTTGGTTAGTTTCGGGGACGATACGTAGACGGCTCCAACCCGAGACCTCCACTTGTACAAAGCTCAACCCGACTTAACACATCATATCGAAACCAGTGCTTAAGCGAGTAGCGATAACTCTATGCACATATCCTAACTCTGTCATAAAATGGATGGGGTTAAGGACCCGTTACGCAGGTACCAAACCCTCATTTTCTTTTTCTCTACTTTTCTTTTCTTTCTTTCTTTTTTTCTTCCTTTTTTTCTTCTCTCCTTTTTCCCTCTCCTTTTCTCTTTTCTTTCTATCTCCCCTTCATCCGGTTTAGTCGAACCGACCCTATCCCATCCCCTAATCCTTTCTCTCGCTCGCTTTAACTCCTTCTCATTTCGGTGCTCCACCAGGAGGCGGGGCTGCTCACAACCGAGCTCGGGCTCGTGGGCCCTGAGCTCGCCGCCGGCCACCATCCGCCTCTCATGCGCCTCCACTCACCATCCTCCTCCTCCCTCTCGTTCGGGTGACGCCGCCGTCACTGGGCTCACCAGCCATGGCGCGTCGGCCTGAAACTTGCCTTCGGCTCCTCCACCTCACTCTTCGCCTTGGATCTGACCAACCAGGACCGAATCCGCCGCCTCCCCTAGTGCGCGCATGGCGGCAAGGCGCTTAGCGCCACCGCTCGGATAGCACGTCCTTTGGCCGTCGCCCTCCTCACGCTGCCATGGCGGGCCTCCATGCCAAGGCCCTGGACTTCGGGCTCTTGACGCTGCTCCTCCGGTCGTGGCGCCCCCCATCCAGCTATCCTCAGCGCCGTCGGCTCCCCAAACCGACGCCTGGCTCGGCTGTGGCTGTGCCGCCGGATGGCTACCAGGTATTCCCCTTGGCCATGGCTTTGGCCAAGGCGCGCGAGCTTGGCCCGCACACCTCTATTCCATTACTTCACCGGACGGTCCATCTAATCCTATCTTCTTTTAACACATTTTGATTTAGCTTCTAGCTTTATTTTGCCTTACTCTTTAATACACATGGTTGGGGAATGCCAACCTTACTTGACTCGGGTTGAGTGGGGATGACAAGGCGATGGCGATGACCGTGGTGGCGACAACGCTCTCCATACATTTCCATTGGCCCTTCTCGCCTCCTTGTCCCAGTCTGGTTCGGCGTGGCTCCTGTGGTCCTAAGCGACTTACGATCACTGTGGACTCCACCTCACACCGTCGATTTCCCCAACTCCCTAGGCTTCTCTCCTCTACTTTTCTCTCCCTCACCTCCTCTCTACGGTGCCCGTGGATTTGGCTTTTGGGACTTAGATGAACTCAACTTGCTCTATGTTTGGTTAAGCAGAGGAAAGCTAATGGTCCTCTTGCTAGCTTTGCTTTCTGGATAAGCTCACGGTTGAGGGAAGAAAGAATGAAGTGAAGCTTTATATGGCTGTGTGTTGACCCCTGTGGCCATGTCTCTACATGTGGCTCTCGGTTGGGAAATGAAATGGAACTGAGGTGAGCTTTGCCTATACTATGCTAGCTTAATGGTATGGTTGAACAGCCTCTGACTTTGTGCATTACCAAAACAGCCCTTCCCCTTCTCTCTATATGACTCAAGTCACTGAGGGCTTCTAGGACTTTTTGGTCCAACGGGTGGACTTACACTGTTTGATAGTTTTTCTACTATATAAGGTAAGTCAGAACAAGGTAAGAATGAAATTTCCTACCGAATGATGAGAAACCAAATGTAAGATGGTGTTGACCAACCCCAAACGGTCTGGAAACCTCAGTGAGCGCTACTTTTATTCGGCATTCTAAAGCCGATGGGTCTGACGGCAAAACTCTACCTTATTTTCTTTATTCTCCCTTAGATTGGTTTAATTCTCGCATTTCTTCTCTTTTGCACTTCAGTGGTATTACAGCTGTCCAGCCCATATCAATAGACATCACCCACAAAAAACAGCACCAGTGCACATAAAGCAACACCTGCGGATACCCAAAAAAGAAGCAGCAGGTTTAAACCACAGTAGGTGCTATCTCATTTATCAGCTTCAGCGACCTAATAAATACAAGTAGCTTTGTGAATATAACAGATGCTCCAATCCACATTAAGGGGCACATTGCGGCGGCATTCTGGCGAAGCAATGAACTGCATTGCAACGATCATCGTATGTTAGTGGGTTCGTGAAGATGGTAACAGTAAGGCAACAAGCTGTCAGGGCCTGCCTTGCTCCTGGGAGAAGAAATTTATGGGACCAGCCTTTGTGGGTCGCGAGGGAAAAGTGATGTCTTCCTGATGTTGTTGAGGGCGCAAAACAACATCACCACCCTTTCCAAGCCAACCCCGAAACCGCCATGAGGAGGTGCGCCATAACTACAATGGTGAACATGTGTTGCAATGATTGCCAAACGAAATTTAGGAATCAACAAATCGAATGTTGGAACAGAGAACTATATAATAGATACTGCAACATTACAGGATTGTGGGCATGGAATAAGAATAAACATACCTGAATGACTCAATGTATGAAGCGATAGTGCTCACATCAATTCCACACTCAGTTGCACGTTTGGTCAACAGCTCTGGTGTATGTATTCTTTGTGCTCCAGAAATAATTTCCTCTCCTATCATATCAACAAAATTGGTTCAGCAATAGACTAAAAAGGAACTAGCACTTCTGCTCCAATGACTGAATATACCACAGTTTAAAATGCAGGGTCCCAGGAAAACCACATGTGACATACCTTACAGTTTTTACTGGTATATACATGAATGGTCTCTTCTTCAATAATACTAATGTTTATATAGAATATCAATTATGCTAATATTGATGGACCTATAATGACAAGGAAAATAATGGTTTCAAATGCATTTACATCAGACACAAAGCAACCCACCTAACTATACAGTTCTTTTTTTTTTGTCAATTCATATAACATCAATATCCTTTTTTTGTGTCAGACTATGAAACACAAACGAATTGGGCATCCATCCCTATACAACAGAACATCGTTTCTATGGCTCTATAACAAGCAGGGCCAAACAGAAGGCCTTTCCTGCTCTTCTATGTCCATGGTGATATGATCAGATATTTATAGCTTAGTTACCTATGATGTCGATGATCAACGTAACGGCACAAGTTTGCACAAAACTAAACATACAGTAATAAACTCAAACAAGGGACATAGCCTATGACACAGTTTTTACGCTAGTTATATACTTATTTGTAATATTCCGAAATTAGCCCTTTTGAGGACTTGTGCAAAAATAGCGAAGCAGGGATACGTGAAAATAGAATGCTTGTATTTTTAGAGAAGAAATTGGTTTCCTGGAACAAGTCACACAGGGAAGTTGGAGTTTTGAGTTGATATAGTGCCGTGATAAAAGGGATAGTGGGGAGAGAACCCAAACCCTAGCCACCTACTTTTCTTTTTCCTAGCATCGCCACATGCTCGCACACAACACGCCAGGCCAGCGCTCAAGGTTATCAAGGCATCACCTAGGCGACGCCAAGGCGTCCCAGCGGCCGACGATGGACGCTGTGGTCCATCGCCCAACTCCTGCAAAGTTAGACGAAGCCGGGCAACGCCCAGGCGACCCTCGTACGCTGTGGCGGCCGCCTGGGTGCGCCGCGGGGGGGGGGGGGGGCGACCGCCGGGGGAGGGGGGCGTCAAGCCAGTCTAACCTCCAGCAGCCGCCTCCTTTAGGGTTTCACCTCCTCCTGCCACCGGGTCGCCGACGCCAATCTGCAGCATCCTCTCGCCACTGACGCCGAACTGTTGGCTCCTCCCGCCGCCGATCAGCAACATCTGGCTCCTCCCTCCGCCGGTTCCCCTCTCTAGCGGTCTAGCCTGCTGTCGCCACCGCAGATCTGTGGCCTCTGCCTCCTTCCGCTGCCGGTTCCCTCTCCAGCGGTCGCAGGCTCGCAGCTCAGGTTATTATTAGGCAATAGGAAATTGTATATGGTATATTTAGGCAGTACGATCAATTAGGATCAGAGATTTATTCCTGTCCTTGTATTTGTAAACTGCCATATATAGCAGCAGCTGCTGCCCTATAATATAGGCGCCCCTCTCCCATTGAGAGTGTGGCTAATTGCCCCCAACTTCATCTCTCTACATGGTATCAGAGCAATCTGATCTTGGCCCTCCCTCTCCTTCCCAAACCTGCGCCGCTCTCTCCCTGAGCGCCGCCTCAACCTTGCTGCGCCGCCCATCAGCCGAGCCATCATGTCTACAGAATCCTCCACCACCGCCGCCACCTCTCCAGCCATGGCTGACGCCATCAACTCAGCCGTTTGCCCCTATGCTCTGGTAAACGTGAAGACCCACATCCCCATGACCCTCGAGCTGCGACCCTCCAACTACACCAAGTGGTCCACAACCTTCCACGCCATGTGTGGCAAATTTGGGCTGCTCTCGCACCTTGCCGTCATCTCCCCTACGCCCACTGATGACGCATGGGTGCAGGCTGACTTTTGCATCCGCAGCTGGATCTTCGGCACCGTCTCCGACTCCATCCTCAACCTCGCTATGACCGGCGCCCAGCAAACCGCCGGCCAGCTCTGGACGGCCATCGCCGACCTGTACCAAGCTAACAAGGCGCCCCGCGCCGTCTTCCTGAGTCACGAGTTCCACTCGATGACCCAGGGCGACTCCTCCATCGACGAGTACTGCGTGCGCATGAAGGAGGCTGCCGACAATCTTCGCGACGTCGGGCAGACCATCACCGAGCCCAACCTCGTCCTCAACCTGCTCCGCGGCCTCAACGAGAAGTACCAATCCGTCGCCGACAACATCGCCGCCCAGGAACCTCTCACATTTGCTGTCGCCAGAACGAGGACAAGGTCCGCGCCGCTTTAGCCCTTTTCGCTGCCTTCAACGGCGCCCCTGGTGGCGTCCCACCGGCCGGAGTACAGCAGCAGCAGCCGCAGCGCGGCAACGGCGGCCGCCGCGACAACACTCGGCGCGACAACAAGCGCCAGCCCTGGGGTTTTGATCCTTGGACTGGCGCACGTGTCAACCCCGGCGAGCGCGTCATACCTCCTTGGGAGCGCGACCAGGGCCGTTCCGGCGCCCCTGGCACCCACTCATGGCAGCCCCCACGCCAACAGGGGGTGCTCGGTGCCCCTCCTCAGGCGCACACGGCGTTCGCCCCCGTCCAGGTCTCCTCCACCAACACTGGTGCACCGACATGGGACTCGACCGGCCTCATTGCTGCCCTGCAGCACCTGGCTGTCCAGGGCAGCCCCTCGTGGGTTGTTGACTCCGGCGCTTCGTCCCACATGACGTCTTCCGATGGTATGCTCCTCCAGCGCCTACCCCCCTCCACCTCCTCTATAACAGTAGGCAATGGCACTAGCATTCCGGTCACGTCTAGAGGTCACTCCATCCTACCCACCGCCACAGCAAACTTCTCCCTCAACAACATTCTCGTCGCCCCGTCCCTCGTTCGTAATCTTTTATCCGTTCGTCAATTCACCCGTGAAAATCGCTGCTCTCTTGAATTTGACGCTCTTGGTTTTTCTGTTAAGGATACCCAGACGGGACGCGTGATTCATCGCTGCAATAGTACCGGCGACCTCTACACCATACCTGCTATCCCTCCGACCGCTGGCACCTCCTCACATGCTCTCCTGGCTGTTTCGTCGACCCTGTGGCACCAGCGTCTCGGCCATCCAGCCCCTGCTGCATTAGACCGGTTAAATAAAACACACGCTGTTTCCTGTAATAAAGTAGACCGCTCCCTCTGCCATTCCTGTCAACTAGGCAAGCATACGCGTCTACCCTTCAGTACCTCTCAGTCTTGTACTCATGCACCGTTTGAACTAATTCATTGTGATGTTTGGACCTCTCCCATTCCTAGTATATCTGGTTTTTCATACTATTTAGTCTGCCTGGATGATTACAGTCACTATTGTTGGGTTTTTCCTCTCCGACGCAAATCCGAGGTACGCCAACACTTAGTTGAGCTCACAGCTCTTGCACAAACCCAATTTAACCTCCCTGTAAAATGCTTCCAAACCGACAATGGCACCGAATTCGTCAACACAGCCACCACCACTTTCTTCGCTGCTCAGGGAACACTTCTCCGTCTCTCCTGCCCATACACTTCCTCTCAAAATGGCAAGGCGGAACGCACCATCCGCACCCTCAACAACTCAATTCGCACCATGCTGCTTCACGCTTCCATGCCGCCTGCATACTGGGCTGAGGCTCTTGCTGCCGCCTGCTACTTACTCAACAGGCGCCCTTCCTCCTCCATAGCCCATGAGGTTCCCTTCACTCGCCTCCATGGACAGCCACCTTCGCGTTTTTGGGTGCCTATGCTACCCAAACCTACAGGCCACCTCCCCACATAAGCTCGCACCTCGCTCCGCGGCATGCATTTTCCTTGGGTATCCATCCTCTCATAAGGGTTATCGGTGTCTTAACCTGACAACTCAACGCATCATTATTTCTCGTCATGTTGTGTTCGATGAGATTGTTTTTCCCTTTTCCACCACCAGCGTCATCCCATTCCCTCGCTCCCTGGACTTCCTTCTAGACAACGATTCGGTTTCGGTGCCTTGCTCTACTGTTCCTGCAGGTGGAGGTCCCTCCTCGACGACCGCGGTTGCTCCGTCCACCTTGGACGTTGTGCAGCCGCCTCCTGATGATGAGCCGGACCCGGCTCTTCTCCTGCCTGGGGGGCGCGGCCCTGTGTCCCCTAGCCCCAGTTCGGCTTCTCCACCCCCGGGCGGGTGTGGTCACGTGCCCCCGCTTGGCCTTCCTGTGGCTCCGTTCCCACGGACCTACAGTCGACGATCCCAGCCGGTGCCTGCGCCATCGGCTGCCCCTGCAGCACCAGCGCCCCAGGCTGAGTCCGTGGGCGCACCCCCATCTCCGCCGCTCACGCGCACCAGGACCGGCGCCCTTCCGCGTGTGAGCTACGAGGGGCTTGCTGCCACCTCCTCGCCCTCACCATCGCCTCTACCGGCGAACTACCGTAGCGCCCTGGCCGATGCCAACTGGCGGGCTGCGATGATGGATGAGTACCAGGCCCTCGTCGACAACAACACCTGGCGTCTTGTTCCGTGCCCTCCTGGCGCGAACGTCGTGACGGGAAAGTGGATTTTCCGGCACAAATTCCATGCCGATGGGTCCCTCGCTCGTCACAAGGCCCGCTAGGTGGTCCGCGGTTTTTCTCAACGAGAAGGCATTGACTACGACGAGACCTTCAGTCCGGTGGTCAAACAGGCCACCATTCGGACCGTTCTCAGCATTGCCGCCTCCCGCGCCTGGCCGATCCACCAACTGGACGTGAAGAATGCCTTTCTTCACGGCCACCTCGACGAGACGGTCTACTGCCAGCAGCCACCAGGTTTCGTCGACCCCGCCGCTGCAGATCACGTCTGTCCTGCAGAAGTCCCTGTACGGACTGAAGCAGGCCCCGCGAGCTTGGTACCAGCGGTTCGCGGCCTTCCTTCGACAGCTCGGTTTCGTCGCCTCCACCTCCGACACGTCCCTCTTTGTTCTCACCGAGGGGACGAGTCTCGCCTACTTGCTACTCTACGTCGACGACATCATCCTCACCGCCTCGACTCCCGCTCTTCTGCAGCGACTCATGGCCCGACTCCAGTCTGAGTTCGCCATGACCGACTTGGGTGCTCTTCACCACTTCCTCGGCGTCGCCGTCACCCGCACCTCCGACGGCCTGTTCCTGTCACAGCGACAGTACGCCGTCGATCTCCTCCAGCGGGCGGGCATGGCTGAGTGTCATCCTACGGCAACCCCTGTTGACACTCAGGCCAAGCTCTCCGCCCATGAAGGCGACAAACTGTCAGACAAGGACAGCTCAGAGTACAGGAGCATAGCAGGGGCTCTTCAGTACCTGACTCTGACGCGTCCTGATCTGGCTTATGCAGTTCAACAGGTGTGTCTCTTCATGCACGCCCCGAGGGAGCCCCACCGTGCGCTGATCAAGCGCATTCTGCGCTATGTGAAGGGCACGCTATCCTCCGGTCTTCACATTGGCGCCGGCTCCATCAAGACACTGACCGCATACTCTGATGCTGACTGGGCTGGCTGCCCTGACTCCAGGCGGTCCACTTCTGGCTTCTGCGTCTATCTCGGCGACAACCTGGTCTCCTGGTCCTCCAAACGCCAAGCAACGGTCTCCCGCTCTAGTGCTGAGGCAGAATACCGTGCTGTGGCTCACGTTGTGGCCGAGTGCTGTTGGCTGCGGCAACTCCTTCAGGAGCTCCATATTCAGCTGCCCCAGGCTATGGTGGTCTTCTGCGACAACGTCAGCGCCGTCTACATGACGGCCAATCCGGTCCACCACTGGCGCACGAAGCATATTGAGATTGACATTCACTTTGTGCGCGAGAAGGTGGCCCTTGGCGCGATTCGGGTCCTTCATGTTCCTTCGTCTCATCAGTTCGCTGACATTATGACGAAAGGGCTCCCAACGCCACTGTTTACAGATTTCAGAACCAGCCTGTGCGTCCGCGAGCCTCCCGCTTCGGCTGCGGGCGGGTATTAGGCAATAGGAAATTGTATATGGTATATTTAGGCAGTACGATCAATTAGGATCAGAGATTTATTCCTGTCCTTGTATTTGTAAACTGCCATATATAGCAGCAGCAGCTGCCCTATAATATAGGCGCCCCTCTCCCATTGAGAGTGTGGCTAATTGCCCCCAACTTCATCTCTCTACAGTTATCTCCCGCTCCTGGGCCGAGGTCCTCCCTAGAGCGATTGGTGGTGGAAAGGGGAGGCGGTGGAGGGAGGAGACTGCAGGCGGAGGGGAGGAGGCGCCGAGGAGGGGAGGCGTCGGGCGGAGGGATGAGGCGGCGGGGAGGGAAGGCGCTAGGAGAGAGCGGGAGAGTTGGGGGAGAGATATGGGGGAGAGGAGTCGGCGCTGGACGGTGGCAGAGTGGGGAGAGAGTCGGGGGTGAAAGGAGACAGCGGGAGAGGAATTGCTGGTTGGCAGCTAGGGATTAGAATGGCTTTGGTCTTTTGCGATTAAGTTCTTGAAGTTTCTGAAAATTACAAACAGATCCTTTTCTCAATGAATTCTTCTCATTTGAACCTCCTAAGACATGGTTATTTGGATAATTTGTGTTATTATGTTGTATGATTATTTAATTTTTGGTCATATAATGTATTATTTATCGTCTAGCTGTCGCCATGACGGACGCCTAGTCAACTAGGCGCCCCGGCCTCGCCGCAACTTGTCGGAGCGTCGTGACAACCTTGCCAGCGCTTGATCGCAAGCTCACTGACGCATTGCCTGCTGCTACACGCCGGCGTTGCGCTAGCCACGCCAGCACAGCTGCTGAGTGCACCACACGTGTTGCCATCGGCCTGCGCGCAAGATGCAGCGTGCCAACGCCGCCCGCTTGCCAGCGATCCCTCCAGTGCACGCCACGCGCCCACCGCCCACACGCTAGTGCTCGGTTGCGCACTATTGCTCGCTAGCGCAAAAACTTCACACGCCACGCACCAGGCCGTTCTCCATCGCCCACGTGCCGCCACCAACGCATGCATGCAAGGTAGGGACATGGCCACGTCTCGGCCACGCTCTACTTGCCAATTCTACGGTGATGCCAAGAAAAAATCAAAGAGGAAAAAATAAGAGAGAAGCAGGCGCAAGGGAAAAGATAAGGGAAATGGGAAGAAAAAGGAAAGGGTCACGTTTTTAGCGTTCTTCACTAGGGTAACGATCTGGATGTTTCTCCTCTGTTTTGCTAATTTTATTAGAGATTAGAGCCAAAATTAGAGAGTGAAGTAGCAAGTATTTGTTAGGAGATTGATTAGATCAGTTAATATGCTATATTGTTCTACTGTGATTTCGAATACCGTATGGACATAATTGAAGAATGCCATCTTCTAGGTAGTTATAGAGAATATTGCTAACATTTTGTAGAATATTTAATTATGTCAATTGAATGGTTAATTTTAGAGTTATGATTTTGTAAGCTTATTGTCTGGGAATTGCAGTGATTTTTTGTAAGCTTGCTGCCTAAGGAATTGTAGTGAATTGGCAGCATTGGAATGAACAGCAGATTAAAAATAGTAAATTGAGTAATTAGGGTATTTGGTCTACATGAAAACCGTAGGAAATTTCTTAAGGATTCTAGAGAATATGAGAACATGAATTTTGGACAGGTAGAACAGAAGTAATAAATTTTGGAAGGCTGCTATCCAGAACCGGTTGCTGCTGGACACAGTTGTGGAAAATTATTAGTTTGACTGATTAGATGGCAGAATTCTGTTAAGAGGCGGAATGCAATATTCCAAAATTAACCCTTTTGACTGATTAGATTAGGTCAAATTCTGTTAGAGGCGGCATGCAATATTCCAAAATTAACCCTCTTAAGGACCTGTGTATAAATAGCGAAAAATAGATACGTAAAAATAGGATGCTTGGATTTTTAGAGGAATTGGTTTCTTGGAACGAATCGTATAGGGGAAGTTGGAGTTTGAGTCGATATAGTGCCGCGATAAAAGGGATCATTAGGGAGAAGAGAACCCAAACCCTAGCCACCTATCTTTTCTTTTTCCTAGCATCGCCACACGCTCGCGCACGGCACACGCAAGGCCATCACTCGATCGCTAGCTCGCCGACGCATTGCCCGCTGCGACACGCCGGCATTGCGCTAGCCACGCAATACCGCGTTTTCCCTCGCCTGGCAGCGCCAACACAGCAGCTCAGTGTGCCACAAGCATCACCATTGACCCTCGCGCAAGACGTAGCGCACCAACGCTGCCCGCTTGCCAACGATCCCTCCAACGCACACCACACGCCCATCGCCCGCACACTAGCGCTCAACTGCGCGCTAGTGCTCGCACACGCAAAAGCTTCGCACGCCATGCACAAGGCCGTTCTCTATCGCCTACTTGGCACCGCCAACGCACGCATGTGCGGTAGGGACATGGCCACGTCTTGACCACGCTCTGCTGGCCAATTCTGTGGTGATGCCAAGGACAAATCAGAGGGAAAAAAAAGAGGGTACCAACTGCAGGGGAAAAGATCAAGAGCAAAAAGGGAAGAAAAAGGAACGGGTCGCGTTTTTGGCATTCTTCACCAAGGTAATGATCTGGATGTTTCTCCTCTGTTTTGCAAATTTTATTAGAGATTAGAATCAAAATTAGAGAGAGAAGTAGCAAGTGTTCGTCGGGAGATTGATTAGTAGATCAGTTAATATATTATATTGTTCTACTGTAATTTTGGATACCGTGTGAACATAATTGGAGAATGTCATCTTCTAGGTAGTTGTAGAGAATATTGCTAGCTTTCTGTAAGAATATTTAATCATGTCAATTGAATAGTTAAATTTCGAGTTATGATTTTTGTAAGCTTGCTATTTGGGGAATTGTAGTGAATTGGCAACGCTAGAATAAACAGTAGATTAAAAATAGTAAACAGAGCAACTAGGGTATTTGGTCTACATAAAAAATGTAGGAAATTTCTTAAAGATTTCAGAGCATCCAAGAACATGAATTTTTGATTGGTAAAACATAATTTATGAATTTTAAAAGATAGCTGTCCAGAATCAGTTGCTACCGGACGCAGTCGTGGAAATTTATTTGTTTGATTGATTAGATGGCAGATTTGAATTTTTGGTATAGCTATAAAGTGGTAGATAATTTTCTATAGTTTCTAAAAATATCATGGTTTACTATAGTTGCATGAGTAGATTAATAGACATAAAAATATTAATTCTGTGGTCCAAAAGATGATAGTTCTGTCTTCTGGGTTAAAAACATGGGGTTAAATGGTTTAATCTGGGCATGTGTAGAGATGGCAACGGGTAAATACCCATCGGGTATTACCATTCCATACTCGTACCCGCTAAGTGTAAATTTATCCGTCGGGTTACCCGTATCCGCACGCGGGTAGAAAAATTTACCCATACCCGTACCCGCGCGGGTATTACTACCCGACGGGTAACCCATACCCGCAAGCATACCCGGTTCAACACATAAGAATATCATCAATTTAGACATTCATTAATCATACATGCCAAGCACAAAAGCGTCTAATGATCAAAATTAGTACATCACATAAACATACTTGACATGACCATATCAACATATGACAAACAAATAAACAATCAACAACAAGTAGATAATAAAATTAACATTTGAGTGGGATGTCTAGTTGTCTAATGCGGGTATTCATTACCCGCGGGTAGGTGGGTATGGGTAGTATATACCCACACCCGCACCCGCCTACCCGGCGGGTAGAGGATTTCGCCCAATAACGTACCCATGGGTACATAAAATTTTCCATACCCGTCTCTTTATCGGGTAAAACCCGTCGGGTATTCGGGTATCGGGTACCCATTGCCATCTCTAGGCATGTGGCCAACCAAGAAGTTATAGAAAATTTTGTGTAGATTTCAGAACTGGTATGGTCTGCTACAAAATGGCTTGTGAGTCAAAAGTTATGTTGCTTTTAGTACCGAGACAGTAGGGGTCTATCCGGTAAAAAGGAGATTTGTGGATTTGGGAAGCATGTAAGAGCGTTGTCGTTTAATTGATGTTTTGTACAGCTGTGGCTTGTATTAAAATTGGGTATTTATTGTAGGAGAAGTACCATCGGGGTTGATGTCTTCTTCTAATCAACCCGGCCATCGCAATTAGAAAAGGCAAATGCATGGTAGAATGGTATTCGAGTGTTTGAAATTGTTATTTCATTAAGTGAATACTTGCTATGATTATTCACACTATGCCTAATTTATATTGCTTACATGCTTTTGATAAAATGATGATGATAATGATGAATACGACAGAATGATGGTTGCATGTTGAGCATTCATAACGAAAAGATGTAATTTGTGAGAGTGAGATGAGGTCCCCGTTTATAAAGATTGGGCTTGTGATCCCCATATAAAAAAGGCCGGGCAATTGGTCCCCACATGTAAGATGGCGAGCATAGATGAACACCAATTGGTGCTACATTCCGCTATACTGGTACGAGCAAAAGTTGAGTTGAGACACGTGCATTGCACTCATGAAAAAGTGAGATAAGATATTTAGACATGATAAGGGAAATTGATGAGAATAAATATATGAAATTGAGCTAATAGTGAATGGACATAAAATATTAATTATGTTGTTGACTCGTTTATTATTCTATTGTGTACTTACTGAGTCGTGGGCTCACTTTTGTTTTATTGTTGCTTTTACGTACACGTGATGACATGCATCGGCCGGTTATAGCACAATGTGATACTGCACTTTATATTATTTCTTCCACTTAGTGATCACTTGTTCATTTCTAGAATTAAACCATGCTATCAATGAGTACCTTAGATGAATAATAATTTCCCTTTAGCACTTATTGATTTTTCCACTGCCGCTACTTGTTATTTCCCTTGGCAAAATTTATTATTGATTTAGATTTTTGCTAATTGGTTTATCTTAAAGTCAATCAATGATTTTTGTATTGCTGAAATTTATATAAGATCATTTGAAGCCTAGCTATTGATAATATGTAATTAATGGTTTAAATTGGTAGCATCTGTAGTTGTAGGTGACATTCTAGGCTTTTGTTAAGCAGAGGTGTTACACTTTTGTTTTGAGACTGACAGTAGCATGATTTATATTGAGCATTCATGGATTTTTTTTCTTTGACATTGACAATAATATGATTGAAAATACACAAATGATTATTTTTACTACAAAGAGAGGTGGCATTACTACTACTATACTCCACTTGATCAGTGAGAATTTTTAGAAGGAATGAAAAAAATAAATCATTGCACAGTTCCAAAACAAGGGCAGACTTTTTGTGATAAAAAAGTCTGCCTTGGAATTGTTTGCCAAATGGGAGAAAGGTATTTGTTTTGTTACTCTTTTCCCTAACCTTTTCCCAAATCCAAGTGACCTACAAGCTGCAAATTGCAAATATGTACTTCGAAAATAGAAAAGGCAGTAATGCATGACATTAGAGGGAACTTAATTCTTCATTGATCATAAAGAGAAAAATCACTCCTAAGAGGTATATATATTAAAAAAAATCAAGATACCTGAACAGAACAAGAAAACATTTTGCACAAACAAGAAAGCCAAAAAAAAGTATGCCTTCAAATGTATACAAATAATCAAGATATCTAAAGAGAACAAGAAAACTATATCTGTACCAAGGTTGTTACGGCGTCGCCTAGTCGTCGCCAAGGCGACGACTAGGCGTCCAGTCGCCCAGAGCCCGACGCCATGGTCCATCGTCCAACTTACCGAGTTAGGAGCTCGACGCCGAGGTCTCACACAGCAGCAGCCGCCGCGCTCGCAGCCCCGAGTCCCGTCGCTCCTCCATCCGAAGCCACCGCCGGCCGGATCTAAAGCTGCACCGCCTCTTCCCAAGCCGCATCGGTCGGATCTGGAGCCGCAGCCTCCTTCATCCTCTTCCCGAGCCGCACCTCACCCCCAGCCGCATCGGTCGTCTGGTGGCTCTTGGTATGGAGGCAACAGGGGAGGCGCCGGGCGAGGGTAGGAGGCGACGGGGGGAGGCGCCGGGCGGGGGGAGGCGGCGGCAGGGAGGGGAGGCGCCGGGCGGGGGGAGGAGGCGGCGGGGAGGGGAGGCGACGAGGGGAGGCGGCGGAGGAGGAGAGGAGGCGTCGGGAGAGGGGAGGAGGAGAGGAGTCGGGAGAGGAGGCGTCGGGAGAAGGGAGGAGTCGGGAGAGAGAGGAGTCGGGGGCCTGGTTAAGAAGAATCGGGACTCGGGAGAGAGAGGAGACGGGGGCCTGGTTAAGAAGTGCCTTTTTGCGATTAAGTCCTCAACATTTTTAAAAATTACAAACCGATCCCTCTTTTAATGGATTGCTTCTAATTTAGACCTCCTGAGACATGATTATTTGGATAATTTGTGTTATTATGTTGTATGGTTATTTAATTTTTAATCATATAAGCTATTATTTGTCGTCTAACTACTATCGTCTAACTGTCGCCATGGCGGGCGCCTAGTCGACTAGGCGTCCAGGCGCCTCGGCCTCGCCGCGACTTGCCGGAGCGCCGTGACAACCTTGATCTGTACTACTGGGATCAGAACCCAAACAGCTCCTGTATGTATTTAAACACTACCATATTTACTACTACACAAGACTTGCCCTACTATATATACTTCATTACAACTATGTACAATTTTAATATTACCTCGAATGAAGACATCAAAAGAGTTACTGTAAGCTGCATCGTCATAACAAGGCATAGTGTAGAATGGACGTACAGCCAAAGGATATCGATAGAGAATGAAAAATTCTGTGCCATACCTACAAACAACACACAGCAAGCTGAGTTATCAAAATTTTTTAAAAAAGTGAAATAATTATATTAGGATAGAATCTACACAGCAAAATTATCACGATTTCAAAAGAGGTGAAATAATTATACTAGGGCAGTAGAATCTACATACTTCTCCTTAACAAGCCGACCAAGTTTTTTCTCAGCTTCAGTGTTAAGGTCACCCATAGGCTCTATTTCTGTTCCAGCTTCCTGCCAAACAGATAAATCATCAACCTTTAATCTTTCTTGCCTGCAAATGCATACTTCATGCTGTGCACCACAAGGTTGACATTATCAACTAGCAACAGAACTAATTTTTGTGTTCATCTATTATATATTGCACCAAAAGAACATAGAATTCATATGCAAAAGAAAGTTGGCCTATTTCCAATTTATTTCCAACTCACATAATTAAAACTGAACCAAATTTAAGAAGATTTACTTTCTACAAGAACATGGTGGTCGTTTGTATCACAATTTTGTTAATTGATTTTGCATAAACATGTTTTGGGTAAGTTTAAGTGTGAGGGGGTAATGGCTCTAGGGCCTAATCGTGGTGTCCCTGGAACCAGGTTCGACGGCGCCACTGACCGGCCACTGCACCACAAAGGCAGGGGAGGAGGGAGACTAAAGACTCTTGTTTATTTCTTGCTTACCATAAATGGTATGACTCCTCTCCTTATATAGATAAGGTTAGACCCTAACAAGAGTATTGAATCAAATAACTCATGCAGTCTTATCTCTAACAAATGCAGCTAACAAGATCTTATCTCAAACCAATCTCTAACTAAATGGCTCATCCTTCAAGCAACCTAACCCACGCGCTGCAGTAACCTGCGCTACAGTAACCACACAGGTCCCTAATGGGCTGCACATGACATTAAGCAATATGAATTTGTATGTTGTTATTAGATTAGGATAGAATTCAGTGAGACCACTGTTTCGTTAAAATTGGTTTTAGTTATTCTACAATTTACAATTTAAGTCTCACGAATAAACAGATAGAAGTGGTTTTCATAAAACTCATAATTGTGAATTTTTGGGAAACTGATTTTTGTTATCCTAGCTTTATCCGAATCTACCCAAACAAGGTTTTAGATGGTTAATGTTATGAATAGCGCTTGTATTCATCATGAGACCAATAGGCCAATATATATACAAGTACAGGTATGACATATATGCAGGTAACCCCTTATACAATAGGGTATATACACACATAATAACACATCTAACACCCCCTCAAACTTATAGTGGATCAACAACATGAAGTTTGTAGAGATAGAAACTATGCTAGGCTCTAGTATGTGCCTTTGTGAAGAAGTTTGCCAACTGATGCTCTGAAGACGCATACAGAAAAGCAACAACCTGGTCGTGCACCTGTGTCTGCATGAAGGATATGCCTGGAGCTGTAAATAGCTGGAGCGAAGGAAAAAGAGACGAGAGATGGTTCGACGAAAGTATCGTAGAACATGAAGATGACTATAGTGAAGTCGAGTGGGAGAAGAAACAAACTGACTCAAGATATACACAAGGTACGAAATGTCAGAAAAAACAAACTGATTCAAGATATACACAAGGTACGAAATGTCAGGACAAGTGACACCAAGATAAATAAGGTTCTTAACAAGATGACGATTGCAAGTAGTATCAGTGAGAAGCTCACCATCAGTGGGACAAAGATGAACAATAAGCTCCTTGGAAGTCTCAGTTGTACGCCAGAGTTCACCTAGGCACTAGGCGCTAGTCAGACGACAAATCGATGCCTAGCACCTAATCACTGCCTAGGTGGGACAAACCGGGTAGGCGGACAAGGCGGGAGGGTGGCGCCTAGCGCTTAGGCGGGCTAGGCGGCCGCCTGGATCAACAAGATAACACGATCAAGAAGATCCCAGATATACTTTTCTTGGGACAGATAAAAGCCCTCAGGAGTAGAAATAATCTCAATCCCAATAAAGTAGCGAAGAGGACCCAGATCAGACATGAAAAACTACTCAATATGATGCTCCTCGACAAAAGTGATGTACCGAGAATCATCTTCAATAATAATCATATCATCAACATACAAAAAGAGGTGTCCGACCACGAGGCGAAGTGTGAATAAAAAGAGTAGAATCATGAGCACTGGTAGAGAAACCAGCTGCAGTGACAACATAAGAGAAATGATCAAACCAGGCAGGAAGAGTTTGCTTGAGACCATAGAGAGATCGATGAAGGCGACAAACCATACCATCAAGAACAAAATACCCTGGTGGTGACTGCATATAAACTTCCTCATGCAGCTCACCATTGGAAAAGGTATTTTGACATAAAACTGAGAGATGGACCATGCCCAAATAGACGCCATAGCTAGAAGAGTGCGAATAATGGACATGTGAGCCACAGAAGCAAAAGTCTCATCATAATCACGACCATGCTCCTGCTGAAAACCACGTGCCATAAGATGAGCCTTCTAGCTCTCAAGAGAACTATCAGAGCGAGTCTTAACCTAATAGACCCACATGCAGAGTAACACACGTAGGAAAAGAGTCAAAATCCCATGTGCCAGTATGCTCAAGGACAGCGATCTCCTCTGCTATCGCATACTGCCACTCCTGATGAATAGCAGCATCACAATAAGAAGTCAAATCGGCAAGAGCATATCGAGGAGTGGCCGATGAGGATGACCCATCAGAAGGAGAGGACACATCAGAAGAATCCTCAACTCGCAAACAACGAGTGTAGAGAAGATAAGAAGAAACAAGGCCAAGAGAAACCTCTGAAGAGGGTGCTGGTGGCGAAGAAAGCGCTAACTGTGAAGGAGGCACCAGAGAGACCAAAGGCTGTGATGGAGGAATGGTGACTATGGGGGTGGAAGGAAAAATAAAGAAAGAAAGTGCCTCGACAAGAGATGCTGAAGGGGAGGAAGGAGAAGGACGATGATAGAAAGGACGAAACTCATCAAAACTAACATCCTAAGAAATTCGCATCCGTTGGCCAACAGGATCAACGCTATAGCCTAGAAAAACGCACCATGGACTGAGCGGACAGCTTGGAACGCTCACGGGGTGCAAAAAGAACATAACATACACCTAAAGAGGCAAATACTAGAATAATCAGGAGTCTTACCACAGAGACGCTCAACTGGGACCCCACCATGAAGAGCAGAAGAAGCATGAATATTAACCAGGAAGGTGGCAGTAGAAATAACCTCAGCCCAGAAGTGTGGTGGAACAGCAGAAGCAAGCATAAGAGCATGGACTGTATAAAAAAGATGACGATGCTTTCGCTCGGGCACACCATTCAGGACAAGAAAATTAAGAGAGTGCCATGCTCGGCAAGGAAACCACGAAGGACTCCCGACAAGTACTACCCAGCAAGAATCAATAAGAAAAACACGAATAGGAGTCAAACTAAGTACGAATCATAGTGGCAGAACTTTTGTAGACGGATAGAACCTCACTACGAGATGATATAAAGTATATCCATATGTGCCAAGAAAAATCATCAATAAAAATTATATAATATCGATGACCTTTCGAAATAAAAGGAGCCAAACCCCATACATCAAAATGAACAAGATCAAAAGGACGTTGTGACCCTTGACTCCGTAGAAGGATAGAGGAGTTAAAATTATTTGTCAAGCTTACAACCCTGATAATTTAGATAAGCATCATTAGACACATATCCTAAAAAACCACGACGAACTAAACAAGACAGACGCAACTCGCAAAGATATCCTAAACATGATGCCACTGAGCAAAAGACGTAATGGAGGGTACAATAGAAGCAGAGGCGGTGGTGAAGGCAACAAGGTTGACAGGGGCAGCAAAAGGAAGATTAAGCCAGTCAAGCTCCCAGAACCGCCGTGAGTCACGGCGGTGAGGGCCAGTACCAACCAGAGTCCCCGTGTGATGATCCTGAACACAACAAGAATCGAAATCGAGAATAACATGACAACCATAATCAGTGAGTTAACCAGCAGATATGAGTTGCATGGTTAGTTTAGGAACATGAGAAATAGCAGGAACATAAAATGAGGAATTGGAAAGTGCCTGTCCTGTGACAGAAAGAGAGTTATCATCTATTGTCTAAACAGTGATAGAAGCAGCTAGAGGACTAATGGAAATGAGACTGGTAGAATCAGTTATATGAAAAGAAGCACCAAAGTCAAGAATCCAAGATGGTACACTTGAGGAAGGAGTAGAAAGTGGTCTCTCACTGGAAGACTATGCAGCAGAACCAGACAGTACAGAAGCAGCCATGTGACACAGTAGTCTAAGAATCTCCTGAGTGTCAAGAAGCACCAGAGCTCCTCTGAGAGGAGGAACCTCCAGTGCCCTTCGGAGGATGGCCACCTCGACGTGAATCCTTCTTTCTGTAGCAGAACTGCTCCACATGACCATACTTGTTGCAGTAGGTGTAGTGGAGCCCCCTTCCAACAGCAGTAGTTACTAGTGGAGGCGCCACCGGTGAAGAAGTAACTGGAGGCGTAGCAAGTATAGAAGATGAAGGAGTTGCCAAAATTGAAGGATACAATGATGACGACAACAGACCAGCACCACGAAGGCGAATCTCCTCGGTACGAATAGCTACAAGGGCCTCCAACAAAGTCACACGAGGGAGACGAGCCAGCAACTAACTACGAGTTTACTCATACTAAGCCCAAAGACGTGTCAAGAAGTCATAGATGTGGTGAATCTCCAGGTGAGACTGCTGACGCTGGCAGCACTGGCAAGTGTGGCAAACATCTGATCCCAGATAGTCAATCTGACGCCATATCGCGGACAGCTGGGCATAGAACTCGTCCACAGTAGCATCTCCCTGCTGCAACGACTGTTCCTGACACACAACAGTAAGGTACAAGAAATCACCAGATGGCTCGTAACGGTTACGCAAATGCACCCACATCTCCTGTGTAGAAGGCAAACCAACTACATCACTAGTGATATGCACCTTCATGCTAACAACCAGAATAGCAAAGACACAAGCATCCTCATTGGCCTATATCTTGTAGACAACATATTGAGTCTGAAAAGTCTTCATGGCATCCTCAAAAGCATCAGATGCATCTTTACAGGTGTCTTTAGAAACATTCTTCGGGAGCACATGCTCAACAGGTGGAGTAAGGCGAGCTGGATAAGGTAACTCGCTGGTGAGCAAACCAAAGATGCTAACCACGTATGTGGAGGCGTATGTGCTGAAATCAGTCCCGATAATTGAGACCAACGAAGATCACAGGGCAACGAGGAACAGATACAGTGCCTGAAGAAGACGACATATGTTTTTTACTTTTTTCTTCTCTTTTTTCTCTTTTTTTTTACCGAAACTACTTAATCACGACTAAAACAAACGGCATGATTGAAGCAGACACGCCCGAAGCAAAAGGCGACCAAATCGGCGACGGTTGGCGTAGAAGCTCGGGCGGCAGACGACGTCGGGGTTAGGCAACGGCGGACGCCTAGGGGGGGACCAGGTGGCTGATGAGGACGAGCGCAATGGGGGCAGAGTCCGGTGGCGGTTGGAGACGACAAACCAGCAGTAGTGGCTCCCGACGAGAAAACCCTTACAATAGGTACGCTCTGATACCATATTATGAATAACGTTTGTATTCATCATGAGGCCAGTGAGCTAATATATATACAAGTACAGGTATGGCATATATACAGGTAACTCCTTATACATCGGGGTAAATACACAGGTAATAATACATCTAACATGTAAAACTAGTTTAACTAAATCTGGTTTTGATCAAACCCTTGATAGTTTAACCAAATCTGGTTTTGATTAAACCCATGATCCAAAGAACCCCATAAAGTTTGATGTAACAGATTTCCTTAACATACGTTTTCCAATAATAATGCATCAAACACAGCTTTTCACTACAAAACTATCGAACACATGTTTGATATTGAGTCTTAGCAAGACAGGATTACATTATATCATGTTTGATTTCTAACTGCCAATATATCTTGATTGGTTGCTAGAAGTAAAACACATATAACAAAAAGGAGTTTCCTCTAAACTAAAAAAAATGAGTTTTGCCACAAACAGGTTTTATTGTTTTTCACAAAACACGAAACCAATCGACCGAAAATGTCAGGGCTGTCATTTTCAGGACCAGACAATGATTACATATTGTTTACCAAACAATTCAGCAGCTCCAAACTCCAACAAAGGAAACACGATAATGGTCAAGCTGTGAATTACAATTGGTACTGACATTGTTCAATAAATTATTGATACCAGACCTCAAGTTGGTGGAGGTGGAGCATCATGTGAAAGGCTACATTGTCAATTGTATGAATGATCACATTAGGATTATTAGTAATCTCTAGGCCATGAAACCCCTCCTGACTAGTGTTAGCAGTACATTTCTCATTTTTGAGACCCAATAAGTAACTTAATCACAAGTGAGTCTCAACTAAAATGGTTCGACTAATACACCAAGTAAACGCACATTGGAGTGATAAAAGTTCACAACTTCACTCATACTGTGATAACAATACAAAAAGAGCATATTGAATAAGGGCACACAGCAAGGTGGTGATGAAATAACTACAAGTTTCTACCTTCAGCATTTGAATTCCTTCCTCATACGTGAGCTTTAGGGTTTTCTCTAGGTACTGCATGAATTAGCAAATTTTGAGTCAGTAGCTTGAGCTACACCCAGATAATAACATATTAAGAATCATAACACAAGAAGCAAAAAATGTTTTACCTTCAGAGGTTCAAATGGATATTGCCTATTTATTGTCTCAAGTTCCTTCTCACAATTTTCATTCAAGTGTTTAAATATTGCTACAAATAAGCCATCTATAATGTCGCAAACCTGTGTAAAGAAATCAGTAATTAATCATCGCCACTTCAGTAAATGAACTAAAGCATTTTTTTCTTCTAATCTTCCTTACCTCAAAATAGTGCTCCTTAATCTCCATCTCAGCATCCAATCCAACAAACTCACACAGATGCCTGTGTGTGTTTGAATTCTCCGCTCTGAATACAGGACCAACTTCAAACACACGTTCAAACCCACCACAAATACCCATTTGCTTGTATAACTGAGGAGACTGTGCTAAACAAGCAGGCTGGCCATTGTACTGTAGCTTGAATACAGCCGCACCACCTTCACTAGATCCAGCAATCAGCTTTGGGCTGTGAATCCCAACAAAATTCTTTGACAACAAAAATTCCCGGAATTTCTGCATAATATCAAATAGTCCAACAGGAAAGAAAACATTAGATGCTATAGAAACACATAATAAAAATCCATTGAGTGGAGCCTCCACAGACTAGCCTACATAAGATGGAGACATGAATGTAAACTACATAATCATTTTACATGTGCATGTGCATGGCATTGACAAATCAATAGTTCACACTGAATGTAAACTCCACAGACCAGCCTACAGCCTACATAGTACATGTGCATGGCCTTGACAAATCAATAATTCACGCTGCATGTTAAAACTCTATTTGTGCAATAGTCCAGTCAGACATGATTGCATGGCACAAGTTATAGGGCAAAATGTTAGGATCACTGAATCTTATGCAAAATTCAAGCTGGGTGCCCAAGGTGCTTCTTAGTGGAAGATAACGATTTTACACTGAAAGTATGAAGGTTCACCAGACTCAGCTTTTATTCCATGACAAATTACAAGGTGCTAGATGCACCATAGGTCACAATCATCACATATCATGCTGCCTACTTGGCATGACACAATCCATTAATACATAAATAATAGCAGTCAGTAAAAACAAGGCCAGGTACTCACGTTTTCAACTTGACACTGGATGCGGAATATTGCTTGATTTGCAGGTGTCCGCAGATCGATAGCTCTATAATTCAAGCGGGTATCTTGTCCAACACGAACAAGCTTCTCTCCAGCCTGCAATCATTGCAAGAGTCAAATCACTTCAACCTCAATAGGATTCTACGAACCATAGACAGAGAAGCTAGAGCACAAAATTGAGTGCTTCCTGAAAAGAGAAAGCAAGCAAAGCACCCAATTCGGACAGTACATACTTGTTCAGCCTTTTCAAATTCTGCTTCACTCCTTGCTGCATCCTCAAGGTTAATTGGAAGTGTGGGGATCGCCCTATTTATGCAATAGATCTTCCTAACCTGAATCTCCACCTGCCAGTCAAAGCGAACACACAAACAATTCATCAGATACACACCGGATAATAACTCAAAACAAACCATAGTGGCAAGATGCTTGCTCTTAGCAGTAAGAATTAGGTGACAGCAGTAAACCTAGTTTACCGTGACAATAATTCAAGATAGAACTTAGCCTACAAAACCACCATCTGAAATGATTATTCACCATCCTAGAGCTACCAGATGGCCAAACGAAGACTATACAAATGCGTACTCGGATCAATCGTCGCCTGATGGCTGCTACCGATGAAAAGGCATAATCATTTTGCCTTACAAGAAAGAATTCCAAGGAAACTGACCTGCTGTGTGGTGGCCTTGAGGGGCTCCTTGGGGAGGGAGACGACGCCCTCGACGTCGACGATGCTCTCCTTGCTGAGGGAGGTGGCAAACCGCACCATCTGCGTGCTGACGCTGGCGTCGGCGCAGGCGACGAGCACGCACTGCACGGTGCTCATGCTCTGCCGCAGCACGACGAAGGCCATCTTCTTGCTGACCGGGCGGATCGCCTGCGCGGCGCCGCGGATCAGGACAGACCGTCCCTCGGCGGACTCGTCGAGGTCGCCGACCCCGGTCCAGGACCGGCCGGAGATGGCCTTGGACTGGATCTCCTCGACGGGGACGTCTCCATAGTTGGCCGCGAAGGGGTCATCGGCGTCGGCCTGCGGCTGCTGCTGCTGCTGGCGCTGCGCCGCCTTCTCGGCCTTGCGGGCGTCCTTCTTGAGCTGCTTCTTGCTGATGGTGGCGGCGGAGAGGTCCTCCGCGGAGGCGGAGGCGGAGGCGGGTGGAGGCTCCGACGACATCGTGGCGGGGGATGCGGCCGCGGCGAGGCAGAAAAAGAATAGGGTTTAGGTATTCTCGACTGGGATGGAGGCGCCTTCAACAGAGTGGCACACCCGTACGGCCCGGCCCATTTGTCATTCTTTCGGCCTGCCCGTGGACCACACCGCTTTTGGAACAAAGGCTAGGGCTGAAAACGAAAACGGTAATTTTCGGTTACCGAAAATCGTTTTCGAGAAATTACCGATTTTTTTCCTAAACGGAAACGGTGACGGTAACCGATAAAACGGAAACGAGAACGGTAAAAAAATTCGATAACGAAAACAAAAACGATTTAGCTCTCTTCCGATCGTTTTCGAAAAATACCGTATTTAACCGGTAATTACCGTCGGTAATTACCGATCTCACGCGCCACGCCAGGGCCCAGGCGGCGGACCAGGCCCGTTAGGCATTTCCGTTACCGTTTGGGCGTTTAGCCATTTCCCCAGAGGCCCAGACCCAGCTCCCGCACGGCCATTTCCGTCTCCCGCACGGCCGCAAGGGCCTCGCCTCCGCTCCTCGATCGGATCGGCCCCCGACCCCTACCTCTTCCGCCGCCGCAGGTGAGCTGCCCCTCCGCCATTCATTCCCTCCCCTTCCCTCTTTGTTCTTGCGCGGTGTCGATCTGCAAGGTCGGTGGGTGGGTGGGGTCAGGTGGGCCGCCGCAACCCAGCTCCTCCGTTCCGATTCGATCCCCACGCCGAGACCTAGCCGCCGCCGCCGGAGAGGGACCGCCCATCCGCCCGAGTCCGCAGGCAGCCAGGCACGAGGGGAGTGAAAGGCAAGCCTGAGCGCCCCCACGTCTTCACCCTCAGTCCCTCACGACTCCAGCACGACTCCAGCCGCCTCCATCTCCAATCTCCGCGGCTCGCCTCTAGTCTCCCACTCACGCTGCCGTCCTTCTCCTTCTTCAGGCGGTCAGCGGCCACATCTGAGACGAAGATGGCGCCGGCTGGAGATGCGGATCAGCCGGCGGATGCAACACCCCGAGGCCCCCGAGCGCAAGTGATGGAGGCAGAGGCACCACTCCCTGTCGACCTCGCCGCCTCTCAAACCTCGGCAGCGGCCACGGCTTCTTCTGGTAAGCTCATCTTCTTATCCACACGTAGCATCACGTCTCATTCCAGATCTGAACGGAGGAAATGTGCGACGGATCGACAATTTGGGGGCTCCTGGAATTGTAACTATTGAGGGTTGTTATTGATAGATCATTTTCGCCTTCCTTTTGTCCTACAAGGAAGATAGATACTGGACAACACCTCATGTTTTGCATGATTTTACACTTTCTTCATTCTTGATGGTTTACACATGCTAGTTATGCCTGTTCACACATCCATTAAAATCTCCTTTCAACGTTCTTTTTACATGTCATTGTATTAGTGGGTGCCACATGAGAGCACTTCTATTTGATTGATTGTTTGTAACCGTCGGTGATGAGAAAGGCAGAAAGTCTGGGTGTCATGAGCATGCCACATTTGTAGAAATGTTTAGTTCATGTGGCAAATGTAGTTTTCATTGGGACAAATGCTGGAGTCCCATTATTTGAAGGCTCTAAGTTATGCCTATTTCAATTTAGATGCTCTTTCTTTCCACTTGTGGTCAACAGAGGTGTGAGGTGCACAACCTGAGGAAAAGAGTAAATTGTCCAACAGATATTGATTATATGTCAAGATTTCAGAACAGATTAGTTATTTGTTGAAGCCTGGTACTTTTGTTGAGTAGGAATCAATTATTGTAGTGGCCAGTGTGCAATCAACATTTGACAGCTTCTTTTTCTATACCTAAAATTTGTCTTTCAGATTATTTGTTCGTACATTTGACAGAACCTTGGCTTAAAAAAGGAATAGAGGATTGAATGCTGCGACATAAACGTGTTTAGCTGATACATCTTCATGGAAAATTTGAAACAAATATTAGCAGCGCATTGAGTTCACCAAAACAGATAGTCGCACCTGTGTTCCTGGTTTGTGGCTTAGATGTGGCCTGTGAAACACTGCATCTTATGATCATGAGTAGTTATATTATCCTTGAATTATCAGAACTATTATCCTTGAATTATACTCTCTGTTATCTACCCTATACAAGTTCCTAATTCAAATTCCTTGCAACTTCTGTCAAGTTTATTGATCCCTTTCTAACTGTCATCTAGTAACACTTAAGTCATGACACTACCTTTAATTAGTCCACAATGCAAATTCCTTGCAATTTTTGTCAAGTCTTCTAGGGTACTTTTGAGCTGTCTTTTGGTTACACGGTTACACCTTTATTCATACTGCCTTTAGAACATTGGGAGCAGATAGAACAATGTAAGCAATTCCATCATCCCTTTATCTAATGTTGGCAAATATCTTCTAGGCCTTTGTAAGTCCAAAGTGTAGATTTTTTTAATTTTTCTACAGTAAAAGCCATAAGGGAAAAGGTGCTATATTATTCCCATTGCTGTAATTATGCCTTCATGTGCTGTGATACTATTGTTCTGTTAGAAGTGTCAGCCTGCTACCTTTATCCACTTTACCATTGGTTAGTCAAAATCAGACATGCACAGACATGCAGTATAATCAAAATCCATAGGCTATTCCTTGGAAATATGATTGCATTGTGGATTAATCAACTAATAGAACATTTGCACTTCATTTGTGATACTGTGATAGGATCCCATAAACGTGCAAGGCCAGCTGCAAGTGAAAATGCAAGCCAAAATGTTGGCATGTCTGCTTCTTCTGCAGCACCTGCATCAGCACCTTCATCTGAGAGAAGTTTAGTGCCAAGTGGTGGTACTGGTGGCACTGAAGAAACAGATGGTGTTGATCCAATCGATGTGGATGCAGGCAGCGATGGCGAGGACAAAAATGAACCTGCCAGCAAGAGGGCCAAGAAGAGCACATCTGAAGTGTGGCAATACTTCACCAAGTACTGGGTAACAGTGAAGGTGAATGGCAAGGAGGAAAATCAGCTTTGGGCAAAGTGCAATGTCAAAGGTTGTGTAAACAAGACCAGCAAACACAGAGCTGAGAGCAGATTTGGAACAACTGGTTTGTGGACCCATCTCGCTAATTATCACAGCATCAAGAAAGGACAGCAACAGCTTACAACAAAAACTGATAAAGATACTGGCATCGCAGTTGTCCAACCTTACAAGTATGATCAAGAAGCTAGCTTGAAAAAGTTCTACGAGGCTATGATAGTTCATGAGTACCCTTTCAATATGGTTGAGCATGAATATTTCCAAGAGTGGGTCAAATCATTGCGTCCACATTATCCTCTAAAGTCTCGTGTCACAGTTAGAAAGGAAATAATGGAATATTATTTGGCTGAAAAGGATAAGTTGTATGCATACTTCAAAACCGTTCAAAGTCGCTTTAGTGCAACTATGGATATGTGGACATCCAACCAGAACAAGGGTTATATGTGTGTTACTCTTCATTGGGTTGATGATGATTGGAAAATTCAGAAGAGGATTGTCAATTTCTTCCATGTTGAAGGGCGACATACTGGTGAGAGGTTGTCATATACACTTTCTTCTTGTCTTTTGAAGTGGTATGTGGAGAAAAAGATGTTCTCTCTAAGTTTGGATAATGCAGCGGCAAATGAAGTAGCGGTTAAGGATGTCATTGTAGAACTCAAGAGGCATTGTCCTTTAGTATGTGATGGGCTGTTTTTTCATGTGAGATGTGCCAATCACATCCTTAATTTGGTTGTTAGAGATGGTATGCGTGTGATTGGCTCTACAACTGAAAAGATTAGATCATTTGTAGTTGCTGTCAAGGGATCTACGGTTCAGTGGGAGGAGTTCCTGAAGTGTGCTACTGAATGTGGGCTAGATACAAAGCCTTCGCTCTCACTTGATGTTTCTACGAGATGGAATTCTACATATCTCATGTTGAGGGATGCTCTTTATTACAAGCCTGCATTTGAGAGGCTTACTTCCATCGACCGCCGCAGGTATGAGTGTATTGCTCCTTCAAGTCAGGAATGGGAGAAGGCCCACATTCTGATTCCTTTCTTGAAAAAATTCTTTGACCTGACCGAGATATTTTCTGGTACTCTATATCCAACAGCAAACCTGTTTTTTAGAGGTTTTTGTGAGATTAAGTTATATCTATCTGATTGGTGCAATAGTAATGATGCCACTCTTTGCCAAATGGCAAATGCTATGAGTGTCAAGTTTGACAAGTA
This sequence comes from Dendrocalamus latiflorus, assembly GCA_017311315.1. Taxonomy (NCBI): domain Eukaryota; kingdom Viridiplantae; phylum Streptophyta; class Magnoliopsida; order Poales; family Poaceae; genus Dendrocalamus; species Dendrocalamus latiflorus. The sequence continues at coordinate 25,251,554 of CM029674.1, forward strand.
CTGGAAGAAGTCAAATGTTGCCCTTGCTGTTGCAAATGTGCTTGATCCTAGGTTCAAGAGAAGAATTGTAGAATTTTACTTGAGAAAGTTATATAGAAATTCCTACCAAGCTGAACTTGATAAATTCAATGGTGTTTTAAGGAACATGTTTCATTGTTATGTTTCTTCCGCACCTTCTTCCAAGAGTACAACACTTGTTTCATCAACTTCAGCTATAGATCAGTTTATGGATAGTGTGGATGATGAGCTTGATTCCTTCCTTTATGAAAGTGATGCATGTGGTAATGATGAAGTAATAAGTGAATTGGAGAGGTACTTAGCAGAACCACAATTGAAGGTTTGTAAAGCCAACCATAATACGTTTGATATTTTAGCATGGTGGAAAAAACAGAAGGATGAATATCCTGTCCTCTCCCTGATTGCTCGTGATGTGTTGGCAATGCAAGTGTCAACCGTGGCTTCTGAATCTGCATTTAGTGCCGGTGGACGTGTTGTCGACCCATATCGAAGCAGCCTTGATCCTGACATGGTACAAGCACTTGTTTGCACTAAGGATTGGATAACTGGAGCTAAAAGAGGTAAAAGTGTAAACTGATCTGTTGCTTTCTATTAACAATATCTTGATGTTCTTTTTACTCATGTAGCTGCCTTTTAATTTTCAGGTTCTAAGAATATTTCTTCTTTGCCTAGTGATCTTGAGGTTCTTGAAGCCATTAAGAGCAGTCTGCTTATTGGGGTATAATTATATTGTTATGTATTACAGTAGCATGTAATTCATTTGAAGTACTAACACGTTATTTCCATTGCAATTTGTAGGATGAATTTTCAGAAATGGGCGGTGATTATGTGCTTGGAGATGATGATGACATGCCGGAGGTTCAGCTATAAGAAGCATGGTTCCGTTTCGTTCTTGATATGCCTATGATCTTCTTGGTAGTACCGTAGTAGTAGTTTCTTTAAGTATTATGCAATGAAAGGAAGGACCTTTTGTGTTAGTATGAGTTCGCTGTTCGTGTGATGGATGGGATCGAACTGAAGTGTTGAAGTATGCCTGCTTCATTTAGTTGAGAATTTGTGATATGATGATATGAGTTCATGGCTTAGAATTGATTATGGTTGCATGTTTTGGCTTCCTTAGATGTGGAGAATATCGTATTTTAGCTATCGCTGTCATGATTTTCGATCGTTATCGATGCACTTTTGATCGAATAGTTTCGTTTCCGAATTTACCGGAATATCGATGTCGTTCTCGTTTCCGACAATATCGTATCGATTTCGTTTTCGAAAAAATAACGTGAAACTGAAAGTGATTTGACCTCCTACCGATCGTTTCCGACCGTTTTCAGCCCTAATCTTAGCTACCTTCCATCCAAGGCAGGCTTATAGGAACGAGAAATGGTAAAAAAAATAATCTATTTTATCCGTTATTCGTATTTAAGAAAATATAAATATGGTAAGAAAAATCTGTATTTAAGGATATTTGTATTAAAGAATGTTCGTATTCATATTTAAGACTATTCGATTCGTATTCGATCCGTTTCCATCCTTGGAGATGATTGTAGGAAGTAATTTTCTGATGAACCAAGATTCACAAGCAAAAAGTGAAAAGTATTTTGTATAATTTCCAACTCTATGCCTACACTGCTGGCTCATGTAGACGTATAGTCATATTACGTAAATTTGTTCTAATGAGATTTATTACAAAAGTTTTAGGATATTCGCATTCGACCGAATTAAGTACACATATTCGATTTGAATTCGTATTCGTTATGACATTCGATTTGTATTAGAGAATATTCGAATTCATATTCGTATTCGTTTAAAAATATGAATTCGTATTAGTATTCGTATTTCTTTTAAAAATATGGATTCGTATTTCAGGCTATTCGATCTGTTTCCATCCCTACTGGCTTGGGTCGAATTCGTAGATGCAAGTAGAGTTGTTTGGTTGCCTGTATGAGTTTGGCTTGCATGTGCTGAGGTGTTTACAGCACTAGAACGACATCCGGGACCAGGCACCAGGCTTACCACGCGCAAGAGTGTGCACCCACCACTCGCCGCTGACATTGGAGGACGTCGTCGTTCTCGTTCCTGCTCCAATTCTAGGTCGCCAGACTTCAGTCACAGTCGCTCCTGCTCCCACTCTCCGCGGGACTGTTCTACCTATGGAGGAGACCACCCCGCGAGGAAGTCATCAGTTGTAATCTAGGTTAGTTCGTAGTGCTTCTAGGCAGTTTTTGGATCACAAGCACTCCTTTCTTCTCACCCCCTTTTTTGCCCAGTTGTTAGACGTTGTGTATCTGACGTCATGTCTTGACAAAGCCTATATGTCATATCTAAATTCATGTAACATTTAACCCTCTTTTGTAATGAACTATCTTAAACTTTAGTTAGTTTTTCTGCTGTGCCACTAGAGGGCTAGTGAACCTCATATATGCTTCTCCCCCCTTCTGGCCTTAAAGTCTTAGTTGTTTCAAGATAGCGCCCAGAAGAGCTACTGTTCGTGGAAGAGGTCAAGCCACAGGAACCGTAGGTCTCAGAAGAGGCCATGGCCATGGTCGTGGTCAGAATCTACCACCTTCACCACTAGGACCTCCAATGATGGCTCAAGTAATGGCTCAACAGACATAGATTCTCCATCCAATGCTCGCCAATCAACAAACAAGGGCAGCTAGCAGGAACTCTAAGCGGATTTTTTGAGAACTAGGCCATTAACCTTCTCATCAGCTAATGAGCCTCTTGAAGTAGAGGATTGGCTGTGAGACACAAAAAAGAAGCTCGAACTTGCCCTTTGCTCAGATCAGGATAAGGTGGACTTTGCCACCCACCAACTCAAAGGTGTCGCAGCAATGTGGTGGGAAAACTACCTCGCTGTCCGCGGAGGAGATAGTCCTTTAGACAATGACTTTGAAGAAGAAGAGAAAGAGGAAGAAGAAACTCCAGCAGCTAGAGCACAGTAAGAAGGGCAGCAGCAATAGCAGGAACAAGCAACCGAAGAGGACGATGCCAAAGAAGAGGAAGAGACAGCACTAGTCAGGTCTGCCATTCCACGGGCTAAATTCAAGACTGCCTTTTGGCAAAACCATGTGCCTACTGGTATCATGAGGATGAAAAAGAATGAATTTCGAGACCTGAAGCAGGGGAATATGTTCGTCAATGAGTACCTCACATGGTTGTAAGTTCAAATTCCATTAAGTTGGTTTTGTGATAATGACAAATACAATTATGAGACTAATATGTTTATTGATTATGATATTGTTTAGTCTCATTTAGATAAAAAAGTGAAAAACATAAGAGGTATACATTCAATATCACATTCTTATGTTATTGTATTTTTCGGATCCGAAATATAGAATAAACTTCACCAAATAAGTCAAACTTAAATATGTGCATATGTTTTTACAATAAATTTTTGTATGCACACATTTAGGGGAAGTTCACTCTATGTTTTGTGGTTTCATTAGTATTGATCTATGTTTCATTTCACATATTAAGGATCTTTACTTTGAAACATATACCTTGAGTATATTCTGAAGTATGGTGAGTAGCCTGCTGTTAGTTGTGAGTTTTGCATCACTGGTTTACTGTATTTGTCTCCTAGTAAAACTTGCAATTAAAATATTTGCCCACATCTTTAACATCGGGGTCGCAACTGCAGGCGATGGTGTGCTGGGGTGAAAACTTCAGGTCCGATTCTTATCGGATCAGTCGACTGTGACGCCTTCGGTGCCGTTCCCTCCTTAGAGGCGTTGTCTTGGGCCACCTGACCCTACCTCTCTTCGTCTTTCCATGTGTGCGTTGGTTGGTGTTAGTCCTTTGGTGGTGGTAGTCCGCTCGCTGTCGAGGTGTGTTCGCTATGGTCATTTGTCTTGTCGGGCTATCAGAGTCATGTTCTTTGTACCCGGTCCTTCCGTAGACCTTTAATTCGGCTTTTAGACCACTGTTGTATTGCTCTTCTTAATGAATGAAACGTAATTCTCATGTGTTTTCGATCTTAAAAAACAAGAAAAGCTAGACCACTCGTCTTGAGCTATGCATTACAATTTGATAGCTAGAGGTAACAAAGACAACCATGCTTGTCTAATGTTGGTAGCTTAAAAATTATCAAATCCTGGAAAGAACTGAAGATTCTGATTGAGAACACATTACCAAATGCGTTTTCTTTTCATTCTTTAGTGCCCAAATTATCTGTTAGTAAAAATTACATCTTTTTATCAAGAAACACCTAGATGATACAAAACGAACAAGAAACGGTTGCTCAATACAACCATTAGAAATGACAGGTCCACACAATCTCTGCTAAACATTTCATCACACACTTAGCCTGAACCACCCAGATCTGTTCACATACACTACTAATTTCGCAAGAAATCAATTAGGTAGACTTGGGAGCATACGAGAAGCAGCTCTCCTAGAACTAGAAGAATCAAAAGTACGAGACGGGTTTAGAACAAAAGGAGGCTCGGGAGTGAACGATTAACAAACTGCATCCCAATCCTCCCGATCTAGGATGAGGTGGCTGGATCTAGGTAGAGGGGCTCGATGGCTCGGCAAAACATCAATCACGGGATTGGAGAAGAACACCCGAGAACGCTGGAGGCAAAACATCAACCACAGGGGACGTCGCAAATGGAAGAAGAGGAAGGTGAGCGGAGTCGTTGCGCCTGCACCCGAGCGAAGCTCGATTTGGGCGTTTCTCTCCCTCAGGCCAGGCTGCGGGGAGCATTTTTGCACACATTCATCTAAAGGTTTCTCCATCACTGTATCAAGTAAACTATTTCTCGCGCCATCGACACATGAAGAGGCATGATCTACCAAACAGATGGGTTGCAGTCAAAGGAGGGCAGCCTACAGTAGTATTATGTAACAAGGCATTTTCGTTGTGTACGATCAGAAAAACCAATGGCTAGGATGAGCACCAGCCTCATCTGATCGAGCGCAATCCTGTGGGCAGCTTCAAGATGCTGCGGCTATTTGATCAACATATTCATAGTCTTTCAACTCTCCCCATAGAAATGCTAAAAAACATCAAGCATCTACCTCTATTTAGGCTGGCTCAGTAGTCGCACAGAATCACTTAGGAACAATCGCATGCTTGGAAACTGAAAAGAGTGTGCAGGAGCGGATTCTTTGAAAACATCATACTGCACCGTGGAGCTACACCAGTAACATGTGTCCTTTTGTGCCCTCAGCTACATGATTTTAAAAAATTCACAACATTCAAAAATTTATTATTACAATAAAACTATCCGTTCAATTGTGCCAAAATGCTATATACTCTCAAGGAGCTTCCCAAATGTGTAACCCCCCTTCCCATCGCTCATCTTGTCGACTGCCACAATAGCATTTATTGTTTTACTATCAAAGAATGCTACACGCGGCGGATTTTTGGCCTCAATGCTATGGGCGCACCCCAAATTATCAAGTTAGTAAATCTATGCAAATATTGAAAACAAAAGAGCCATGTCACGAACACCAATTAGATTGGTGCATCAACACAACTAATTTACATCGAGAAAAGATATAAACTATGATGACTTACAAGCAGGAACACATGACATCCATTGATCGACCTCGTGCTCATACCGGTCTTGCTACTTCACAAGTGGGTAGCGTTTTAAGGTCATTAACCACAGCCTTGCATCAATCAATGCCACTGAACTCCACAAGGTCTCTTGTCATCAAAGCTTCCCTCCCGACAATATGGTTGCTAGTGGTAGGGAATAGCAACTTACCGAATACAATAAGGAAGAAGCATCTGATGGACAAGGGGTCAGTCCTATCCTGGCATCCTGCTCGATTTTCTTCAGCAGTGTCTCCACCAGAATGTCATCCTTAATCGGAATACAAAGTTATTGCTTCAGTTTTGCAAGCTCTTGTTTACACTCAGGTGGTGATAGGATAGGTGCGTCCTTCCCACCAATAGGGATACCAAGAACACACTTAATGCATGTCGCGTGATTGGAAGGCCCACACATCCACCAACAAGAAGCACCATCGAATTTGGATCAAGCTGGTCCATCAAAAAGCAGAGCAAGTCCCTACTCTCCAACCCCTCCCAAGTTGAACCTTAGAAAATTACCAAATCCATGGTCTCTGATCCTCCTTTTCTGATCCAATGTTAGATTCTCAATCATATGCACAATCTTTGCAGGAGCACTGCACACCAAGATATGACGCTTCTTTGCAATGACATGCTGCATTTTTAACAAAAGCTTGTAGTAGTAACCATTAGGCTGGCAAACAAAAATATAGACCTTGCGAAATTACAGACCATTCACAACAAGTTACTAACCATACACTACAAAGTAACCATCTAGTAAATAAGAAAAATTTCAGTCCATTGATCTAAAAGTTACCAATCATATAGCACGAAGTTACCAACTATAAATTAAAAAATTACTATACAACAAAAATCTATGCTATAAATAGCATTTGTACATTCATCACAAAATTAGCATCCAAATCTTCAAAAGTTATTTACCATATCAACAGAAATTTGCATACCATCCATATATTTGAAAGTTACTAACACACATGTGAAATGTTATTATTGTGAGACACGAAGGCTACTAGCCATTTTATATATTGACAGCCATCGTGAATTTAAAAGTTACTAACCATCTAGTAGTGATTTACAAAATGTGTACTACAATGTTACACAAACCTCATTGTCGCAACTGTCACCCCTCTTCCTCTTTGCAATGTGAGCATTTCTAATGTATTTCACAATGGTGGGTCCTGATTGGGTAGGGTTGAGAGTGATCTCTAAAGTATTTTGGCTATCTGCAATTGTGATTTTGCTTGTCTTGAATAGTGTCTTCCCTGTCATCTTCATTTGCTCTCCTAAAATGGAATTTTACGGTGATAATGGGGATTAGGTATAAAATACAGGAACAACATCACAATAATGAATCAACCGCACTATAGCCAGAATATAAGGAATATCTAACCAAATCGCTAACCCTCGGTATAGCCGGGTGAGGTCAATGGCGACGATTGACAGTGTACGGTCGAAGCGACGAGCAATAGTGTTCGATCGGCGGTGACGAGCCAAGATACTGGATTAGGATGTGTGGCCGACGACAAGGCGGCGAGGTCACCGAATTAGGGAGGCGCGGAAGCAAGAAAGATGGAGAGACGGGGAGAGATCAAATCGGGGATGATGAAGAGGGATTCCCGGGTGGGCTTAAAACCCGTTCGGTTTCCATACCCCACTAAATCCCAGAAAAAGTGGCACATGGGACCACTTGGGACCCAGGGGCACGGGTTTAACACATGTGATAACTGTAAGTAATTTCATGAATTATAGATGATAACTTTTTTGTGCATGCTATAGTAACTATGTTAAATGTACATAACTTCATGGATTATAGATAATAACTTGATGTGCAGGAGTTAGTAACTTTTCTATAGTTAACAACTTCACTAAATCCTGAAAAATGGCATGTGGTATCGCTATTGAAGCAGGGTGGGGGGGTGCTGGTCTAATGAGCGTGAGAATGATAAGTAACTTCATAAATTACATATGATAACTTAATGCACAACGGATAGTAACTTTCCCATATGGATGATAACTTCATGCATAGTCGAAAGTAACTTTCCCCAGAATAAGAAACACTACCACTATACCGTGCGTGGGATCAATTGAAAGAGGTGGCACGATTGGCTGATTGGGTCGTCGAGTCACGTCGCTAGAGGGTTGTGCGCTTATTCTATGCGTAGCCACTGAATAGTGTATATATACACTATTCACTGACTGACCCAATCAGCCAATCGCTCTACCATCCCACCCCATAGGCAGTTACTACCATTTGTTAACTACGATAAAGTTACCATCGTATGTACATCAAGTTATCATTTGTAATTTATGAAGTTACTTACATTTATCATCCATAATTCATGAAGTTACTACCGTGTGTGAGTGAAATTGCTGCCAACATGCATGCATTGAGAGTAGAGAGAAACATGCATGTCAATAGTAAATAACTTGTATGGAAAGTTACTGCCGGTGTGTGAATGAAGTTACTGCCAAACATATATAGAGTTACTGTCCGTTGTAACATTATAAAACTGACAGTAACTCTACATGTATTTTATAGTAACTTCACCCACACACGATAGTACTTTATATGACACAAATTTTGCAGTGTCAAAACATACTCAATATGGATCTTACTTTGTTAAGCTCATAATTTTAAATATAATGGTGCAAACGGATCGCAGATTGGATTTTTGGTAAAAGAGTTATTGTATTTTTTTAGCTTGTAAACAAGATAAAAATCACAAGTCAAGTGTATTTATTCTCTTCTCTTTCCTGCTGCGTGCATGCATGTAAGTCAAGTTACTATCTCCTGAATATAAAGTTATCATCGATAGTTTATCAAGTTACTATCCCTTAAACATAAAGTTATCATCAATTGACTTCTAGATGTCAAAGTTATTATCTCATACACATAAAGTTATCATCAAATATGAACCGCACTAGGATGCTTGTGCGCGCAGCTAATGACCAGCGTGTAGCATGCGTGCACACACTGATTAGCACAACTGTATGTGTGTGTGTAGGAAAAATACTATTTACTCTCGCGTATAGTTACTCCCACTCCATCCACTACAACTACAGGCTACAACCACAAGCTACGATCACTGGTTTCGACCATAGGCTATCACCATGGGCTACGACCACTGGCTATGACCACATTGTTTGACCACTGGTTACGACCACAGTGTTTGACCATTGGTACGATCACGAGCTACGACCACCGTCCTCAACCACAGGCTATGACCTCGTGCTACGACCGCTGGCTACGACCGCGGTGTTCGACCACAGGCTACGACCACGGGCTAATACAACTACACTTGTCAAAGTTTGAAAACACACAATATTGATATTGACTTAAGGTAAGTAATCATCTTCCTAGTACTGAAATAGTACTTGCTATCGACAGAAAAGATGGGAAACCACCTTCTGGGAATGACACTTTACCTAAGTACTTGAATAGATCTCCAAAGAAGTCCAAAGACAGCCCATCTATAATGCCACACCGACTCCTAGAATTATACACCCCATTTGCTATTTCTAGCAATCAGCCATGATTAGCCATCAAAAACACTTTGTACCATGGACAACAAAGTGAAATTCCACAAACATGACCAAATGACTGGAGAGAAAACACTAACCTTTAATGATCTAATACTGAATTATGGCAATCAAGATCTAGAAAAAACTATACTCTGATCTCCAACAACCTACCCACTCAACCATGCTCAGCTCTTGATCATAGAAACATTGCCCTCTACGAAATTAGCTAACATTCGATTTGCATAATTACAACAATGAAACGTGAACATTCTCTGCGTATGTCTAAAGATCTCAGACCAATTATGCTAATTGATATCCACTAAATAAGTAACAGAGATAGGGCAGCATGCATAAAACGCATAAACTTTTCCACAATTTTTTAGAACTGACAAGAAAGTAGTGGTCTTTTGAAAGATCTAACACAATTCAGCAAGCTGGGAATTATGCAAGTTAAGTTTGCGCTACTTACTATGGCGGGCTGTCGGAACTACTCCTTCTGGTTGTGGTGCAGGACGAAGAGCATCAGCCCGACCATGAGAAAGATCCCAACAAGCCACCAGATCCATCTTCAAGAACCCAACCACGAAGAGCATCAGCCCGACCGTGGATCACTCTCGATTAGAGATGACAACAACCGCTTCAAGAACCATAGATATTGGGAGAGGCAAGAACGCTAGCGGGGAGGGGGTTGGTGAGATCTGGGAGGGGCAAGAGGCAGAATACGATGAGGAGGCAGAGGTGGGAGGAGGGATTAAGAGAGAGAGAGAGAAAGGGTGAGAGATCTGAGAATGATGACAAAGAGAGGGCGGAGAGGGGAGTAGAGATGGAGAGGGGCAGTTTTCTTGTCGTGGGAAGCAGTTAGGGAGGAGCCTGCGTGCGTGAAAGGGAGCATCGTAAGATCGAACGGTTGTGGAGAGTTGAGAAAATTAGACTGTTGTGGAGAGCTGAGGGGAGATCGCACCGAATACCACCAAGTCATGTTTTTAAGTAGTAGAGATTCTTTGATTTTTTTTTGGCGTTCGTGTGTTGCACCATTCAAGGACGCCCTTAAGATGGATGAACTCCACAGAAGGAAACTCTTTTCCCGCACAAACTTCTTACAACAAAACTCCCAACAAACTCCAATTGATCCTTATCTCTTGATTATATCTTATAGCATTGGAATCATTGTCTAGGGTAATATCCTATAGCATTTTATAGATAACAACGTTTGAACCTTTTACTGGTACTTCCTCCGGTCACAAATATATGACATTTCGGATATTAACATGGCCTCCAAAACATAACTTCGATCACTAATTTCTATCATAATATATTTATAAAACCTAATAAAATCATAATATTATAGATGTACTTTTCGAGATAAATATATATATATGATTTTCATGTATTTAATTTAAATATTTAAAAATATTGATAGTCAAAGTTTTCAAAGTTTGACTATACCTATGACTATAAAACAATGTATTTATGATTGGAGGGAGTAGTACTTTACTATTAGGCTCAGAAACTGTAAATGTTATATTTTGCAACCGTAGGAGTACACTCTTTCCCATGGTTGTACAAAATTACAAACCACATATCACCACCCACACTAACTATCAAAAGCTCCTTGTAACAAACAAATAGGGTCCTTCCAGCTAGGGCTGGAAACGAGTCAAGCTCGAGCGAGCCTGAGTTGGGGACCGAGCCTAGATCTAGGCTCGATTTCAGCTTGACCCAGACTCGAGCTTGACTGAATAAGCTCGATAACAGTTAAAACAATTTAATATGTACTAATTTTCAACAATAATAAAAGCTCAAACTCGAGCTCGACTAAAATAAGCTCAATAATAGCCAAAAACAATCTAATATACACTAATTTTTAATAATACAAAATCTCGAGCTCAGCTCGATAAACTTGGTAAGAGTTAGTATGCATCAATATTCAAGCTCGAATCGAGCTCTAGCGAGTTTGTTGAAGCTGAGTTCGAATTGAGTCTAGAACGAACTGAGCTCAAATAGCTCACGAGCTTTGAGCTTTTTTTTTTTACCACCCTAATAGAGTGGCGGCAACTGCAGGAGAAGCAACTTTGAATCGTCCTCTCAAAGAGACGGGCTCAAGATCACTACTTAAATTTGACATGGCATATTGGCATATACATTACTTCCTCGAAGGCACAACCGCACAATATGACACATCCATCACAAAGCAAGCACCAACGAGTGAGGATTAATTGCGTATATATATGCGATTTGCCGTTAGATGCCCACCGTGATTAAACAAATCGACATGCATTACTAGCTAGCCTTTGGGTGTCAATTAAAGCTGGAACTAAAAGCTAATTAAGCTTAGTGTGGTACTACTATAAACATTAATTAAACACATACTACGTTTTCTTCTTTCCGTACCTCTCTAACTGTGAAACTGAGTAAGCAGTGAGTTGATATGGACTCTATTCATATTGATTTTTAAAAGCTATTATTTTATAATAAATAATCTTTCTACTACAGTATCTAACTTTTAAATAAAATATTTTTAAAAATAAAGTACTATAGAAAAATTATCTATTATAAAAAAATGGTTTTTAAAAACCAATATGAACGGGACTTGAGTAAGTGAAGTGTGGCGGCCACCACGGAAGAAGCTACTTAATAGGAGCCGTGCATGCTCTCAAAAGGAGGAATTAATCGTATTACTTACTTTGCCATGGCATGATGAAGCATATTCCTTAATCCTTCCCTTCCCTCCTCAAAAGCACAGGATGACACATCCACCACAAAATTAAGCACCAACGAAACAGGAGCATATGCTATGGCCGTTTAGATGATGCCCACCATGGCCAAACAAATCATAACATATACTAATCTATCTTTGAATGTTTTTTAAAGTTGGAACCAGCATAGCATGCTTAGCGTGGTATTAACTGCTAGTGATATATCCTAGAGGCAAACATAGAGATAATTGTATCACTTCTATATATATTTATGATTTTTCTACAATATGTTATTTTGTCCAATGAATAAATATCTTTCGTACTGATCAACAAGTATGTGACTTGTTCGTAGAACTCTTTATTCATATTTTAACGTTATTCTAAATTATCCCTGATCTTATTTTATTATGTGAGACAATTACGATTTATAGATTAGCATATGTATTGATTGATGATCATGTTTCACATATCATGGATATAAAAATATTAAATCAATAATATGGATACATGTTAGAGAATATGATAATAGATTGGCCCATCTTGAGAGATTGTTATGTTTTATATGTGATCAGCTGGTTTGAAGTAATGATGATGTATAATTTTAGCTTGTACCTAAGATTAGTATAGTTTTCTACATATATAATAGTACACTTAGATATTGTCAAATGCCACTCCGTAACTTGGTATTTATAAAGGTAACTTTCAGGTATGCTATGAAACATGCGGAGGAATGTTACTAGTCAGATATGGGATTTACCCCTCCTACATAACATGAGTGACATCTCTGGGCCTCTTGATGTGGTTAGATAAAGAAAGTGCATGACCATACCACGAGTGGTCAAAGAGTCGACCACATGATGTTATCCATCACTAGATCAAGAAAAGGTTGAACAATCCATGAATGACATGTTTCTCATCTGGAGTTCAATTAGGTATCGTGAGGCAAAAGGTGAATACACAAACAGGTTGTCTAGTCCGACTTGATACGAACTGGTCATGTGGGTATACTGACTACTGTTAGCTGGTCAGAGATATCACAAATTGGTCTGCAAACTAATTGTATGGGAATATGGACTAGTCTAGCCAGATACGAACTGATTGTAAGGAGTTATAAACTAATCGTAAGTGACAATGACCTAATTGCAGATCATATTGCATAAGGTTCATCCAGTTTGATCTTTGTATATGATTGGGGGCCGATATGTCTTACTAGGGACCACTATCGACTAATGATTAGAAAGGCGTTACCTGGTTACAACCAAGTATACATGAACCTACATGGTCACACACTTAACAGGTTGGAACAATAAGGGTTCAGATGATAGACTCTGAGTGAGATATGATCTCTACTCGTTGGATAAGAATCCAGTTAGAGACTCTCGGAGAGAGATACGATCTTTACTCGTGATGGATAAGGATCTAGTCAGAGGCTCTCCGAGAGAGATACGATCTCTACACATGATGGATAAGGATCCATTCGAAGGCCTTGTTGTGCACGCTGCTGCTAGCACACTGGCACACAACATTCCATCCCTAGATGTATGTACTTCGGTAGGCGCTGCTGTGACTACAGCTCTGATTGGGATGATCAGAAGAGAAGTCAATCGGCTCATAGAGATAAACTACCGTTAGAGGACGATCGGCTTCCGATGATCACTTTCCAAAGACATTGGATGATTGACTACTTTTACTAACTAACGCGCGCTATGTTGAATCAGGTTGTATTAACTTTTCTTCCGTTGCACTATATGTCTAATGGTAATGATTTATGATCTTTTACTCGTATGGCTTTTTGATTTGAAATTTTAATTTGCACCAATATAGCCTGCTCCGTGTACCATCCTTAACATTGTTGATACTTAATCTAAAGGGGGGTGAAAGGAATGTGGATGAGCCGGTGGAAGTAGTGGTATGTGCATAGCCAGTCAATGGAGCATTACTTCTGAAGTGGGGGAATTAAGCAAAAAGGGGAAGAGAGTATATAATTAATTTGACTAAATCTGTGGTGCGAGCGAGTGGATTACACAAAGCTAGCTGATGCCTAGATTCCATCAAGAGGGGTGCTGCTCCCCCTCTATTAAACCATCACCACTAATGGTTTTGGTTTAGGAATGGTGTTCAGTGGCAACATAACTAAGCACATTTTAAACTTTTGGTTGTTATATGATTATACTACTGTAATGCGAAATTACTAAACTCAAGCCCCTTTTTTTTAAAAAAAACTTGAGCCCTTAATTATTATTGGTCCACTTCTTAAGATTTGGATTTGTCCATTCTATACATGGAAAAAGTCAAGACAAAATATTAAAACTATGTTGTGTAGTGTAGGATTATCAACTTGCTTTAAAAGCTGCTGGCATTATCGATATCATCATGCAGCTGGAGAGGGGGCTATATTGGAATTCAGTTTAACAATACGAAAAGATAGTGCATTAATTATTGCTTCCTAATCAGCATACGAATAGTTGCTTTCTGGCTTAGTGGGAGCTCCAAAGACTAGTCAATTTGCCTCTGTTAATTCTTTTCATGCACAGAAATCAGCATGACTTTTGTATGTAGTGACCCAGACAGAACAGGTGCAGGTTAGTGTATCTGTTGACAAGTGAGCTGTTGCAATCGCTTTGGAGCCGTTTGGCTTGAGCTTTCTCTCTCTCTCTCTCTCTCTTTGTTTCTTACTTCACATGTAAGATATGCAGAGATGCTGCCTGCTCACATTGCAACAGGCTCCAAAGCTGTTTGGACAATAGAAAAGCCAGAAACATGCACCATGCTAGGGGAAGAGAGAGGGTCACATGCACCATCTTGGTGTTAAGTAATCAAGATCCTTTTTTCTCTAGACCGGTCTACAACAAGGCAATAATTGGTGATCATGTCCCTATAAAACTAAGGAGAAGTATATCTAGGTGAAATGACAAATATGCCACTGCAAGACTAAAGTGGAAGGGCAGTTAATTTGGTTAGGATCAACTTGCCAAATTCAAGTGATACTGTAAGATCGATAGTACTGAGAGTCAGCTAGACTAGCGCTATGAAGAAGAATATCAAGTTTGGCTTGAAGTGGCTGGAGCGCCACGGAGGCAAAGGAAATTCCAAAGAAAAAGAAGATGAAAGGTGTTGTTGCCACCGAGGGGAGGGGACCACCATGATTCATCTATCCTACTTAGGGTGAGTTTTTTTTTTTTTGCAAAGTCTTACGATTTATGGCTTAAAATTTTAGATTTTAACTGTTCGTGAGAGATAGTATGTAAAAAAAATAGTTACATGTGATTTTAGCTGGTACAACTGAATTCAGTATACTTTTTACTACAATTTTCCTGTCGACCCTGCCTTAAAAAACGCACCGTTTAAAAACTAGTTACTGTAGCATAAGTCATAAGTGGAAAAGAACTAAGCCTAAGTAGCGCATTTGTTCTCTCGTTATGGTACGTGTGTGATGTCCTTATCCCTAACGGTTGCACATACAATACAATGGTCTCTTCTTTTCGACTTCAGCTTTTAACTTTTTTTACAATAAAGTATTTTTCTACACTAACTTTTAAATGATGTATCTTTTTAAAGTAGAATCTATAAGCTGATTATAGTATATACTATAATGACTTTATCTATATCGGCCAAAACCACTTAGGAGTTTCTCTTACTTCGTACTTTCTTACAGTTTTTCTATCAACTGTTACTATTTAACAGCCATAACTAAAAGTCACCAACCTTGGAGAAAAAAAACAGGGCCAACGAACGTCACAACCACAACCGAAACGGATCGATGGATGACATAGGCATAGACGAGAGAAAAAATGTTGGATTATCACATGCATGGAACTTGTACGTTACCTAGTACATGGCGCATATCAACCTGTTCGGCAAAGAGATCAGCAGGATCAGCAGGAGGAGATTGAGCCTATCTACTCATATGGCATGATTTGATTGTAATCTCTATACTTGGATAGTATAAGCATCAATGACAGTCAACAAGAAATACTAAGCACTGAGTTATACTCGCCTTCATGGTATTAGAGCCATGCTGTTCTGAAGCGCCGCTCCCACACTTCCCTCCTTCTTAGGGATGACGGTAACGGATAATCCATTTTATTCGATATTCGTATCCAACAAAATAAGGTAAACAAAATCCATATTCGAAAATATTCGTATTCATATTCGAGAATATTCGTATCTATATTTGAGAATATTCATATACGCATTCATATTCGAGAATATTCATAATTGTATTTGTATTCAAGACTATTTGATTCATATTCGATCTATTTCCAGAACCCGGAAAAACTTGGACAAATTTTGTGATCCGAAATTTGAATTTGGGCGGTTTGAAACCGGTAACCGGTGAAAAACTAGCAAAACCACTAAGAATTTGTTCTACCAAGATTTGTTATAGAAGTTATAGGAGGATATTCATATTCAACCGAATTAAGTACATATTTGGTTCGGATTCGTATCCGTTATGACATTCGATTCGTATTTGTATTTGAGAATATTCGAATTTATATTCATGTTCATTTTAAAAATATAGATTCGTATTCGTATTTCAAACTATTTGATCATATCCGATTTGTTTCCATCCCTACTCCCTCTTCTTCCTACCTCGCCATGGCTCTCGACGATGTTGTCCTCTAGTCACAAGTTGTGGTCGTGGCCATCATCAAAACTTTGGTTCCAATCACTCTTAATCTCCAAGCTTCCAACTACTCCAAGTGGTGTTGTCTCTTTCTCATTGTTCTACACAAGTATCGTTTGATGGCCATGTCATGACAACCGCGACAACCTCCATGGACACTACATGGAAACGCAAGGATGCCAAGGTCCTCTCTTTGATCTATAGCTCTATCTCCACCGACATCCTTGAGATTGTCATGACCACCAATGCCATAGCAATCACCATCTGGAACATCATCAAGGCATTGTTCCAGGATAACAAGGAGAGCAAGGCTCTTTACTTGGAGGCCGAGTTCCGTTGCCTCATGCAAGGAGAGCTGTCGATCACTAATTACTGTTGCAAAATGGACGAACTTGGTTGATGCCCTTGGCGATGTTGATCAGGCCATAAGTGACAAGACTCTTGTCCTCATCACTCTCCGTGGCCACAATGAGAAGTTCGCGTTCATGCGGACTCTTCTTCCCATGCAGAAACCTTTTCCTTCCTTCATTGAGGCTCGTTCAGCTCTCCTACTTGAAGAGCTCAAGGAAAATGCTACCACTGCTCTACCCGCCATCCTTGTTTCTCACATCGCTTGTAGTGGTGTCCCCAAGAGCTACAACGGTAACGGCGGTAGTAGCCGTGGAGGCAGCGTTGTTTATATTGGTGGCTCCTCCAGCTACATCGGTGGCCACTCCAACTTCCATAGCAACCATGGCAATACCAACAGCAGCAAAACCGATGGCAGTTATGGCTACAATCATGGCAACTGATCACGTCATAACCACGGCAATCCTCCATGGCCCTTCTTCTTCAACCTGTGGACGAGGTACTGTGTAGATGTGGCCGACCCACTGGCCATCCGCCACTCTCGGTGCTCCTGGTCTTCTTGAGTCATGACCCAATGCGCCCCAACAGTAGGCTCATCTCGCTGCCCTGCCCCTGACCACTGCACAGCCTCCTGCCTCAACACCATGGCTACTGTGGCACCCATGGATGCATGTTGCCCCAACTAGCGCCTCCTCATCAACTCCAATGACACCATCTTAGGATCAACACTCTCTAGCGAATGTGCTCAGCACCATGTCAGTCAATCCACAGTCAACCACTGAGTGGTACATGGACTTGGGTGCCTCCACTCATATGACTTTGGATCTTGGTAATATATCTGATTCCCACCCTCCCTCCACTTCTACTCCAGCGAATGTCGTCGTCGGTAATGGATCATTGCTACCAGTTACCTCCACCGGTTGCACTTTCGTCTCTACTCCTCATTCCTTTCATCTTAACAATGTTCTTATTACTCCCAAACTTGTTAAGAATCTCATCTCTGTTCATCAATTCACCACCAATAACAATTATCCATTGAATTTGATCCCTATGGTCTTTCTGTGACGGATCTTCATACCAAGAACAAGATCATCAGGTGCAATAGTTCTGGGCAACTCTACCTATTCTACTCCCCGTCGCATGCTGCCATCAACCATTTGGCACCGGCGCCTCGGCCATCTTGGACATTACAGGTTGTCACACTCAGCCACCTCTCTTTCTTTACCTTGTAATAAACTTCAGCCAGATAAATCCTTATGTCATGCTTGCCAACTTGATCGTCATGTTCATCTCTTGTTTGCCAACTCTCAAATTCACACTAATAAAGTTTTCAATTTGATTCACTATGATTTGTGGACATCTCCTGTTCCTAGTGTGTCTAGTTGCAAATATTATCTTGCATACTTGATGACTTTATTCACTACCATTGGACGTGTCACTTGCAACTCAAATCCGATGCTTTTCCATTCTCACCACCATCTTCACATATGCCTACACACAATTTCATGTTCATGTCAAAAGCAACCAATGAAATAATGGCCGTGAGTTCAACAATACTGCTGCCCATACTTTCTGTCTCACAAGTGGAACCTCCCTTCGCCTTTTCTGCTCACACACCCCTCAGGAAAATGGTAAGGCCGAACGTGTGATTCGTTCCACGAATGATATCATGCGCTCTCTTCTGTTTCAGGCCAGCATGCCAACTACCTACTAGGCTGAGGCTCTCCACGCTGCCACTTACCTCCTTAACCGGCATCCCACTAAACCATTGGATTTCAACAGCCCCACCAAGGCCTGTTCGGCAAATCTCTTTCCCACTCTCACCTTCAATTTTTGGTTGTCGTTACTTTCCCACCCTTTCCACCACGGCTGCTCATAAACTTGCACCTCGCTCAACATCTTGTGTCTTTTTGGGATATCCTTCAATCATAAAGGATATCCACTACAAGATGGAGGCTCTACGGAGGCATGCAAAATAAGCATCAAAAGTGGCAAATTAGCTACAGAAGATATTCTGAGGTGGAGTTTGCTTGTCTTCTGTACCCTTGATGTAAAATGTATTCTGAGGCCAATAGGTTGCCTCAAAAGCCTTCAAAGGCAAAGCAAAGAGGCTGCCCCAAAAACCTGCTCGGGCAAGTTGAGCTGCCTTAGAAGCCTTCCTATCAATAAAATAATTAATAAAAATAAATACCATTCTCATGCAAATTCATATATTGCCTGAGTTTTTGTAATCTCATATAAGTGAGCATAGGCCAACTCAAATGGCAGCTATAGAAAAATGGCTTAAGGAGTCCAATTCATTGCGCAAAGTTTATTTAGAATACAATACCTTTGTTAGATCAGAAAAGGTGGTATAAACAAACCACATTCATGAAGACTACCATCAAATAAACCAACTTCAAGGTCTTCTCCAATGCTTGCAGTATAAGATGGTTTTAAAAATTCTCTCTTTTTGTCTTGGAGATGGCTATCATTAGAAGTGAGAAGCAGTAGGAAAATCTAAGTAACTTACAATAAGACATAGTCACATAGATCAAATAAAACTAAAAAACAAGGTGGCTAGCATAGATCAATCTTTGTCCTCTTATCCATGGTGGTGAAGTTTTCTTGTAAAATTCTTACATTTGCAAACATTGATAACTTGATTCTATGAAAACAAGAAACTGATGTAGGGTGTGTTCATAAACACGAAAGAAGGTTTACCAGAAATTCAACTAGAAGGAAGAACCCATATATGTAATCAGATCCACCGTATCAAAAATTCCCAAAAAGATAATTTGTGCAAAAATATTAGAAATTGCCTCTTATTTGTTATTAGACCTCTGCTTCTTATTCTATCCTCTTTCATTGTGTTTCCCTACATTGTAAATATTCAGTTTTGCGTTAAAGACTTGTCAAATGTATAGAAAAATTATTGAAATGATATATTATAGATGATATGCAATGCAAAAAAAATGAGCCAAATCTTATATCGCATGTTTTATGTAAGTATCAAACCATACCATTCACATCCATCAGTGAGATCAATAGTTATTCCATTGATGTCTTTTCTAATGAGAAAATCAGTGTCACAATTAACATCGTTGCTAACATCATTGTTCAGGTCAATGACTTGGCCTGCATATTGGTGTACATCATCTTCATTTTCATAATCTTTAATACTCATGTTAGAAAAATCCCATAGTTTTGCCTGGACAATAGTAAATAATGAGAGCAAAATGTAAGGCTTTCATCAAAGATAGAATACTCCGCAATTGAACCTTTTGGATGGCTTCTAGTGCGGACATATGATTTCAACCTCATCAAATACCTGCATAAATACATTCAAATATAGTCAAGACATGTCATAAAGTCAACTACTTAGGCTTCGAAGTGCAAATGACATATGTTAGATGTTTTACCTTTCTATTTGATACATGTTTCAAAATTGAATCGAGCTAGCAAGCCTTACTTCACAAGCAAGATGGATCAGTACTACTACCAGTAAAACCAAAACAATAGCAGCAATTAAGATGGTCATACCTTTAGGCTTTGGAAGATGTAGAGCTTCTCCTTCGTAGTTCAGATTCCTAAACATTCAGAGAACATTTCATCCGGAAAAAGGAATTATTTAAACAAGGTAATCTGCATACTTCAGTACCTTAATCCATTATATCATGCTATTAATAGAAGCTGAAAAAAGGAATTATTTAAATAAGCTAAACTGCTTAGTTTTATCTCCAACAATTCGTAGTAAAAGTCAATACCTCAATTTTTGTTAGCCAATTTAGTGCTACTTTTGCCTAACACAAATATCACAAACCCACATGTGCTAACAAATGGAATAACATAGCACAATCACATAAACTAGACAATTCACTAACTGACACATAGTACTGACAAATTAATAGATACAAAAGCATCACAAAGGATAGCTACTAATAGGTTACACACTGAACAGAGGACTTCAACTAACAACTAACTGATCAGAAACTACTAATGACAAGGCACAGCAGAAACTACTAACCTAACAGCAGTTTGATGCTAATCAATCTAACACAGATCACAAGACAATAGCAGAGCACAAAACTGAACAAAGAATAAACTACTGAACCAATCTAATGTTACTACCAGGAACACTAAAACACAGATAACAATCACAGAAACACAGGAACAACACTGAGGAGATAAACTCATAGATACAGTAGTCTAATCTCATACATCATAGAAACTATCACAATAAAACATAGATTCACTATTTGTATCAGTGCATAATAACATAAGATCACAATGTAATAGACCAACAATTAAGCAATTTACATAGGTGGATAATAGTAATTAGAGCAATAAGTAGCATGGAAATAGAGATTGAGAAAGAGGGAGATGAAATTGGGGATCAACCGTGTGTAAAGATGAAGCAGAGCAGTGGGGTGGTTATGGCCTTGCTATCACCAAAGGTGAAGGGGGAAGGACGCCGGAGTGGTTGAAGTCGGGGTCAAGGAGGAAGAATTCGAGGTAGAGGAGAAACTTGCCGACGTCAAAGACGAAGCAAAGTGGCGGCTCTATGGGGTTGGTGGAGTGGTGAATCCGGAGGAGTAGCAGAGGGAGCGGTAGTACTGATGGAGGTCGGTAGTGCTGCCACCGCGAGACCTATGGAGGAAGATGGCGATGGAGCAGTAGAGGTGCTGGTGGTGGTATCTAGGCCTTGTGGTGGCACTATGGTGTGATGGCACGGTGGAGAAGTTTTGGCCACCGGTGGAAGGAGCGGCGGAGGAAGGGGCTGGGAGGTCGTGTTGTGGATGGCTTGTGCGGAGGAAAGAGGAGGATGCGATTTGCGGTGGCATGCCGGAGTGGAAGGGGAGCAGTGGAGTGAGGCTAGCAACATGAAGATGATGTGGCATGTGAAGTGGAGATGCGGTTGCGTGGTGGTGCACCGATGAGTAGGCTCGGCCTCACTGGCGGCTGGAGGTAGAGGAGGGGGAGAGAAGCAATCGGGATATGGGACAAAATGAAATGCCCAATGAAGCAATTGATGTTTGGTGGCTCGATGAAAATTGCTAGTGGCTAGAGATTTTAGGGGAGGATTAGGGATTGTCATTTTTGTGATATGCCCCTTGAAGTTTTTATATATTACAAATAGGTCCTTAGCTGCAATGAATTCTTATGAAGTGGCCCTATAAAGCTCCGATTTCTTTGCAGAAAGATCCTACATGTCCGTTGTGATGTGTACATCTCTATAGAGTAATCCTAGCATGCCTGTTTTGAAGCTAATGTGCCTCGCACACCGTCCTACAAAAAATTATAAAATCAGGTGATTAATTAGAGAAAAGCGTGTAAATGATGGATGCTTTGCGTCGAATTAGTGTATGGTCCCGAGGCAAGTGATGTTTGCCTAAAAATAGTTATGTGAGGCTAACGCTTTGTCTCAAAATATAGTTTTGAGACAAACAATTATCGTTAGCCTTAGAAAGACTGCCTCAGTATCCCTATTTCTTGTAGTGGGATTCTGAGGCAACCTTCTAGTTTGCCTCAATATATAGCTAAGGCAGAATTAGCTACCTTGGTATCTCCCCCTTTGATTTAGAATCCTAGAGAATATCGAGACAAATGTAGTCTGCCTCATAATAGTTTATGAGGCTAACTACTTTGCCTCAAAAACTATTGTGAGGCAACCAGACTGTTCTTGCCTCAGTAGGGTTGCCTCAATATACCTGCTTTCTTGTAGTGATCATTATCTTGATCTTACCTCAAATCACATAATCATATCTCATCACGTCATCTCTGACAAAAACTCCTTACCTTTTGCCGAACAGACTCCACCACCCACCATTGATGACTTCCAATTCCTTGATATCATCATCACCTACCCTACTCTTCCTCCCATCAGTACGCTGCTTGTGTCTTCCCAAGCTACATCCCCATCCAGTGCACCCATGGCTGCTACACTTGCAAACCCAGCTGCTACCGCTCCCTATCCCCAGCAACACTTCCTATGCCAACCAAGTCTCTTGCATAGCTGAGCCAAGCTAGCTGGGTTTTCATCCCTCCAGTGACTAATGCCCATTCTATGGTCACTCGTGGCAAGGATGGCTTTCGGCAGCCTTCCACCAAATACACCCTCCTTGCCTCTATTGTTTCCTTTATTCCATCTTCCTATCATGGTGCTCTCAAAAATCCCAACTAGCATACCGTTATGGTTGATGAGTCAATGCTATTTATTCTAACTATACGTGGGATTCATCCCTCGCATAGCTGGTGCTAACTTGGTCATCGGCAAGTGGATCTTTCATCATAAACTCAAACTCGATGGCTCCCTTGATCGCTACAAAGCCTAGTGGGTGCTCCACGGTTTCACACAACAGCCTAACCTTGACTTTGACGAGACTTTTAGTCCCGTCATCAAAGCCAGCGACGATTTACACCATTCTCACTCTTGCTCTTTCATACAACTGGCCCAACACCAAATCGATGTCAAGAATACCTTCCTCCATGGCACTCTTTCCAAAACTGTATGTTGTTCTTAGCCATTCGGTTTTGTTGATTCCACACTTCTTGACCACGCGTGTCATCTTAACAGGTCACTATATGGTCTTAAACATGACCCTCGCGCTTGGTATAGCCGATTCGCTACTCACCTCCTCTCCCTTGGCTTCACTGGCTCCAAGTCTGCTGCATCCTTGTCTGTTTACAAACGTGATTCGGCCATCATCTACCTCCATTATGTTGATGACATTTTGGTGACTACTTCCTCTCCCAAGCTCCTTCGTTGGATCATTACCATGCTTCAGTGCGAATTTTCCATGAAAGATAGTCTTCGCCATTTCCTTGGAATCACTATGTCTTGCAACGATGGCAAGCTCTTCCTATCCCAACGATACTAATGGTTGACATTTTGGCATGGGCAGGTATCTTCAACTGCCATCCATCAACCACTCCTATTGAGACCGGCACCAAATTATCCTCCTTTGGTCCTCCTGTTTCCAATCCAACGCCCAGACATTACCTATGTTGTCCAACCGGTTTGTCTCCACAGGCATGACCCTCGGGAGTCTTACTTCAACTTGGTTAAACGTATCCTTTGCTATCTACAGGGTACTCTTGACCATGGTCTGTAGCTTCATCGCACTACTCCCTCCACCCTTGTTGCCTACTCAGATGTTGATTGGGCCAGATGTTCTGACATCTGGAAGTCAACCTCTCTCTATGGTATTTTTCTAGGTGACAACCTTGTGTCCTGGTCCTGTATGCATCAGAGACAACATCAGTGCTATGTATCTCTCGACAAACCCGATACAGCATTAGCGTATCAAACACGTCAAGATTAATCTCCACTTCATTCATGAACGATCGCTCTCAGTAAAGTCCGTGTTCTTCATTTGCCTACTTGGATATATCCCCGACCTGACACGGCTCCTCTCTCACAACCGGGCGCCACGATGTGTTTCATGGCTGAGCAACTTTGAGCTTGCTTTCGGTGGCATTTTGCCAAATTTTCCCGTGGTTAAGGAAAGTGACACATTAAATTAATCCTATATTGGAGTCATTAACAAGAGAACGAACTAACGAAACGTCAAGTTCGATCCAGTTAACTGTCAGACGCAAACGCACCCATCACATGCAGCATATATAAGTTTGACCTGCGAGATTATTTTTTTATATGTATCGATCATCCTCTAGCACCTGCTACTTGTTTCCAAGACCTGACAATATTGGGTTTTCTTCACACCTTCTAAAAACTACTTGCAGCTTTTCTATAGTATCCGACTCTTAAACAGGATGTTTTTTTGATAAGGTCTATAAATTATTTATATTATATATTATAGTGACTTTATTTATATACTAAAAACAAACGTGAGTTTCTATTACTCTGTACTCTCTCTCACGAACAGCTCAAAAATCATAAACCAAAGCCAAAAGCTATAAGCCAAAAAAAGGCCATTAGCTGCTGATGCGCTACTTCCAGAACCAATCAACGAGAGCAGTCTTTTTATTTTGCATTTATTTTTCTTGCCTTGTTATAATTTATTTTATACACAACAGGACTTCTCTTTGTGAAACTTGCTTGTGCAGATGTTAACTGGTTACAAATTGTAAAAGCATCATATATGCTCTGTTTCTTTCATATGTTTCTTAAGAATAATATTTACCATTTGTCCATGTTGGGACCCCGGATTTGCGAACCCAGACCCTCTGTGTATTACAGCACTAGTCCCAGATCAAAGCTAGTGCACACAGTCTAACAGAAATGATTACATAACCAACAACGCTTTATTACAATAATAGAGAGTACCGACCGAAAGGTCTCATTATTACAAATGAGGTTTCAAGACCTCACACACACAGAACACAGCGGAAGCAAAAGATAAATCCAGCGAAGTCCCATCAATACGCCACAGGCAATTGACTGGGGAGGCGCGACCTAGTACTCCGGGAATCATTCGTCAAATCCGCATGTGAAGTAGTCGTAGTCTCCTTCTTGAGCTTCAAATTCCTCTGAGTTGATTTTAGTGCAGCATGTGAGTACATAAAGTACTATGCAAGTCTTGGGAAAAATGCAGTAGATGCAAGGCTTAACAAAGGAGGGTTATATGGTTCTTTTGCATAAAGCAATATTTTATTTCAATTACTACTAAATATTTTCGAAGGCATTGTTTTAACAAAGTAATTGCTTTAACTGAAACTAATAAGCATTTTATAGTGGAGGTTCTATCCATCAACACTAGTTAACCAATTCTAACCGATAAAGTTTAGAACTGCAGGTTACATCCACCCACACTGGCTCCAATCGCCAGGATTCCCTTCCGAGAGTTCCCTCCACTCTCGAATTACCAAAACTTTGTTTTAAAACCAAAACCAAAGATCTACCATGTGAATGCATTCCTTGCCCGCCCTTGACCGTGGGCACGACTATTCGAATAGTTTGACACTCTGCAGAGCTTGTACAACTTTACCCCCAAGAGATAAATTATCTTAATAGTCACCACGCTTCCTTTGGCATGAGACCCAGATAAAATATCACAAAGCTTTTACCTCACTCTAATCTAGCTAGACACCACCCGCTGAGGTTTCACCGCTGAAGGGTTAAATCCACCCAGTCAAAAGCCCCCTCTTGCGCCATATGAGTACAGTAAATCCCTGTCCCTCACTGTGAATAACCAGTAAATCCCTGGCACTCACTTTCCACTGGTGGCACCTAAACTAGACTGTCGTAAGTTAATCAGCTAGGTCGTACCCATATAGACTTGGGGTTGTACGGTAAATGCTCAGTCTGGACAATCACAAGCGTCGGTCCTTAATTGACTAGGGCAGAACATACACTTTACAAGATCTCGTGCTTACCGCACCACCAATCGCCACTAAAATTCCGAATACAAAGATTATTGCAATGAAACATAATTTCCCATTTCAAGATTACAAAGGTTAAATAGCGTGACTAAGCATTTTACTACAGTTCTAATATTTGCCAAAGATTTAATAATAATCCCATTATTGAGACAAAGGAAATCCTAAGGTCACAAGGGTACATGGCATTCAACTTCAATCAAGGGCATAACAATGATGGGATTAACTAATACCTTAATACCGAAACTAGTGTTCTATGTAAATAGCAATGCAAGTATATTTAAATTAAGCAAAAACATTTCTCAAACATAGGTTCAAAATGTTCAAAGGAGACTTGCCTTCTTATGCACTGTTTGGTCCCTCTTGCTGCGGCTCGACAAACTCTTCGGCGACGTCGGATTCTACGCGCGAAAAGACAACAAACAAAACAAATAAATACAAACAAAATTCAAATAAAATTCAAAAAGAGTGTATATTTAAGTAGTTCATAATTTTAGAAAAATTTAGAAATTTGAACGGCTCAATTTGGAGTTAAAATGAGTAAGTTATGCTTATTTAAAAATCTCAGTTCAAATAAATCCATAAATTATCAAATTTCTGACAGGTGGGTCCCACTGCATATTTTATATTTTATTCTTTTCTTTAATTATTTACTCTCTATGTCTATGGCCAGTAGAGCCCACATGTCAGTGAGCCTATTGCTCAGCAACTGACAAGTGGGACCCCTCTGTCAGTGGCCACATGTGCTATTGGCCACTGATAGGTGGGACCCTAGGGGCTCTGGACCCACATGCCAGCGGAAGCACTGACAGGCGAGGCCCAGATGTTAGCCGGCCCACAGACCGACAGCGGCTGACGAGTGGAGCCCAACTATCAGCGCGGAAAATAAAAGAAATGGCTCAACCTCAGCGTGCGGAGTCGGGGCTCGAACGCGCGCCGAGGGAGCCAAGGGGGGAGATAAAGATTTGCGCAGCTAGCCATGTGAACCTCAAGTTGTTGCTTACCCCTATAGAGGAATAAATCCCCTTATACCCACCTTGCGGGGAGCTGGGCAGAGAAGATCGGGGCGGCGGCGCTCGGGTCCAAGCGGCGGCGGTGCTCCGGTGGGGAAGAGGTGCGGCCGAGGGGCTGCCGGGGTGCGCACGGGCACGGCGAAGGCGGACGTGGGGACGGCGAGGCGCGGCGTGGCCCGTGGCGATGGCGATTGCTCACCGGAGCTCGAGGCGGCGGCGGAGACGATTGCGCACGGCGTGAGGGCGAGAGAGAGCTCGGGAAGGGGAAGGAGGGGCGGAGTGAGGTGCGGCGGGGAGGAGCGGAGCCGGTGGGGGGGGGGGGTTCAAATAGGGGCGGAGGGGAGCGGGGGCGCGAGGATTTCTCGCCGGTAATTGTGGTCGGCAGGGATTGCGGAGAGGGAGAAAAGGAAGGTGCGGCCGTATAAGGAAAGAGATCGGGGAAGGGGCGCGACTTGCAGGGGAAGAAAGGAGACGGGGC
The DNA here is from genome assembly GCA_017311315.1 of Dendrocalamus latiflorus. Taxonomy (NCBI): domain Eukaryota; kingdom Viridiplantae; phylum Streptophyta; class Magnoliopsida; order Poales; family Poaceae; genus Dendrocalamus; species Dendrocalamus latiflorus. Next base: position 25,279,122 of record CM029674.1, read on the forward strand.
GACGGGGCGCGGGAAAGACGGAGGCGGCGGTTGCGGCAGTGGGTGCGGGCGCGCGCGAGGAGGAAGAAGGCGCGAGGTGGAAGAAGGGGCAGGGTGGCTGACACGCGGGCCCGGGGTGCAGAGAGAGAAGGAGGGTGAGAGGGGGAAGGCGCAAGCGGTGCGGATGAAGCCGCGTGTCCGAAGGCGGGATCGGGCGGCTAGGGAGTTATGCGGGGCGGACGGGAGGCTGACGGGCCGGTCCCGCTTGGCGGTGGAAGAGGGGAGAGAGCGACCGGGATGGGCCGGTGGGTGGCGTGGCCGAGATCGGGCCGCACGCGTGGCGAGCGGTGAGGGGAGGAAGGCGGAACCTGGGTGGCTGGTGTGGGTGGAATCCGGCCGTCCACGTGGCGGCCGGAGGAGAGGGGAGGGGATTGTATTTTATTTCTGATTTTGGGTTTTTCAGAAAAGCAAACGAAATTCATTTAAGCTCAGAAAAATATGAAATAAACTCCAAATATTCCAGAAAAATACACGGAAGTTCCTAGAGTCATTTTGGACTTAAATAAAATATTTCCAACTCAAGTTGGTATTTTAATTTTCATACTTGAAATACTTTTTATTTTCAAAAAATAGATTTTAAACTCCAGAAAAGCTCGGAACATCAAATAAAAGCCAAATAAATCCAAATAAAACTCGAATACTTGAAAATAATTAATTTAAAATTAATTTTGTTTAGAAAGCGAATTTTTGGGATGTTACAGTCCATTTCTTCACAGATTTTTGGGAGGCAGTTAGGCAGATGTAAAAAAAAGACAAAAGGCGGGCGGAAAATCCAAAAAAAGCCAAAATTATATGCCAATACATTTTAAGGCTCTATTTGTTTAGGTTTTTCTTTTGACACCGGTGCTGCCTCCTCCCCAGACTACACGCCTTCCTCCCCGACTCCGCCGCTGCCACCTCCCCCATCCTCCTCAGACTCCTCCCTCGACTCCGCCATTGCTTGTTCCCCCGACTCCCGCATCACCTCCCTTAGACACCACCACCACCTCCCCCAAGCCACCGCTGCCTCCCCCGACGCTATCTACAGTTCATCCCCTGAAGGGGAACTAGTGTTTGCACGTGGATGAGCGGCGGCCCACCCGTCCGTGGCCTCACCCAACCGCTAGCAACCTCCACCGGCCTCCCGCGATGTTCGTCAGCCTCAACCTTTGTCGGCCTCGATCTAGGATTTAGGCCGTGCCATGCACTGCTCACCGACGGTTGGTAGCCGCCACCAGCAACCCCATGAAGGAATTTTAATAGTGGGAACTGGCGGTGTAGCTCTAGATCTAGATTTTCCCCCTTTTTGTCCTTATTTAGATGAGTGGTTTTATTGTGGGAAACTATAATCGTGCTGCAAAATATCTTCAATTAGCTGCTAGAGCATCGAATTACATTTGTATGGACAATGATTCAAATGTTTGTGTGGCTCAAGAATGCAATTTCAATTTTTTTTGCTCTGTTTTTGTTTTGCAATTTGATTTTGTATGAACGACAATTCTAATATTTTTTCTATGATTGATTGCTCACTTGGAATATTTAATATAGTTTAGTAAGGTTTTGTTCTGACAGTGATGCAAAGATTTGACATTCGCTTATGCCAAAAGAAAGACCCATCTACAGCCAGCATGCTCCCCTCCCCTGCCCTGCTATATATAGATAGACATCCACCCCCCGTCTCCGCTTCCTCCTGGCTTGGCTTGGCTGCTCGGCCGCCGCCGCCGACGACGGTTCAGTTGTCAAATCCCGGTAACGGAATCCGACCAGAAAACGAAAATCTGTGGGTTCTATGGTTGGAATCGCCAAGAACAGAGGGGAATACTCGCTACAGCTAAGAACTACAGATATTTTGGTTGAATAGCATATGCCCATTCATTGCGCTTCAGCGTATATATGAAGGCAGCCCACAGTTAGGCCTAATTGCCCCTTACAGCAATTACATCTCAAATAAACAGCACATTAAGCACTAAATAAAGTAAACTAGCTCATTAGCTAAAACTAGCCCAGCTGGTCAAACGTAGACCGTTGATTCCTTCAGATCAGTAGAGAGCAATCCTGGCCGTCCAAGCCGACTTAATCCCACGAAACGGTATCCAGCAGAAAATAAGAACAATGCACTTCCTTCAGACATTTCCGGATTCTGACATTCCTTCCCCCTTAAGATAATACTTGTCCTCAAGTATTGTGATAAGGAAATTGAAATCAGGAACAATCGCCTTGTCAACAACTTCAACTGAGCTGGATCAATGGATGTGAACTCCAAAGGCCGTGGGAATCGCTTTGGAGCAGACCAGAAAGGAGCACCAGAGCTGAACATTGAGTTTTCTGGGAAGGTGAACGTCGACTTCTTCACACGGCTGGAGAAATAATCCTCAAACTTAAGCCAGGTCCCAGTCATACAATCTTGGAATGTCTCGAGCTTCTCTCCATGGAGGCATTCAATAACACGCTCAAGCTGATCCCTAGCCTGTGCATCTCCAGCAGTTCTGGGTGTCTGCTTTTCAGGTGGATCTCTGGACGCCCCATATTTCTCTATTAGGTGAGGTATGACCATCTTTGTATTGCATATAGCACCTAAAATCCCAGAGTTCATAAGTGATTTCTGGAAGTACAGGCATCTCATGTCCATGTGCATCCTAGCATTGACGTTATCTGTTGCATTAATGACAACTTCAAGGTCCACCCATAATGCATCAGGGAACACATGCTCAGTCTCTGGACAAGCTCGATTCTGAAAGGTATTCATACACAGGCGGAAGTTGATAGCACTAGCCATCCGAGAAATATTGACTCTTGATCCCTGAGAGTATCCCTGACAGTAAACATACAGCATTGGATTACCCAATTCATAAACTTTCTTTGCCACAAGGTCAGCACCAAGCATAACGCAGGAATTTGACGTGTTTGTGCAACTAGTTATTTCTGCTATAACTGCACCGCCATGCTTAATTTCAGCAGGTTGTCCATGAAAGTCAAATTCCACAACTTTATCCTGTGGTTCCTTTGGCACTGCAAAACCCTTGAAACCAGCTTTGTTGTCCAAGCAGGCATGCCAATATGATTTCATTCCCTTCAAAGGGACACAATCGTGAGGCCTCTTCAGGCCTGAAATGTAAAACTCCACTCCCGTAAGGTCTAGCTCAAGATATGAAGGGTAAACTCGTTCTGTCTGAGGCTCATGATAGTCCACAAACATCTTGTTAGCTCGCAGATATTTTTCCATCATTGACACAGCTTCACCGCTTTGGCCTGTCAACTTGAGATAATCTAATGTCACATGGTCCACAGGGAAGAAGCCCCTGGTAGCTCCAAATTCCGGTGACATGTTTGCGATTGTGGCCCTGTCAGCTAAAGACAGCTTACCCATACCTTCACCATCAGAAGTACCAAAATGCTCCCCATCACTCCTATAATTTTCTATCTCACTCATCTGGGACTCCTCGATTTTCAGTCCAGCACCCGCATCTAAATGCACTATGCCATCTTTCAAAGGGTAGTCTATTGGCTTGACAATCAATCCAATCCACTGGAGTTCATTCATAAGTAATGCAGAGGATACAGTTGGAGTGATATCAGCCACAGCCCTCGGCTTTCTCACCTTTAAAACCAGTCTTGTTGGCTTCTTAAGGCTCATGAATTCATCAGTGCCCACTGGACTATCTTGGGAAATTCCCAGCGACCAGAATGACAGCTTGCCAATCTGTCCAGTGCAGAAAGATTCAGCTACACCAGCAGAATATAAAGCAAACTCCACTTTTAACACCAGATCCTCAGGCTGAGCTCTGCCAGTAGTAGAAACAACACCAAATGTGAGTCCACCACCAACTCCTAGAGGTGAGCTCTGCCACTTCATATTTTTCGATCCTGTCCCGGGATCCCAAACACGGATAACCTTTTCAGGACCATCAATAACCTCATGTTCATCGGTCTTAAATTCAAATGGCTCTTCATCATGCCCCTTTTTCAAAAATACTCTGTCATATTGAAGTTTTCCAATCATTGCAATTCTAACTGTATCTCTTAAAGTGTCATATAAAGTAGCCCTTGCCACCCTTTCCTCCAAATTTGGCTCCCAAGCAATGCTTTCAAGACTCAGATCTTTAAGAATAGCAACATGTGCCTTTTGGTCCCATAACAACAAAGGAATACGCCCATTGTTATACACATCATATAGAGTAAAAATATTAGCGGCCAGCACATGGCAGAACTGAGAAAGTTTTTCTCCCACATTTTCCTCCAACTCCTTAGAACTACTCACTATTGAATTCATGACAACAGGAGCTGCAAGGACATTCTTAGATTGTATATCATAGTACCTGTGTTTTGGATTATTGAACTTGCGAGCAAAAGGTTCATCTGAATCCAATGAAGAGAATTTGGAATACTCTAACATCAACCTCCTAGAGAAACAGTGGTAACTTTTAGGTAACATCTGAGCACCGAGATTGTAAAGGAATGCATCCTGCTTCATATGAAAATCGGCTTCATCATCACAAGATACCAGTGCAGGATTGTCAATTATACCAGTATGTGGATCTTCACCATCAACATCAAGAACAGTGATCTCAGGCCCAAAGTCACAAAATACACTACCAAAAAGACCACCAACTTCTGCTTTGATTAAGGAAATTAGAGGCTGATGGCTACGACAATAATCATTAAATTCAAACGCCTTGTCTAGACTTATATGGTACCTTTTAACCGAATGGAAATTCACCAATACTTCATACCCACTATAATGAGCAATTAGATCACAATTCATTGCACAAAAATCAGGCCAAGGTGGAAGTTTCCAAAGCAATCCAGTGCACCTCAATCTCCTGTCTGCTCTTTTCCCCATATACAACTGAGTTAAATCAAATTTTTGTATTTCTTCACTAACTCCTCTAGCAGCAGTGGTAGGGTTCAGGTTGTTCAGAGTTGGAGAAGCAGTACAAGCATGCGGCAATGGATCTTCATCCCAACCATTGGCAACTACAGAATACCCATTAGGAAGTGAAATATGATTACCTTCCGGTGTACCATGCAAGTGAACTCCTTGAGTGCTACTAGGGTTGATCTGTCTCAGATCTTCCACTCTTCTTGTCTTCTCCTTCTCCAATTCGGCCGGTGGAACCAGATCTGGTAGATCTTTTGGCTCCTCTGATGGCCACCAGTTGGATGCCGAAGCTATTCTCCAGATAGCCGTGGGATCGGACGCATCTTCTTCGTAGCTCACCACCCACTCCTTCATCTTTCCCAGATCGGAGCTAGGGTTAGGGTCTTCAGCTGTGCTTCTTCCCAGCGCCGGTTCTGTGGTATTCCTCTGAGAGTAAACAATCTTTTGCAGCATGATCTCCATCCGTCTCAACTGGTCTCGCATCCCAGTCACTTGTTTTCGAATGTCACCCGCCTGGCACAGAACAACATCGAGCTTGTAGCTGGTCCTCATCATCGCTTGCCTCGCCGCCGTCCGCTCGAACGCCATGGATTGCGTCGTCCACTCCCGAATCGATGCAAGGGTCAGGGGTTTTACCACGGAATGACTCCGGAACCTTCCCTTCGCACCAATCCTCGCCGCCGTCACCGATCGGAAACGATTTGGGGATTTTACGGGAAACCCTAGCTCCCAACCCAATCGCCAGACCGATTCTTGCCGAGGATTCGTTTGCTCTGATACCACTTTGTCAAATCCCGGTAACGGAATCCGACCAGAAAACGAAAATCTGTGGGTTCTATGGTTGGAATCGCCAAGAACAGAGGGGAATACTCGCTACAGCTAAGAACTACAGATATTTTGGTTGAATAGCATATGCCCATTCATTGCGCTTCAGCGTATATATGAAGGCAGCCCACAGTTAGGCCTAATTGCCCCTTACAGCAATTACATCTCAAATAAACAGCACATTAAGCACTAAATAAAGTAAACTAGCTCATTAGCTAAAACTAGCCCAGCTGGTCAAACGTAGACCGTTGATTCCTTCAGATCAGTAGAGAGCAATCCTGGCCGTCCAAGCCGACTTAATCCCACGAAACGGTATCCAGCAGAAAATAAGAACAATGCACTTCCTTCAGACATTTCCGGATTCTGACATCAGTTCCTTCCCAAAACCACAGACCAGACTTTTCTGCAACATGGCGACGGCGGGGTGTAGAGGCGGCGCTAGGGACGTGGATCGGATCAAGGGGCCGTGGAGCCCCGAGGAGGACGACGCGCTGCAGCGGCTCGTCGCGCGCCACGGCGCCCGCAGCTGGTCCCTCATCAGCAAGTCCATCCCCGGCCGCTCCGGCAAGTCCTGCCGCCTCCGCTGGTGCAACCAGCTCTCGCCGCAGGTGGAGCACTGCCCCTTCACCCCCCACGAGGACCACACCATCCTCCGCGCCCACGCCCGCTTCGGCAACAAGTGGGCCACCATCGCCAGGCTCCTCTCCGGCCGCACCGACAACGCCATCAAGAACCACTGGAACTCCACACTCAAGAAAAAGTACTCCTCCTCCTCTGCTGGAGCGCCGCCCGCCGACTTGCCTCGCCCGCTCAAGCGGACCACCAGCGACGGCCACCCGGGCCTCTGCTTCAGCCCCCCCGGGAGCCCGTCCGGCTCCGACCTCAGCGACTCCAGCCACCACAGCCTCCCTTCCGTCATGCCGTCCGCCGCCACCTCACACCACCACCAGCAGCACGTCTACCGCCCGGTGCCGCGGACCGCCGGGGTCGTCGTGCTCCCGACGCCGCCGGTACCCTCATCTCCCCCTCCGGCGACGTCCCTCTCGCTCTCCCTCTCCCTGCCCGGCCTGGATCAGCCCGATCCAACCCCATCCGAGGCAGCCCGAGTGGCGTCCCCACCGCCTCGTCCTGTGCTGCGGCCTCCAGCGTCTGGGATGCCGCCGCCCATGCCGTTCCAGCTGCAACCGCCGTCGATAAATCTCGCGGAGCCGCGCCAGCCGGCGCCGTTCAGCGCGGAGTTCTTGGCGATGATGCAGGAGATGATCCGGATCGAGGTCCGGAAGTACATGTCCGGCTTCGACCCCCGCTCGCCTGCCGACGGAGTCGACGCCGCCGCCGCCGCCAAGCGTATGATGGGCATGGCCAAGATCGAGTAGTAAGCTGCAGCGGCTGACGAAATGGTCATCGATTAGCTCAAATCAGATCAAACCAAAGCAGCGAGCGAAGAAGAGCAGAGGCGGCAAGTGAAGAGAAGAAGAGCAGCTCGGCTTCAATCCCATCAACATCTCCTGTTCAGATACCCCCTCTATTTCTCCAATAATTCCTTGTCTAGATTTCTTTAGGTTTTCCTTTCCCTTCATTTTTTTTCCTCCTCCTTGAATCTCCAACCAAGACGTCCGAAGTTCTCCAGAGATCAGACCAAGAAAGCTTTTTTGTCTGTCTGCAGCTACTATACCAGCAATAAGCAGACAGAGTCCAGCACTGCACCGCACCGTACTAGGTCTTGCTGGGAGCAACAGCACCGCTAGTTCAAAGTTCTTTTTGCACAAAGAAATAAAAAAGAGAAGAAGAAGAAGAGATGAATCAATCAAGATTCATAGATCAACACATTCGCATGTCTGTGTCTACTTTGCAAACTTGTTCAGTTTACTTTGGTACTTCTCTCTCTCTCTCTCTCTCTCTCTCTCTACTGGTTCAGAAGATTCTCTATTGTCATGTCTGCACTTCTAGAAAAAGAGAAACTAACACGACCAAGCTGCAGTAATCTCTTTCAACAACATCATAACTGAAATTCGATCGCAAAGAGGAGAAAAGAAAACTTTGCTGCCAGCAATTAGCTTGGCTATACATGTCCAGTTTCTCTAGACATGCTTTGGACAAATTCAGTTCACAACCAGTACTACTACCAGAAACACGACAACAGCGGCGCCGATGTGTTGTTTTCCTACTGCATATACATAGTGGAGTACATTAATACTGGTTTTTTTAAATAACATATTGTATTATTAATATTATATAAATATGTCATCGCTTAACAAAATTACATAAATAACCTACTGTCGTTATTCCAAATGATGATAGCACTCTATCATGGAATGGCAACAATCCTATGTGGAGTCATGTGTGGCAGTCTGCTGGTTTCTATTGCTAAATAAATTGACGATAGAGACCTTGTCGTCAATTCAATTGGCGACAGAGGTTCTATTGTTAACTGAATTGTTGATAGTCTCTATCTGTAATTGTATGGGTGATATAGGTCCTATCGTAAATTCACATGGCGAAAGAGCCAATTGAAATGACGACAAAGTCATTTTGATTTTCTAAATAATATATTTTCTTAATAAAAAATATACTATTTATGTGAGGTCAGGCAACGCGGCAGGTTGGTTGGTTACTAGTCTGTCTACTTGTAGAAAAAAAAAGTATGTAGTTATACGCATGCATGCATGCATGCATGCATGTCTGCGTTGGTTGATGTGTGCGTGCGGTTGGCTTGCTTGGGGCATCAGCGGCCACATATATATTTTGTTGGTTAGACGTTGTTTTCGGGGGCAGTTAATCATTTCTGGTCGTGGGCTTAATTTCGACCTGACCAAACAAACACAAGCCAAAATACTACAGTATGTAGCTACTACTAGCTAGTAAGACTGGTACAGGATATATAACTACAGGCAGGCAGGCAGGCAGGCGGTGGTTCAGATTTCACAAGAAAGAAAAAGGAGGAGAAGGAAGCTAGCCAGCTTCGATTGAAAAGGCCGTTTTCTGTTACGGTGTCATCCGTCGGCATGCAGTGCAGAGCAGGGACATGGACCAAACTGCCTACAAAACAGAACCTGCATGGTTGCGGTGTCCACGATCCCTAGCTTGCTGGTAAGAGCGACCTCTGCTCGATCGCCTTGTTAAATCACACAGATCATAACGCCGATCGACCACGACAATTAAAGTTGATGTGCCGTCAGAGAACAGAAATTAAAGTTGATAGAAAGCAAGGCAGTGGCCCATAGAGGATCAGGGGATCGAGCTCCTCAGCGTGAGGGGCCTCCTCGGACGTCAAGAATTGCCACAACAGACAAACGCTGGCTTAGCCTTCTAGTTCTCCCCTCCTCCGATGTGGAGCACCTTCTCGTCTCTCCAGCATGGGCCCCACCATAGATCAATTAAAAAGAAAAAAAAGTTCACCAACCACATCTATCTCTCTCTCACTCTCTCTTGTATCCGGTCTGCCCACACCGATCCCTAATTTTTTTTGGTTTTGCTATTGCACAGTCAACTGAAATTTTTTTATCTCTCAATCATCTGAAGTTGCACTCTCAGTCATCTAAAGTTGCAGTGTACTAATTCATCTCATTGTGAAGTTGCACTCTCAGTCACCAAAAGTTGCAGTGTAAAAAAATGACTAACGATGAAGACAAAAAATAGTCGCATATGCAATAGTCACTCCCAATTTTTTTAGACCAGAGGCCAAACACTGATCCCCCTTCCATCTCCACGCGGTGGCGGTGGTGATCCTGAGGTGGCAGCAATGGCTTCGTGGTGGCGGTGACCATGAAGCAACGGTGGTGGTGGAGGGCCCTCTATCTAGCTCTCTCTCTCTCTCTCGTCTCTCTGCTTTCTTCCCATCACTGAGAAGTGGCATCCTCAAATGGTGGTGATCGTGTCGGCACCGATGACCGTTAGACCTATGCTCACTACTACAAAAAGGTTAATACTAGACAACTCATTATAGACGGCTAACCAAAACTATCAATATTAAATACAATCACAGACAGTTTTGGTTTAAAAAGTGTCTGTGTTGCTGCCATCGTTAAAAATTGCCTGTGAAGAGGTAATATCACAGACTGTTTTTAATACAAACCATCTGTGATACTTCACAGATAGTTTGTATTAAAAATCACATGTGATAATTAAGCAATCACAGATGGTTTGTATTAAAAACCGTCTATAATAATTCGCCTCCCGATTTTACTGCCCCTTTATTCAAACTTTCAAACTGAAGTGGCATCGCGACCTCTCAACTACTGATCAGTTTCGCTACCTAAATGCCCTTATATATGCTACCCACACGCATCCCCTAAACACTCCAAACTGAAGCGCCGCTTAACTCCCCCAAGCCGATCGAAGCACTGCCTCCCCCAACGACGCCGACTACCTCCCCGTGCTCCTCCGCTTTAACAGGTTGTGATGCCACGGTTCACTGCATAAGGCACTCTTATCGTAAGAGTGTCTTGTACAGTGTTGCCATCCTGACACAACGTTGATGCTGTCGTCGCCACTCCTTCATCACCGATGATATATCCCCAATCCAATCCCCTCCTCTCTCTTCCTTGATGATTGGATATGAAATTACGAAATTGTTGGATTGATAGAATTTTGGCCATGTAAATCTTGGTGCTTGTGCATGTGAAAATTAATTGTTGATGTTTTGGTTCTTGCGATGATTGATGGATGGCTAAGGTTTTGTGTTAGATACATATGAAATAGCACCGTTATGAAAATATATTCCAAAAATTTATTAAAAATGATATTGTAGAATTCTTTTCTTAGTTGAAAAAAAGGTTAAAACATAACCCATTTTAGTTCATCCCATACATTCATTTCAGCGATTATAGCAGCTAAATACTCAGGCACTGCTATGAATAATAAAATCAAATTTCCTAGTAGGTCAAGCCACGCCAGCCTCGATCTATGATGAGCCTCCGCTGCTAATTCGGTCGCGCTTCGCTAGGCCCATCACATCTCGATGGGCGTCCTAGTCCTACACCATGTTCTTGGCTCTACCGTTGCACGGCACCTCTGTTATCACGTGTGCCACACCCTCAACCCCACCTCAGCACCTGGTGTCATTGTCCTCGTTTTGCTCGAAGGGCCTACGACGGTGAGTCTACTATAACTAAAATAAGATAATGTAGTGCTTTGATTGTCCAGAGATATTATCTTGAGAATGCTCGCATGTTGTTGTGGAATATGAAACCATTTTAGATACCCAAGTTATATACGAGCTGTTAAAGAAATTGCAAACATTGGGCATGCAATGCAGTCCAATACTATTTTTAACTAAAGGCCACATGTGCTTTTTTTAACACCAGTTAGGAACATAAATATGAAAAGAAAAGAAACAAATTCTTATATGCATCAAACATGTTTTGCAATTTTTGTCCAATAGATTAGTTAATTGAATTCAGAGTACAATTCAGTCGCATACTTGCATATGTAGTCATCTCCTTGGGCATCGAGGTGTAGGAGTAGCTATACCACCACCTCTAGGTGTGCCCTCTCTGCTGGGGCGACGAGCGGTGCCTTCCTAGCTTCGTTGGCCTCTACCATATTGTGCGTCGTGCCGCCTCTAGCTCCTCCACTCCCTCACCTGTGGCCATGGCTACCATGGCCTTTCCCAACAAGCAGCATCGCACCGTGCCGTCTCCTGCTGGCGCCACCACATGCAGGTTGGTATTGTTGTGCCACCCTGTCACCTACCATATGTACCACCCCCTGTTCCCACTCTCAGACATCAACATCACCTTTGCCATGCCGGCATCGGACCCTCCACCCGATGAGCTCAAAAAACAAACAACCAAATCATTTGGTGCCCTAAGCCGCATGACGCTAAGCATCCCAAATTCCCAACACATGAACACCACTAATCAGTGCCTTCTCACCTTCCTAGATGTAATGGTAGTAGATTGTTTCTTGCATAACTTCAGTTTTTGGTTGTGGCCATCTCTTCCATGCATGGTGCCTTCTCCATCTATTGAAAGGCTTGCTCGTGAGTCTCCTGGGTTATTAATGTTGGGAAACCTAGGCCTAGGTTGAAACCTTGGCCCATGGTGGACATATCACCATGTAGTCTATAAGGGGTCCCAATCATTGTTATTGTACTTGGAAGAAGAAAAGTAATAAAGAAAGACAGGAGTTATCCCCTATCTCTTTATGTGTTCAATCTATTATTTGCATTACCTATGTTTGATCATCTCTTTAGCATACGAGGAATCGATCGGACTGGACTCGCTAGCGACGGTTCCTCAACAGGTTATCAGCATGAATCACTCCATAGATTGAAAGGTAATCATCGAAGCACGACACTCGTAAATTAAATTGTTGTCTAGATTGTTTTTATTCCCTACAATTTTTGCATTCTAGATTGATTTTGTTTTCATGATGCAAATTCTCTCTAATCTCCACGAGCTGAATTCAAGTTGTCAGCACAATACCGATTGAATGAATGGAAAAAGAGGGATTGTTCATTGCATCATGGAAAAAAGAGCCTCTCGTGGAGTAGCCCCACATGGTGCTTCTCGCATGCGGCCGCACCACTGTGCACGCCGAGGCTGTACCGCCTACACACGGTAGCACTGTCATGCGTTGCCACCTGCATGCACCACCGAGCAGCCGTGCCTCGCCACCCGCAAATGGCCAAGCCGCCTCGCGACGCCCGCATAAGGCACAACCGCCGCTTGCAGCCGCGCTGCTCAGGCCGCCTCATCCTTCACTACCGCCCCGCTGCTTGGCCCCGTGTTGAGCTCCCGCATGAGCCACCAGCCACTCGTGTGCCTAGATGCGCCGCCATCGCCGTGCGCTCAAGGGTGTCTCCATTGCTATGCGTGAATAGGGTAGGGGGAACCCTACCCCTCCCGTCCTTTAGAGTTGGTCAAAAGTGGGCCTGGGCTAGAATGGGCTAGGGGGAGAAAATGGGGGGAGACCCAGTCAAGAAGAGAAAAAACAGGGGGCGGGCGACGCCTAAGATTTGCAAAAAGGACACCCCGAAATCCAGAAATTGCGAGAGGGTCCTCCAAATGTTTGGATAGGCCCCTGGTTTTCTGCAAATTACGTGAAAATTGCAGAATTCGCTGAAAATTCATATTCTAGCATAAAACGGCCTTGAAAATTCAAATTTTGGATTGTTTTTAACATTTAAAGTATGTTTAGCCCTATTATTATTACTTTCTATGCCTTCCTGTATTTACTTACTGTTTTGATTAATCGTAATTATTTAAGTTGCCTTTAATCACAGAAATTAATAGTAAAATTATAAAAAATGCATAGAAAATTCTGGAACATTACGATAATCTTTTGTACCATTGTCCAATTTATTTTATGCATATTTATCTGTAGTATATTTATATATTCCTTTCATGCACATGTAGATGATAGGCATCACGAACTGGAAGTTCGAGGAGCTGGCCTAGCATGGCCAAAACTACTTGACTTGGTCTTCTGATGTCGAGATCGTACATGGAGCCAAGAAGCTCTGTGCTACCATTAGGATTGTTGTACCACAGGATGCCAAACCCACACCTGAGGAAAATGATCAGGCACTTTCCTTCCTATTAAGAATGAGTACATGGCAGAGAAGAGTGCGCTAGCATTGTGGACTGTACTCAAGAAGTGGTTCGAGAAGTTAAAATACACCATTCTCCCTCAGGTAGAGCAATAGTGGATTTGACTAAGGTTGCTAATTTCCAAATGGTCAGGGAGTACAACTCTATTCTGCACAAAATTTGTACCAATCTTCAACTTTGTGGCAGGCAGATCATGGATGTGCAGAAGATTGAGAAGACTCTGTCCACCTTCCACCCCAATGCAGTGCAGTCTACGTGCAATTATTGTCAAGGCAGCTATAAGGAGTATGCTGAATTGATTAATATTATGCTGGTTGTAGAGGCTCAAGATGAAGCTCTCCGTAAGAACTTTGTTGCACAACCACCTGGGAGCTCCGCTGGCCATGAGACCAACGCTGGGAGCTACAAAGTGCGAAAGCCTATAATGAAGAAAAGGGGAAAGAAGGGAAAGTCGCAGCCCAGAAAGGCAAGTCAAATGCTCCATAAGAAAATAAGGCCAGCAAACCAAAGCGGGACTACAAACCCTATGGTCAGCAAGACCAAATCTGCTACAAGTGTGGCAAGTGGTAAACTGGTCACGGATCTGTAAAAAGCCGCAACATGTCATCGATGCCTTCTAGGCCAAGAAGAAGAAGGGTGGCAAAGGGCAGTATGAAACCCACTTTGCTTCGTTGAGAGGAGAGTTCTGAGCAGCTACCTGAGCCAATGGAGGTTGACTCCACTTCTGAGCAGCGGCTCCTCTTGACATTGCAGCTAGGGGTGCAAACGTAGTGGATACGGACGGATATTGCTCATCTCATATCCTTTTCCATATTTTTGTTGGAGTCAGAGTTGGACACGGATAGTGCTGGATACGAATACGAATGCGGCTATTATCGGTCACGAATACGGAGCGAATACATGCCGCTCTGAATATGGTCAGTTTTGGTCATGGATATTTAATCGGATAATGCGCAAAAGCAAATTTCTCATGGTAATAGGGAAAAATTAAGCAACTAATAAATTCTAACTAGCAAAGTAGTAAGTAAATGATAGATGCTAGTTAAATAAGTAGTAGCTAACTAGCTACATGTCACATGGTTCAAAAGTACGAATTGCCCATAGCCAAGTAGTCAAGTACATCACTAGTTCATTTGACTTCATTACATTTAGCAAATGATTCCACAAGGCCTTCGTATCCGGTATCTGATATCCAGAGAGGCTAGGTATCCGACTCTGTTTTTGTATCTGGTAACTATCTGAAAAATATCCAGATTGTTCCTATCCGTCGGATAATGCCTTTTCCAAATTGTTTCTGTATCTGACAAAAAATATCCGACTTCATTTCTGTATCCAACAAAACCTTCGGATATCCAAAAATTTGTTCTGAATTGTATCTGAATTAAAATGGACAAACGGACGGTCGGGAAATATTCGCTCCATTTGCACCCATAATTGCAACTACCGCCGCCATGATTTTGCAGGAAGAGCATCTCATCCCTGAAAAGATAGCAACAGAAGTCTCTAGTTTTTTGGCAGATTTAGTCTAATCCATAGAATGCATTTAGACTTTAATTGTCATTTATTTAATGTGTGAAAGGAATAAGCTAGATTTTGCATTGTCAGTACTCAAACAATTTATTTTCTCATGATGGTTGGATGATATTGAATAATTCATTCTTTTATTCAGTTAATAATGGTATAATATGTTCTGATATTTGAAATATTTTATTTATGTGTTAATTTGCTTCTACTACATATTAATAAAGTACTTTATATTAGAATGCGTGTGATGCCCTATGGAGGAATAGTGCTTAGCTGACAGCGGCACAAGGAATACCATCTTGAGAGAGACAAAATTCTTTCAGTTGATTAGTAAGAATGCTGGCAGCCTTACAACAATCGCCGGTAGCGATACTTGTATAATAGGCTCAGGAAGAGGCACAATTATACTCCCAATGGGCACAACTTTGGTCATTCAATAAGCCTTATTGTGCCCAGAATCGACTAGAACTCTCCTAATTTTCAAGGATATTTGCACTAACAGTTTCCATGTTGAGACTAAAAAATAATATGTTAAGGAATATCTGCTCGTTACGAAGTGTGAAGGAAATGGAAAAAGGGTATTAGAAAGACATTCTTCATTTGAGACTGGACTATCCTACTTTAATATTAAGGCACCCACAGCCTATACTGCCCTGAAAACTATATTTAGAAGCTCTGAACTCTTCTAGTTCTGGCATGATAGATTAGGCCACCCAGATCTTAGGATGATGACAATATAATTAACAATTCATAGGGACATAATATCGATGTAAAGAATTTCCCGAATAAAGAAGATTTTGTGTGCCCCGCATGTGCCACCGGAAAATTAATTACTAGACCTTCTACTCTAAAAGTGAAGGATGAAGTCCCTGCATTCCTAGAATGCACCTAAGGAGGCATTTGCGTCATATACAACCACTGTTGGTAAATATTTTATGGTGCTCATCGATGCTTCCTCGAAATGGTTTCACGTATGCTTATTATCTATAAGAAACCATGCTTTTGCAAAGTTGATCTCGCAGATACTTCAAATTAAACATAATTTCCTTGATCATCATATAAAGTCGATCAGAATTGACAATGCCAGAGAATTTACTTCAAAGGCATTTGATAATTATTGCATGGTAATGGAAATTAAAATTGAGCATTCTGTATCACATGTCCACAATCAAAATGGACTAGCACAGACATTAATTAAGAGAATTAAATTTATTGCCTGACCACTTTTGCAGAATTATAATTTACCAACTACATATTGGGGACAAGCAATCCTGTGCAGCAACTCTCATCAACTTTATACCATCGGCATATAACATCTATTCACCAATGTAACTAGCGCAAGGGTCAGCACCGAAAATTTCTCATCTCCAGAGGTTTGGGCGCAAGGTTTATGTACCTATACCTCCTCCACAACATATAGCAATGGGCTCTCTTTGAAAGTCCGGGATATACATTGTTTATGAGATAGAATCCATAATCAGGTATTTGGACCTCATGACAGGAGATTTGCATACTGCCCGTTTCGCTGATAGTATATTTGATGAGGATAGTTTCCCGACATTAGGGAGGGGAAATCAACCCCTTGATGAAAAATATCAGAAAATTACATGGCAAGCTATGGGAATCAATGCCCATGACCTGCACACTAGTGAAGCAAATAGAGAAGTCCAGAAGATCATTGACATACAAGCATTAGCAAACCAACTGCTGGACCACTTTAGTGATTTAAAGAGCGTGACCAATTCGCATATGTCTACACGCAATGCACTGGAGAGGGTTGAAATACCAAAGAAAGTTGAAGGTATTCCTAATCCCGTCCAGAGGCTTCAAAATAAAAGGATGAGAATTCCAGCCCCTCGAATTCCATGTAACTAGGGACACCTGGCAAAAAAAGATAGAAGGACTTGACACAGCCAATCACTGAAGTTTTCCAGAACCAGAAGGGGAGGCAATTGAGACCTGGCACCAGTATGACACCTTCAGAAAAGGGCATACCAGATCTAAATATTCTTATGGAGGGAGAAATCAGCATAGATGTGTGCACACATCGGAGCTGAAAAACTAAAGGGACTTGCCCCCGCAACTGGAAGGAGTGGTGGGCAAGTAGAAGCATTAAAAGAATCAACCCATAATGAAATAGCTATAAACTATGTGCATACGGAAGAATTTATGAATAGGACAACAGCCAATGTTGATATTTATTTTGCGAAGAAAATTACCACAATCATCGATCTTGATCCAAAGTCTGCATCGCTCATTGAATGTAAGAAAAGATTAGATTGGGAGGAATGAAAAAAGGCAATAGAAACCAAATTATTATCTCTGAATAAAATAGGGGTGTTTGGGCCTGTATGTCACATGCCTCCTCATATGCACCCCGTAGGATATAAGTGGGTATTTGCCTAAAAGAGAAATGAAAGAAATGAAGTTGTAAGATATAAAAGCAAGGTTTGTTGCACAAGGTTTCACTCAACATCCAAGAGTTGATTATAAAGAAACATTTTCCCCAGTCATGGGTGATATTAGTTTTAGATATTTAATATCGATGGTAGTAAATCTGAACTTAGAAATAAAATTAATGGACGTGGTAACGGTATACCATTATGAAAACATGGATTCGGATATTTATATGAAGGTGTCTGAAGGCATCCATATTCCAAACCAAGATAGAGCAAATAGAAGCCTGTATAGTGTGAAATTGAAAAAATCATTGTATGGACTTAGACAATCAGGCAGGATATGGTATAATCGCTTAAGCAACTTTCTATGCAAGAAAGGCTACATGAACAATGAGGATTATCCCTGTGTATTTATACGACGATCCTAAAATGGATTTTATATAATCTCAGTGTATGTAGATGATCTGAATATCATCGAAACCTTAGAAGATATAAATGAAGCAAGCTCTTTCCTGGAGTCAGAGTTCAAAATGAAATATTTGGATAAAACCAAATATTGTTTTGGCTTACAGCTTAAGCATGTCCCATAAGGAATATTAGTACATCAATCCACATATACTCAGAAGGTGTTAGAAAGGTTTGGTTTTGAAAAGGTATACCCTTGGAAAGTACCATGGTCTGGCAATCTTTACAGCAAGATAAGGATCCGTACCGACCTAGAGGAAAGGGGAAGGAAGTCTTAGGACCGGAATTCACATACTTACGTGCAGTAGGAGAATTTATGTATTTAGCAAACTACACTAGACCAGGCATCACATTTGCTGTAAACATATTAGCAAAGTATAGTGCAGAACCTACCAAAAGGCATTGACAGAAAATAAAGAATATTTTTCGATACCTAAATATGACTGGGTATGTAGATGCTGGGTACATGTCAGACCCGTATACAGCTAGATCACAAACAGGCTATGTATTTCTATGTGGTGGAACAACAATTTCATAGAAATCGTCTAAGTAAAGTCTTGCATTGACTTCGATGAACTAATCGAAAATCATGGCACTGTACGAAGCCGCACGAGAATGCGCTTGGATTCGATGAATGATTAACCACATCTAGCAGTCATGTGAGTTGAATACCGTGCAAACTCCCACAATTATCTATGAAGATAGTGCAGACGAGTTACGTGAAGAGTTATCTTACAAAGCACATCAACCCCATGTTCATTTATGCTCATGAATTGCAAAAGATAGACAAAATTAAGATATTGAATACTAAGTCATGTGAAAATCTTGTAGATTTATTCACTAAGTCACTTCCAGCATCTAATTTTGAAAAATGTATACGTGGAATTGAAATGATGAGACTTAGAAAAGTGCAGAATTCATGGGGAGATTCTTCTTGATCTCACTATTAAAACTTGATCACGAAAATCAAGTACCCAAAGAATAAATTTTGTAGATTAAGTGAAATTGGGTGAATTATACTCTTTTTCCCTTGACAAGTTTTTCTAAAGCTTCTCGGATAAGGTTTTTAATGAAGCAATTCGTGTAACACAACATAACATGTATCATATACTCTTTTTCCAAATTTTTTTCATTGGGTTTTATGGAGTTTTTATAAGACATAAACGTGTTGGATCAGTGCCCAAGGAGGAGTGTTAGGAAACCTGAGCCTGGACCTGAAGCCTTGGCCCATAGCGGGCATATCACCGTATAGTCCATATATAGGTTGCTAATCATTGTTATTGTACTTGGAAGAAAAACGTAATAACGAAGTATATGAGTTCTTCTCCTATCATTTTGTATGTTTAATCTATTATTTGTATTACCTGTGTTTAATTATCTCTTTTGCGCAGATAAAATCGATTGAATTCGATGCGGGATGGAGGTGCGTGATGGATTTTGTTTGATTTGATGCGGACGTGCATTCGCCTGCTCTCCTCTGCTTCATCTCTTCTCTTCATGGCCGCCGTTGCAATGGATGGATGGTCGTCCTTCCTTTTGACTTCGCCGTTGGCTTTTTGCATCACACTTGTTTGCTTCCTTCCTTCCAATTCGTTTCGTTTTCGTTTATCGCTACTCACTCGTTGGACTTCTCTTCCTTCTCTCTCTCTCTCTTTCAATTTTTGTGCTTCTCATTCCATTTGCCGGTGATCAATCATAAATGGATGCATGGACCCCTTTCTCTCAGCCGTTCATCACCTTAATTGGAACCTCAATTCGAGTGAAATCCGTTGCCTGCAGGTGCATGCATGCACGGGAAGCTCCATGATTTGCAGATCATCTAGCTAGTTAGTACTGTATATTCACCTGCTTCAGGGCCGGGTGTTGCAAGGAGGCCAGCACTTGATTGTGTATATCTTTTATCCAACCTTTTTTTTTTGGGTACTGGCTAGCTTGCTTGTAAGATTTTTCTTTCACTAGCTAGTGTGCCAAGCTAAGTATCCTGTGGTAGTAATATCTCCGCAATATTTTTGTGGGCCTGTTTAGAAAGAACGCACGAGTTTCATAGGAATTTTATGGTAAAAAAATTTAATTCCTGCACGAATTGAACAAATATTCCCGCTCCAGACGGGGCCTTAATCCGTGGTGATCTTCTCCCAAACACGGAGAATTGCGTTTGCCTTTATAGGGGCACATCTCATTCTGATGGAATCTAGGCAACGGCCAGAAATTCTCTGTGACTACTTACAATATTCGTGTCCATGCCTATCCACAAGAAGAACAATTATATATAGATACATACACGGTAGCGCTATTCAGCGCCTGCGTATATAGTACATGAGGATCACTTACTGTACGCACGAATTGATGATAATCAGTTCATAAATTGATGATAACCAGTACGCCAGAAAGTTGCTGACGTTTCTGAATGAAGATACCATCGGCTTTGAATGAAGTTATTGCCAAACATTCACAGTGTTTAAAAGTTACTGAAGTTTTTGAATTAAGTTACCATTAGAAGCGAGTGAAGTTACTGCCTAACGCTTATGATATACAGCTGGTAGTAACTTTCCTCACAACAGGTCGTAACTTTTCTCACAGCAGGTAATAATTTGACTTGCAAGCATACATGTAGCAGGAGAGAGAAGAGAATAAAAGCACTGATTTGTGATTTTTTATCTTATTTATAAGCTAAAAAGATACAATAACTGCTTCACCAAAAGTCCAATCTGCGATTCATTTTCACCATTGTGTTCAAAATTACGAGCTTAACAAAATAAGATCCATGTTGAGTATGTTTTAACGCTGTGAAAATTATGTCATATAATATCATTATCGTGTATGAGTGAAGTTACTGCCAGTTTTATAGTGATAACTGTAAGTAACTTCATGTATTATAGGTGATAACTTGATGTATATTCGATAGTAACTTTACCATAATTAACAATCACTAGTAACTGAGTATAGGGTGGAATGGTGGAACGGTTGGCTAGTTGGGTCAATTAGGGACGCGCACTTATTTTACACATGCACGCTTGTTAGTGTTTATGGGTGTGTGTGTATCCATCAGTTCCTTGCCATTAGATCATTGCAAAGTTGAGATAATGCCCTCCACCATTATCATATCAGCATCAGGTTCTGGCAACAAAACAAGTTACATCATTAAATTAGAAGTTAAAAAATTGCAACAGGAGAAAGGAAAACATCGTTTCCATAAAGTAAAGAGGCAAATAAAAAATAGATGGAATAAGGCCCTGTTTGGATCCCTCCATCTAAAGTTTAGTCACTAAAGTTTAGATCTAAAGTCTCCAAACAGGTGGTCTAAAGTTAGATCTAAACTTTAGCTAACCCCTAAAAAACACTTTAGACCATTAGTCCACCAAAGTGAACTAAAGTGGTCTAAAGTTTTGGGTTCTTAGGCACAAAGACGTGTTTACCCATGCATATTGGTCTCTCACCTCCCATTTAATGGCTGACGCACGAAACGAGGAGAGGTAGTATGGTCTTTTTGAAACTTTAGTCCTATCCATTAGTACAGGATCCAAACATGACCTTTGACTAAAGTTTAGTGGCTAAAGTTTAGGCAACTAAAGTTTAGTCCAAAACTTTAGACAACTAAACTTTAGACCATGGGATCCAAACAGGGCCTAAATCAAAACCATCCAATGTACAAAACCTAAAGGTATTAGAACTCGTTCTCTAAAAGATGAATAAGAACTGAAGGGTTAGTTAAGGCAATGAAATTGATACCTTTGTATCAGTTGTAAAGATCTTCAAGACACTGAGAGTTGGTCACAGAAATCTGCGGTTGGCTATAGAAAAAAAAATAAAAAGCTCCTTCCAAGTGCCAATCATTAGCTTTTAGTGCCTGAAGGACTACCTTCTTACTGCATCAGGATACAGAAATACTTATTTACTGTTCTAAAAAGGACACTTGCTAAAATTATGACGAATGAACTCTTTAGTCCTTAATAAAGCAAGCAAAAAGAAGAATTCAAAAAGCTCATATGTTGGCATCCACTAAAGTACTCACAAATGGCTTCTACATAATTGTAGGCACAATTTATTTTCAAATTTCTAGTCTATATGTGTTATGCATTTGTCGACTTCTACTGTTAAGTTGTTTGATTCACAGCCTAAACCATGGTTGAATTCATCTAGGGCCCTAACTCCAAGTAGATAATCCTAGACCATCTGTAGTTTTACTTCTTCATGATTCAGTCTATCTCACGTTTTGTTTCTACCACGTAAAATTGTGGTTTACCTAGTTACAAAAACGATAGCCTATTAGCATCCAACAATATTCGACAAGTTACAATTGTAAAACAACCACTGTAATTGATGTTCTAATACAAAAAGAAAGATCATCTGTACATACAAGACGCCAAGAGCATTTCAAAGTTGCATTCTGGAGTTAGTATGATTTGTATGCAAGTATATAAGGCAGGAGACATCAACACAACTTGCCATCACCACAGAATATAGCATCACATTATGATACAACCACTAAATTCAACCTGAGACCAAAACAAGCACATCATAACACGGCTTCACAGTAACTTTATTACAATTAACATATTATATGGCATAGTTTTTAGTAAGTCATCATTTATCAACTGGCTTGAAACGTATGTAACACGTCAATGCTCACCACGTAAGAAGGTCGTATAATTCATCCAAAAAAGGCCATATAATTAACTAAATTAAATATCACCACCAAAGTCTAGTTCCTAAGGTCTGCAAATCAAAATTTTAAAGATAATTATACAATCTCACCTCACGCCAGTTATGGTCATGAACTACTGCACCTTGCCACGGCTTCCTCTCCCCAGCTTATGTTGCAACAATCAGCAAAAAAATTTGAAAGGAATCAAACAAAATCTCACAGCTCACATGCAAGATTAGATCAGTAAACCCACTAATCGAACACTGGAAAGAACAAAAATGGGACTGATTCTCGCACAAACCGATTCAAGAAAATGAAAATATTACAAAAGATAGGGGAACTTCGGAAGGAAAGATGCAATGAAAACGGAGGCCAGACGAAGGCTGACCATCTTGGATCTGGTGAAGGACACGGGGGAGAGGAAGGGGGACGCGAGGTCAGCGCGCACGCGAGTGTCCCAGACGGCGATGCGTCGGAGGGGAGGGGGACGAGGTGTCAGAGGGGAGGGGGTGGGAGATTGTAACTAAAGGTGGAAATGAAAAAGAGGGGCAGTTAGATCGTGAGATAAGAGTGGCATTAGACAGATGGTCAAAATTTTAGCGTTCAGATCGGACCGCTAAGAAGAGAGGAGGAAAAATGTACCGATGACCACCAACTCATATGTTTAAGGAGTGTATATATATATATATATATATATATATATATATTATGCAGTACTAGTTTAGAGGGGAAGTACAGTTTGGAGTTAGCCGTGCTTATCTTAATTTAAGAGTACAATTTTAGGAGTGGTAGTACAGTTTTAACAGTAGTGCTTACCTACCAACGGAGTACAACTACTACATAAACAAGTAGAGGGAGCCGCTAATTCATTGGAGCCCATTTCCACTCGGTAGATTACTCTTGCCCACTCGCTCAAAGGTGGCTTTCCTGCGTTGTCGTTTGGCTCTTTAGCTAGTTCGTTCGAGAGCTTTTATATATATGACAACGGCTGAGCATAATTGGAGGGTCCTAAACCTCCATCCATCCATGATCGATGTTGCTCTTGAGGTGACCATCACTTGCAAATTAAAGAAGACAACAACAAAAAGAAATATGTGTACTACTACTTTTTCCGTGGGTTCTAGGAGTGGTGCATGCATATATACTGATAAATGATTTGATCCAGCGGCTCAGGAAAGAATATAATTATATACTTCATTTTTCTAATTAGCACGAAGGTTTGGGCAAGAACTAATATATTGCGCTGGTGAAATTAATGTATGTGCTACTACTTTATAACTTTTGGTGTTGCCGTGAGAAGGGAAGGCAAGCATATTTTTCCTTTGGATGGTAGCTAGTGGGTGTACAGGATGCATCGACGGTTTTCACAACGATAGTGGTCGAGGCACTCACCGTGATTCTCTTTGCTGACTGGCATGTTTCTTTTTTTTCTGGGGGATTGAGAGGTTTCTTTGCGGACATACAATTAGGGGTGAAAACAGATCGGATAGTTTCCGCAGGATCCGGACGGATACGGATACGGATTGTGTCGGATCGGATTTTTTTCGGATAGTTCTCGGATCGGATATGGATACGGATTTTTTTATCGGATACGGATACGAATACAGTAAGCCTAGTATCCGTCGAATACGGATACGGATAATCCGGATAATACGGATACAGATAATCCAGATAGTGGCTGAATTTCAACAAAAATGGTATATGGAACACATTGGAGTAGCCACCAGCCCTAGTGTCTAAGGTAATATTTCAAAATATGGAACACATTGGAGTATTGGACCAACCTATAATGCAAACTTTGAAGATTCTGCAGATCTTGTAAATATTATAGAATATACGAAGAATTAGGCTTGTAAATTGGCAATACGAATTGTTGCTACTTATGTAGTTATGTTATGATCAACTATTGGGTATATTTTCATTGTGGATGAAAAGACTATGCTTGTTTAGATTTCATGAATGTTTTGACAAGATGAACTATTTACGTATTTTCGTTAATTTTGGATGTATAGTTTAAGGGATTTTCATGTTCCGATAAATATTCGTAACTGTATTCGTTTCGATTCGTATTCGATCCGTATCTGTATTCGATATTATTCATATTTGTATTCGTATTCGAGTTATCCGTATTCGTATCCGAAAAAATATGAAAACAAATATGGTAGAGATATTATCCGTCCGTATCCGATCTGTTTTCAGCCCTACATATAATATGTTGCAGACGGTTTTGTTATTGGATTGCTATAATGCTAAATTGGTTGGCAAACGGCTCCTGCATGCGTGCTTTTCATTCATAGCTGGGACTTGGGAATATACGCGTTTTATTCTCTGCAAGGCATAATAAAACGGGAGTGTCAAATCAATGGTCTAGACAACCTGCTATGAATCCACAGTTATGTGGTTAGATAGGTACAATCAATGTTTGTGGAATCTCTCGCTACTACAAAAAGTCATCACAGACGGTTTAAAATTGTTATCATAGACGGTTTTTTAAACTGTCTAAATTTATACGTCAGTGATAATCTAAGACTATCACAGATGATTTGTAAGTTGTCTATGATAAATACAACACAGACGGTTTGTAACTAGAACCGTCTGTGAAGAACACTATCACAAATAGCTCGAATTAAAAACCGTCTGTGATACTCACACATCACAGACGGTCTAGCTACCAACCGTTTGTGACGAGTGAGTATCACAGATGGTTGGTAGATAAAACCGTCTGTGATGTGCGAGTATCACAGACGGTTTTTGGTTCGAGCCGTCTGTGATAATCCTTAACAGATGGTTTATACCACAAAACTGTCTGTAATAGTTTATTCTATACCTAATTCTTTTTCTATTTTTTCTATCCTCAGGAAATGCTAACTATGCTATTTGAAAATAAGCAATACAGCAATAAACACAACAACACATTCTATTTCCATTAAGATTAGAATCCGCCATTACAACATCACTACATAACGAGTATGTTACCTATAGCACTGCATAAGAAAAGGACACTTACAATATTACAAATATAAGCTTCACGGTTACAAATTCAGAAAGATGCTTATACTATAAGAAACTGCAAGCTAATACAAGCTAGACTTACACATCCTTTATTAGACTATAATATAAAATAAGTGGTGTGAAAAAAATTTAAGTAGCAGAAACAAAAAGGCAACAAACACAATTTTTAGCTTCTATGCCGATGACTTGGAATAGTATAGATTTGCCATTGCCTTCTTCTTTTCCATCTTGCTTTAAGCAAAATTTCAGCCACCTTTGCCGAACCTCTTCTTACCCTTTCCGTGCACAAACGAGTTGGAGTAGTATTGGTAGTGTTGGTTCTTCAAGTAGGGAGAGGAGGGTTAATAAGTGGCAAGAGGTGTGGAGGAGACTGGGGCCTACCGTTCAATATGAAGAAAATGGACATGTGAGATTGGGATCCTATGGGATATGCCGCGGATCGATGATGTGGCAGGGCATCACAGACAGTTTGGATTACAAACCATTTATGATAGAGACATCATAGACGGTTCATAACAAAAACTATATATGATAATGGAAGATATCATTGACGGTTCCTATTAAAAACTGTCGGTGATAATGGCCAAACTATGGAACTTCTATAGAACTTAAATAGCTAAGAATTTGGCCAACAGACAGTTCACATAGCAATATCCTGGATAATCTCTCTCATCCACATGTAGGCCTCGTTTGACCTATAGAATTTCCTTAATAAATATAAATTAAATAAATAAGCTATTAATTAAAAAGATCAAAACTTGGTCTCTTATAATCGGCTATGTCTAGCCATATTCTAATCTAAAAAATAGAATATTCCTTCAACATCAGTCTTTCTTTTATATCCTTCCTAGTGAAGTTACTCTGTCACTTCGCTCTCACCTAAAAATTCGTATGGCTGTGTCTCTATCCCGCATCTTGCTAAATCTTCTCTCTATTTTCAATCATAATATAAGCAAAACCTAATTAAAGCTATTTGCAATTTTGCTGTTATTGGATTTATTTTGTCTTTCGATTGTTTGCCATGTATTAGAATCTGAAGTCTCGAAGCCGCGACAAATTTGAGCGAGATCAAGACTTGGATAAAAGTGAAGACCAGGAATCCAAGATCACTGACTGAGCAGGCTTTGAGTTAAATCAAGGCTGTGGTAAACCAAGCAAAGCAAGTCATCACTTTGATCATATTGATCTTATAATTTATGCAAAAATTATGTTCCTTTAAATTATCAAATTGCATGCCTAATTTACTATGCAAATATATGTCAAAGCTTAAGGTGGCTAAATGCCTACTTGATATTGTATTAATTTTAATATGCCATTCGTTGACACTTGAAATACATAATCCCTGTCAACCTATATGTTAATGATAACTTTACTAGCAATATGTAATAATTAATGCTATGCTAGTCTTATCAAGTTCAGGCATTAAATTGCCTTGCTCATTATTCATCAAACATGAAAGCTTATTTTGGTACAGTCACGGGATGTAAGTGACTGATAATTTGTGGTTACCCAGTTTATGCTTCTCAAAACCCCTAAAAACTTGTTATACCTATCTGGGCAGATAGTAAGAGAGGTTGGTATGGATGTAACACAAGAATTTATGGTTTGTGGTATGCACCGTTTGGACAAATGAAGGACTTACTCTTGTTATGGCCTCTTCGTGTAAAACAGTACAACCATAAGCTGGCAAAAAAAAAAGAGGAGAGATACTTATATATGGTTGATCAGAACATTAATTATTGGATCTGGCTGACGTTGATCCATTGATTTTTTTTTTCAGTTATAATTTGGTGTCGTCAACCCATACATCAACCTCAGGTTCTGGTCAAACGAGTACGTCTCCGTTGAGCCAAACCTTCCAACCGCCAGTGATGCGACATTCTAAACCAACCATGAGCATTTATCAGGATATTCTCATATTACTGTTATGTATTTTCATTTCAGCTGGCCTGCATTAAGATTTTTACAAGAAAGAAATATGGCCGTTGCAGGTCGCATTGCGTGCGTCACCGTTGATTAGTGATCGGCCACGAATGGTATTATATTGATGTAGCAACAGAAACAAACACGTACTACTAACAAATTGTTGTGTCTATATTTCTTTTGTTAGCGACGTTAAACTAACCTCTGGCCCCTGCCATTACTAAAACCAATGAATGAATAATGATACATATACGTACATAGGTGCGTACGTAAGTACATGTGTGTGTATATATCATTACTATTATAAATGGACGAGTTGATGGTCGTACGTCCCTTCTCCTCCAACCGCCTCATTTTCAACTTCTCATTACTCTCCACTTTTCAACTAATCAGAAATGATTTTCTATATATCTAATAAATTTTGTTGCAACGCACAAACAGGTGACTAGTGTGTGTGTATATGTAATTACACCCGGGAGTAAAATGTATTTTTCCTATATATATATATATATATATATATATATATATATATATATATATATATATATATATATATATATATATATATATATATATATATATATATATATATATATATATATATATATATATGCGTGTAGGTGTAGAATACGTGGACAAGTTACTGAGATTTCTGAATGAAGTTACCATCGGTAGCGAGTGGAGTTACTGCCAACACTTGCAGTACGTAGCCGGTGGTAACTTTCTTCACATCTGATGATAACTTTTTAAACAACCGGTGATAACTTGCTAGAGCGCAAAACTGCGCGCAGAATAGATCACACACATGTATGTATGCATGTATGTATGTATGTATGTATGTATGTATGTATGTATGTATGTATGTATGTATGTATGTATGTATGTATAAAGAGAACATACATATGTTGCTATAACATAATGGTCCTGTTTTTTTGTTTTTTGTTTTGCTTTGGCTTATCTAGAAGTAGAAACAAATGAAGCGGATTCTCTAAGCGGGTTCTCGAAGCTGCTTCTCGAAATAGTTTTTTTTAGCTTAAAACTATCATCGTCATCTTGAAAAATACAGACAAAAACATCAATCGCAACCCAAAAGAACAGGGCCAATATGTGCTTGCATGGACAATATATATGACATGACGTGGATGGCAATGAATTAATGACATTTATTCATTTGCTTGCATGCAGCTTCGAGTGTAATAAAATGCTAATATATGAGCAATATTTGTTTGAGG
This sequence comes from Dendrocalamus latiflorus, assembly GCA_017311315.1. Classification (NCBI taxonomy): domain Eukaryota; kingdom Viridiplantae; phylum Streptophyta; class Magnoliopsida; order Poales; family Poaceae; genus Dendrocalamus; species Dendrocalamus latiflorus. Next base: position 25,307,600 of record CM029674.1, read on the forward strand.
GTGATATATTTCACAAGAAATTAATGGGACTCAACTTCAAACTAAGAGTATGTATAAAAGTCTGACGTCAGATATCTGTAAGTCTTGTCACATAGAATATAGGATGATATAGAGAAAAAAGAGTTAGAGATTTGGGCCGTCAATCACACAGTACTCGAATATAATATAAGAAACAAGACATATTTTACATGGAAGAATTGTCTATAAAGATATGTAAAAAAAATAATCTATTATAGAAACTGTATTTAGTACCGTCTATATATGACATAGATAATGATATAGATAATATTTGTCTATGGGCCTATTTGGCAACGACTGCGGCTTATGACTTTTGGCTGAAATTTTTGAATTTTGGCTATTTATGGTATAGATTATGGAGAGAGAAATACTTACTTACAATTTTGAAGATACTCACTTGTAGTCCCCATCTTAAGAAAATACTCCGTTTAAAAGTTAGGTACTGTAATAAAAGCCAAAAACCGCCAGCTTGGGAGGAAAAGAACATGCCCTACAATATGTATTCAACTCCACTCAAGGCCTCTTTGGATTGATGGAAAAACAAAGGAATTTAAAGGAATTTATTTCTATGGAAAGAATCCTATGTGGGGCATTTGTTTCAAAGGAAAGGCCACAAGAGTTCCTTTGGAACGACGTATTTTCATGAGAATTTTGGAGTAAAACAAACATTGACTAAAACCTTTTAGAAATTTTCCTTTTGAGTCTAAGACAACCATACCGATCATCAAATTTCCTCTCTCTATGATCAATACTACTCAATATCTGAATGGCCAATACCCTGCAGAATTATGTTGTGCAATGCAGGCATGGTGATGTCTGGCCTCGCTCACAGGCTGCTCTTGTCTGCGTTACACGCAAAGGCCCACTCCACTGACTAGCCAAAGCCCACTCCACCGACTATGCCGAGGCCCACTACAAATTAATCCAGACTGATGAAGTCCACCCACCCACCTTGTTTCTTTCAAAGGAATTTCAAAGGAATGTCTGGGATTCACTACTACAGAAAGGCTAATAGTAGACGGTAAATCACAGACGATTTTGTGAAACCGTCTGTAATGTAAACTATTACAGACGGTTTTACTTTGAAGGCCGTCTGTGGTATTTGTGGCGGGAAAAAGGAGTATCACAGACGGTTCTTATTGTTGAACCGTCTGTGATACTGGAATATCACAGACGGTTTTTATTAAAAACCGTCTGTGTTGTGTCGACTATCACAGCCGGTTGTTGTTAAGAACCGTCTGGGAATGTTCACAGACGGTTTTTCACAAGAACCGGCTGTGATGTCCCTTTGTCTGTCATATTCTAGATCAGAGGTTAATATATAAGTACATATTGCTTCTAATAACTTAACTACAGAACTACTGAGACAAGAGATCACAAATTAAAGGCAAATTTATTAATTTCAATTAAAGGCAAATTTATTACAAAAGTCGCACAGGTAAAGAGTTTCCCAGATTGTATTCTTTTGGGCTTCGTAAGCTTCTTCTTCAACTTGGGGACTTGGAGGATCAGCCGCTAAATTCTCGAACGCCGTTAAGATTGCCCTTGTCCTCAGCACTTCCTCGTGCAGCCTGGGCAAATGATCAGTAGCACCCATAATGTCATAGAGGATAGCATGAAAAGATTCCTCAGAATCTGCCGTTTCTGCTTGATCGGCAAGGCTATCCATCAGTCTCTGCAATGCGTGTAGAGCTTCTTCCGCATTGCGCACATTGTGGAGAAGAACCAGTGTGAGGGCTGTTTCCCTTTCTTGAGCGGCAACGAGACGCCTCCGTCGACGGCGGAGGATCAGGTCAAGCTGACGGATGCAAGAAAGTCGGGGAAGGAGAGCAGGGCGGGTGCGGAGAAGCTGCTCCAGATGCAAATTGCTGGCCGCCTGTGTAAGGTTCCGGCCGAACAATTCGTGATGAACAGATGAGAGGAAGGAGATGATCACAAGAACAGTAGTAGAAGCCATGTTGTATTAATTGTATATTGTATTGTACGTACGTAGAAGCTAGAGACCTGGATTAGGAGCGCATATTTAACCTTTAGCACAAACGGTTCGTATACCCAAACATGAATGATATAGACGCTTCGTATAACGATCGAGAGACGTTAATTAGACGATCGAAACACGAAGCGTTCTGGCATCGAAACACGCGCGAAGCGTTCTGGTATGAAGCTTATCACAGACGGTTTTTTATAAAAAACCGTCTGTCATAACTGGTTATCACAGACCGTTTTTAGTTAAAAACCGTCTGTGATAATGACTAAGGCATTTATTGCGCTGCTCAGACTGCATCGTCTTCATTTCGATCCAGATCCAGATCTAGACTTTCCTGGTTGCTGTAGATATGGTTAGTAATGAAATTTATTTATTTTTAATTGCATTACAATTTAGGTGTAAGTAATCCATGAGTGGTTATTGAAGATGGTTAATTAATTTGTAAAATTGTTGGTTATATAATAGCTATTGTATTTGTAATATGAATTGAGCTAGGAAATTAAGTCTCAATATAATAAATGTGGCCGGTATATATGTAGTTATAATTAGTTATTCTAGATTTTAATACTAAGTTGTTATATATGTACGTAACGTAGGACCGAAGCTGGATGTATGCCGCGAGCCGTGTGAGTGAAGAGTACATTAATGGCATTTCTGCTTTTATAAGAGCCGCCGAGGAGGATATGTTGAATAAGGGGGCGGAATATATGTGCTGTCCATGCACTGACTGCGAGAATTTGAAGATGTTTAAGAACCGAGGGCAAATTGAAGCGCACTTGATTCGGAGGGGTTTCAAAAAGGATTATACGTGTTGGACCAGTCATGGTGAAGTGAATGATCATATGCCGCCGGATGACATCGCTGGTGAAGTGAATGATATGCCCCCGGATGACATCGCAGGTGAAGTGAATGACATGCCGCCGGCTGATGTCGATTGTGGCTCGGATTCGGATAGGTTGCACGATGATAATCTGGATCAGATGCTTCGCGATGTAGAAGAGAACTATGATGAGAGAGAGTATGTTAAATTCCGTGGCTTGATGGAGGACTCAGAGAAACCTTTGTACACGGGCTGCAAGTACACGAGGTTGTCGGGCGTGCTTGAACTGCTGAAATTGAAGGCAAGCAACGGTTGGTCCGACAAGAGTTTCACGGCGCTGCTAGGTCTTTTAGCGGACATGCTTCCGGAGGGAAATGAGTTGCCTAAAACCACGTATAAAGCCAAGAAGGTTCTTTGTCCGTTGGGAATGGAAGTAGAAAGAATACATGCATGCCCGAACGACTGTATCCTCTACCGTAAAGAGTATGCAAACATGCATGTATGTCCGGTGTGCAACACATCCCGATACAAACGTAACAATCAATCAGATGATGGCGAGGGAACAGAGGCGAAGAAAGGACCTCCTGCTAAGGTGGCATGGTATTTTCCTATAATTCCCCATTTGAAAAGGTTTTATGCAAATCCAAATGAGGCAAAACTGCTGCGTTGGCACTCGGAGGAGCGCAAGAAGGATGGAATGCTAAGACACCTTGCTGATTCCGCGCAGTGGAGAAACATCGATAGGAGTTTTGCAGAGTTCGGTGCAGAACCAAGGAATATAAGGTTTGGACTGAGTACAGATGGAATGAATCCATTCAGTAGCATGAGCAGCCGACAAAGCACATGGCCCGTGACTCTCTGCATCTATAACCTTCCTCCTTGGTTGTGTATGAAGCGAAAGTACATTTTGCTGTCGATACTTATCCAAGGGCCAAAACAACCTGGGAATGATATCGATGTGTTCCTAGCACCGTTGGTGGAAGATCTAAAAGTACTGTGGAACGAAGGGGTACAGGTATGGGATGCATACAAACGAGAGAACTTCACTCTGCGCTCCTTATTGTTCTGCACCATAAATGATTATCCTGCCCTTGGTAACCTATCGGGCCATAGTATAAAAGGTGCCAAAGCTTGTACTCACTGTTTAGATGGTACCGAGAGTGTGTGGCTGAGACACTCACGCAAAACCGTCTACATGCGTCACCGCCGGTTCCTTTGGAGGGCTCACCCATACCGCAAGATGAAGAAACAATTTGACGGAGAGAAGGAAGACGGTTCAGCTCCAAGGCATTTAAGGGGACGCGTGGTTTATGATATGGTTAAGGATTTAGATGTTGTCCTCGGAAAGGGACGTAAATTGAGGGCTCATGAGAAGAACACCTGGAAGAAGAGATCAATATTTTGGGACTTACCTTATTGGGAGTACCTAGATGTTCGGCACTGCATCGACGTCATGCATGTAGAAAAGAATGTGTGCGACAGCTTGATTGGTCTCTTACTGAACATCCGTGATAAAACAAAGGACGGCGTCAACGCACGGCTTGACTTGGCCGACATGGACATCAGGCCTGAGTTAGCACCGACACGCACTGATAATGAACGAACGTACCTTCCCCCTGCGTGTTACACTCTGTCCAAGGCTGAGAAAACAGAACTGTGCCAGTGCTTGCATGGTGTCAAAGTTCCGTCTGGTTTCTCCGGCAACGTGAAGAAACTTGTTTCGATGCAAGATTTGAAGTTAAATGACATGAAGTCTCATGATTGTCATGTGCTGATGACACAGATGCTCCCTATTGCAATTAGAAATATTTTGCCGATCAAAGTCCGAGAGACAATCATGAGGCTATGTTATTTCTTTAACACAATTGCTCAGAAGGTCATCGATCCCGAAGGACTAGATGCTCTGCAGGACGAGGTGGTGATGACTCTATGTCACCTTGAAATGTATTTCCCTCCTTCGTTTTTCGATATCATGGTCCATCTCATTGTTCACGTTGTGTGGGAGATAAAAATGTGCGGGCCCGTATTCCTACGTAGCATGTACCCATTTGAGAGGTTCATGGGAATTCTCAAGTCCTACGTACGGAATCGTTCTCGGCCGGAGGGCAGCATCGTCGAAGGTTATGCAAGCGAAGAGGTCATTTAGTTTTGTGTCGATTATATGGCTCAGATTCAGCCGATAGGTGTCCCTCAATCTCGTCATGAGGGGAGGCTGAAGGGTCTCGGAACTATCGGAAGGAAAGCAATCACTCCAGATATGGACATGTATACTCAAGCCCATTTCACGGTGTTGCAACACATGACTGAAGTGGCGCCTTATGTGGACCAGCACAAGGGTGTGCTTCGGCAACAGAATCCGGAGCGGCCGGATGTTTGGATCATGAGGCAACACAACCGTCGGTTCAACCAATGGTTGAAGGAGCAAATCGCTAGGAGCTCGCCGAGTGAGACGCTGACATGGTTGGCAAAAGGGCCGACATTTACAGTTGTGACATGGCAAGGATATGACATAAATGGGTACACATTCTATACGCAGTCTCAGGATGTCAAGAGCACTAACCAGAACAGCGGTGTCCGCATAGATGCATTCAGTACCGATGGGTCGAGAAACTCGTACTATGGCTTCATAGAAGAGATTTGGGAGCTCGACTATGTGGTTTTCAAGATCCCCTTATTTCGCTGCCGTTGGGTGCATCTCCCACAGGTGAAGGTTGACAAGTACGGTGTCACGACCGTGGACCTCCAACGTGTCAGGTACAAAGACGAACCATTCGTACTCGCCAATCAAGTTGTTCAAGTTTTCTATGTAACCGACCCGGCAAATAAGAAACGCCATGTAGTTCTTCATGGAAAAAGGAGAATTGTCGGAGTGGAGAATGTAGTGGACGAGGAGGAATACAATCAATTTGACGAGTTACCTCCTCTTGGAAATGGCATATGGGTCGATGATGAACAACGTGACGAAACTAGTTACGTACGCATTGATCATGATGAAGGGATAATTTTTAAAGGAAATAAGCAAGTACAATAAGAATGTATATGTGAAAATGTGTGACAATTTTGAGATGTATATGTGAAAATGTGTGATGTAGTCAATTTTGAGATGTATATGTGAAAATGTATATGTGTGATGTATTTGAGAATGACAAAATGTATTGGCATTTATGTATATGGGATGTATATGTGTGATGTATTTGAGAATGACAAAATGTATCAAGAAATACACTGTGTGAATGCAGCTGGTTGGTGTTGTATATGAATGCAGCTGTTTGGTAGTTGATATGAATGCAGCTGTGTAGTTATTGGTGTTGTCTTAATTGCAACAGCCGGCAAAGGCTTATCACAGACGGTTCTAAATTTAGAACCGTCTGTTCTAAATTTAGAACCGTCTGTGATAGTAAACTATCACAGACGGTTCTAAGTTTAGAACCGTCTGTGATAGCAAACTATCACAGACGGTTTTTAACGCAAAACCGTCTGTGATATATTATCACAGACGGTTCTAAGTTTAGAACCGTCTGTGATAATCTCCCTACATATACCCTCTCGCTAGGGTTTTCCGTGTGCGTTGTAGTTATTCGATTAAATCTAAATCCTGTCGGGCCCCCGGATTACCAAACCCGGACCCTCTGTGTATTACAGCACTAGTCCCAGATCAAAACTAGTGCACACAGTCAAACAGAATGGGAAACATCACCATCAACGATTTTTAAGTGTAGCATGTGAGTACATAAAGTACTCCGCAAGTCTTGGGAAAAATGCATAGATGCAAGGCTTAACAAAGGAAGGCTATATGGTTCTTTTGCACAAAGCAACATTTTAAAATTCAATTACTACTAATTATTTTCGAAGGCATCAAGTTAATAAAGTAAATGTTTTAACAGAATTAACTTTCTAGTGAAGGTTCCAACTACCAACACTAGCTAACCAATTACCACTGGTCAAGTTTTTAAACTGCGGGTTCCATCCACCCTCTCTGGCTCCATCTGCCAGGATTCCCTTCCGAGAGTTCCCTCCACCCTCGGAATACAAAACTTTTGATTTTAAAACAAAGCCAGAAATCTACCATGTGAATGCATTCCTTGCCCGCCCTTGACCGTGGGCACGGCTATTCGAATAGTTTTACACTCTGCAGAGGTTGTACAACTTTACCCACAAGAGATAAATTATCCTAAAGGTCAACACGCTTCCTTTGGCATGAGACCCAGATAAAATATCACAAAGCCTTTACCTTACTCTAATCTAGCTAGATACCACCCGCTGAGGTTTCACCGCAGAAGGGTTAAATCCGCCCAATCTGAAGTTCCCTCTTGCGCCATATGAGTACAGTAAATCCCTGTCCCTCACTGTGAATAACCAGTCCATCCCTGGCACCCACTTTCCACTGGTGGCACCTAAACTAGACTATCATAAGTTAGTCAGCTAGGTCGTACCCATATAGACTTGTGGTTGTACGGTTAATGCTCAGTCTGGACAAACACAAGCGTCGGTCCTTAATTGACTAGGGTGGAACATACGCTTAACAAGATCTCGTGCTAACTGCACCAAGCCAAACCAACCATCCACCCTAATCTAAACCATCTTTCACATTTTTATTTTATTTTAAAGGAAACAGTGGTAACTCCAATCACCACAACTTTGTAAACACAAGGGTTTCAACAGTAAATCATAATTTCCCAGTTTCAAAGTTCCAAGGGTATATATTTAGCATGACTAAGCATTATACTACCATACTATCATTGTCAAAGAATAAATAATAATCTCATTAATGAGACAAAGGAAGTTCTAGGGTGACAAGGGTACATGACAATCAATTCCAACGGAGGGCATAACAAGGTTGGATTAACTACTATCTTAAGATTTGAATTATCATTTTATGTAAATAGCAATGCATAACATTTAAAATAATTAAAACATTTCAAAATCATAGGTTCAAGATGATCAAAGGAGACTTGCCTTCTTGCAGGGTTTCTGGGTCTTCTTGCTGCTGTGAAGAGGGTTCGTTGACAACGTTGGAATCTACGCGAGAAAAGACGAGGCAACAAAACAAATAAATACAAATAAAATTCAAATAAAATCCAAAAAAAATTCAACAGAGGCCATAGTTGGATAGATTATGATTTTAGATGAATTTAGAAATTTGAATGGCTGGATTTGGAGTTAAAATGAGAAAGTTATGCTCATTTGAAAATCTCAGATTTGAATAAATCTAGAAATTCGGAAATTTCTGACAGGTGGGACCCACTGGAGAATTAAATTTTATTCTTTTATTTTTATCTCGGGAGACTGACAGGTGGGACCCACGGAACAGTATTCTCTACTGGTCACTGACATGTGGGACCCCTCTGTCAGTGACCTCATTTTCTTTGGTCACTGACAGGTGGGACCCACTGACATCTGGACCCACTTGACAGAGGCTGACGCAGACTGGTGGGGCCCAGGCGACAGTGGCCAGCGCAGACCGGCGGCCGCTGACGAGTGGGACCCACTTGTCAGCCCGGAAAATAAACGAAAAACTCAACCTCCGCGCGCGGAACCGAGGGCTCGAACGCGCGCCGAGGGAGTCGGGGGAGGGAAGAGCGAGCGGTGATAGCCAAGTGAGCGCGGAGGCTTTGCCTACCCATATAGGGCAATCAAGCCTTTTGAGTTACCTGCCGGAGGGGAGGCCGGGGAAGGTGGCCGGAGGCAGGGTCGTCGGCGGCGAGGGAGGGTCGGAGGGGTTCGGGTGACGCGTGAAATGCAATCCTTGAACGGAGGGGGTTCGGTTGGAGGGGTCGACGAGGTGCGGCGACGAGCGAAGAAGGCCGGCGACGAGGGGGAGGCGGAGCTGGCTCGGGTCCTCCGGTGCGACGGCGCTCCGGCGGCGGGGAGGGGCGGCTGAGGCGTCGGGGAGGACCGCACGGCCACGGGGGTGCTCGAGGTAGCGGCGGCGAGCTTCGGGGAAGACCGAGGCGACGGCGATTACTCACCGGAGCACTTACCGGACGCGCACGGGGAGCTTCTGGTGCGACGGCGCTCGGGGCTCAAAGGGAGAAGTGGAGGGCGCTGGGAGGTGGTGCGGGGAGAGGGGAGGCCGAGGGAGCTATTTATAGGGGCGGAGGAGGGGACACGGGCGCGCAATTGCTCGCCGGTGTGTCGGCTGGAAAAAGGAAGGAAAGGGGAGAAACGGGAAAGAGGGGGCGCCGATGGAAGGGGAGCCCGAGAGATCGGGGATTCGGTCGCGGCGGCGTCCGGGGCTTCCCAAAACCGAGGGGGCCGGGTAAGGCAAGGCGGGATCCGGCGCGGTCTCGGTCGGCCGGCGAAAAAGGAAAAGGGGGGGGGAGGAAAGGAAGGCGCCGGCTCCGCGGGGACGACGGGTCTGACAGGCGGGGCCGGGTGGCAGCGGGAGAGAGGGCGTGCGCGGCTGACGGGCGGGGCCCGCGGGTCAGTGGGGTGAGGGCGGGAGTGAGAGCAGGCGGCTGGATGGCCCGCGCGGAGACTCGGCTCATCCGAGCCGTCCACGCGTCGGGCGCGGAGGAGGGGAAGGCGGGGCCGCCGGCTGACGGGCCGGGCCCGCTGGACAGCGAGGGAGAGGGAGGTGCGGCCGGGATCGGCCGAGCGGCGACGTGGGCGGATCTGGGCCGTCCACGCGTCGGCCGGAGGAAAAGATTTGGATTTTTAATTTCAGAAAATGCTAGAAATTTATGTAGGCGTCAGAAAAATATGAAAATACCTCCAAAAATTCCAGAAAAATTCACAAAAGCTCCTGGAGATATTTTGGACTTAATAAAATTATTTCCAACTACTGTTGATATTAAATTTTCATATTTTGAATTACTTTTTAAATTCTGAAAATAGTTTTTAAATTCCAGAAAAATCCAGAAAGGCAATTAAAAGCCAAGTAAAATCCAATTACCTTAAAATAATTAATTTGAATTTAAAATTTTCAAACAGCCAAATTTTGGGATGTGACAAACCTACCCCCCTTAGAAAGAATCTCGACCCCGAGATTCGGATGGACTGGGAAAAAGGTCGGGGAACTCTTCTTTTAGATCCTCTTCACGCTCCCAAGTTGCTTCCGATTCTGAATGGTTGCTCCACTGCACTTTACAGAACTTGATAACCTTACTGCGCGTACGGCGCTCTGCTTCCTCCAATATCTTGACTGGATACTCTGGATAGGTGAGGTCCTCCTTCACGTTTATTTCATCTAGAGGCATCTGCTCTTCTGGAACCCTGAGACACTTTCTTAGTTGAGACACATGAAAGACGTCATGCACCTTTGACAGTTGTGGTGGAAGCTCCAATTGGTAAGCCACTTCTCCTCGTTTCGCCACAACAGGAAAAGGTCCAATGAATCTGGGAGCTAGCTTTCCACTGACTCCAAAACGTCTCATTCCTTTGAGAGGTGACACCTTCAAATAAACATGATCCCCAGGTACGAATTCTAAGCTTCTACGTCGATTGTCTGCATAACTTTTCTGTCTGGTTTGTGCTGTTTTTAATCTGTCCTGGATTAGACGAACTTGTTCTTCTGCTTGCTTTAGCACATCTGGTCCAAACACTTGTCCTTCTCCTGTTTCCTTCCAATACAATGGAGTCCTACACTTTCTGCCGTATATGGCTTCGAAGGGAGACATTTGCAAACTGGATTGATAACTATTGTTGTAGGAGAATTCTGCATAGGGCAAACTCTGATCCCAATTACTCTTGTTTGCCAGTACACAAGCTCTCAACATGTCTTCCAGGATTTGATTTACTCTTTCTGTTTGACCATCTGTCTGTGGATGATAAGCTGTACTGAAGTTTAAATTTGTGCCCAAAAGTTCATGTAGCTTTTGCCAAAATCTCGAAGTGAACTGGGTTCCTCGATCGGACACTATCTTCTTTGGGATCCCATGCAAGCACACAATTCTTGACATGTACAACTCTGCAAGTCTATCCCCGGAGTATGTGGTCTTTACTGGAATGAAATGGGCGACTTTTGTCAAACGATCCACTATAACCCAAATTGAATCGTGCCCTGTTTTGGTTCTTGGTAATCCAGTTATAAAATCCATACCAATTTCTTCCCATTTCCACTCAGGGATCTGCAATGGCTGCAGAAGTCCAGCAGGTCTCTGGTGTTCAGCTTTAATCCGTTGGCATACATCGCACAAGGCTACGTATTCTGCAATTTCTCGTTTCATACTTGACCACCAATACCTTTCCTTGAGATCTTGGTACATCTTGGTGCTCCCAGGGTGAATTGAATATCCAGATTCATGGGCTTCCTTCAATATTAACTCCTTTACCTCTTTCTTTTCAGGTACAATAATTCTTTTCCCAAACCAAAGGGTACCTTCTTCATCCTCTGAAAATCCCGAAGCTTTCCCTTTCTTCATATTATCCTTGATCTCCTGGACATACTTGTCCTCCTTTTGAGCTGCCCTGATTTGATCTTCTAAGGTTGGTTGAACTTCCAAAGTGGCTAGGAATCCTTCCTCCACTACTTCTAAGTTGAGCCGTTGGAATTCTTCTTGAAGGGCAGGCATACTGTCCTTAATCCACAGCTTGGCACAATAACTCTTTCTACTCAAGGCATCTGCTACCACATTAGCCTTTCCTGGGTGATAATGTATTCCAATATCATAATCCTTTATTAACTCAAGTCATCTCCTTTGCCTCATGTTGAGATCGGGTTGAGTGAATATATATTTCAAACTCTTGTGATCCGTGTAAATTTCACAACGGTTACCAATCAAGTAATGCCTCCATATTTTCAGTGCATGCACTACGGCAGCGAGCTCTAAATCATGCGTTGGGTAATTTCCTTCATGGGGTCGCAGCTGCCTTGAGGCATATGCTACTACCTTTCTTTCTTGCATCAGTACACAGCCTAGTCCCTGCCTTGACGCATCACAGAAGACTTCGAAATCCTTCCTAATGTCCGGAAGCGTCAACACTGGTGCAGAAGTTAACCTCTTCTTCAGCTCTTGGAAACTATCCTCGCATGGTTTACTCCATTCAAACTTCTTTTCCTTCTTCAGCAACTGGGTGAGAGGTCTTGTGAGCTTGGAGAAACCTTCAATAAATCGACGATAGTAACCAGCCAATCCAAGAAAACTTCTGATCTCGGATACTGACTTTGGTTGTGTCCAATTAAGCACATCATTAACTTTCTCAGGGTCTACGGACACTCCTCTTGCCGAAATCACATGGCCCAAGAAAGCTACTTTCTTTAACCAAAACTCACACTTACTAAACTTGGCATACAACTGATTTTCTCTGAGCTTTTCCAAAACTATCCTCAAATGTTCGGCATGTTCTTCCTCATTCTTGGAATATATCAAAATATCATCGATGAATACAACCACAAACTTATCCAAATATTCCATGAACACCTTATTCATCAGATTCATGAAGTATGCTGGGGCATTGGTTAGACCGAAAGACATCACTGTATACTCATACAATCCATAATGGGTAGCAAATGCGGTCTTGGGTATGTCCTCTGGTCTTAACTTCAATTGGTGATACCCTGATCGAAGATCAATCTTAGAAAATACACATGATCCTTTCAACTGATCAAACAGATCATCTATTCTGGGTAAAGGGTACTTGTTCTTAATCGTCACATCATTCAAGGATCGATAGTCCACACACATGCGAAGACTTCCGTCCTTCTTCTTCACTAACAGTACTGGTGCTCCCCAAGGTGACGAGCTTGGCCTTACAAATCCTTTAGCCTGCAGCTCTTCAATTTGTTTCTTAACTTCCGCCAAATCATTTGCAGACATCCGATAAGGTCTCTTGGAAATTGGAGCTGTTCCAGGTACTAGGTTGATGACAAACTCTACTTCCCTGTCTGGCGGCATTCCGGGCAAATCTTCAGGGAATACATCTGGGTACTCACTCACTATAGGTACTTTTTCCAGAGTCACTCCCTTCACACTGTTCAAACTACACCTGCTCTGGGTAGGGGAGTTTGACTTATACCTTACTTGAATCCCATCAGAGTTAGTGATTGTAACAGCTCGATCAGCACAATCTATCTGCCCTTTATACTTGGTTAACCAATCCATTCCAAGTATTACATCTAAACCCTTGGAGTCTATTATAATAAGATTTGCTAAGAACTTAACTCCATTTATATCCACAGTTGAGTCAAGGCAAACTGTGTTAGTCCTCATTTCCTTTCCAGGGGACTGGACTAGCATGGGGTTCTGTAGTTTACTCACATCCCAATTATACCTTTCAACCACATCTTTTGACACAAAAGAATGCGAAGCTCCAGAATCAAATAATGCTGATGCAATTACTGAGTTGACAAGAAACTTACCCAGAACTACGTCGGGTGCATCCTGGGCTGCTTCCGCGGTCACATGGTTGAGATGCCCTCTGCTCACCACTTGTGGAGTCCTTGGGGTTTGTGGTGCCCCACGGCCTTGACCTGCAGTCGGAGCTCTTGCTGGCGTAGTCCCCAGATTGAAACGAACTGGAGTCATTGCTGGGCGTTTCTGGGGACAGTTGCTGGCATAGTGCCCCATGTTCTTGCAGTTAAAGCACTGCACTCCTGCTGCTGAAGTCTTGTTCTGCGGGGGTTGGCCACCATTGTTTGCCCGGGGAGTTTGTGGATTTGGGCGGGGTCCTGAAAAGGGAGTCCTCGGCACGCTTGACTCTGAGAGCTGGTGATAGTGAGGTGCGTTGGGGCGGAATCGAGAGCTGCTTGCTCCTTGCTGGGCTTGAAACTTCCTCTTCCGATTTTCGTACAGCTGGCGCTGAGCATCTTCTTGGACAAAGGCTTTGTTCACTAGGTGCTGGAAGGTTGGGAAGTCATTGGATACCAGCTGCACCTTGAGATTGGGGTCAAGTCCCTGCGTGAACCTCCAAATCTTGGTCGCCTCTGAGGTGACCTCTTCAGATGCATACCTGGACAGTTGGGTGAACTTGTTCAGGTATTCGGAAACACTGAGGTTTCCCTGTTGTAGTTGGTAGAATTCTCTCTTCTTCATTCCATTATTCCCGTAGGAATATGGGCAGTGCGAAAAGCTTCGACAAACTCCTCCCAAGTGATGGCTTGTGCATTTTGATGGGCGGCGCGGTAGTTTTCCCACCAGTTGGCAGCCATTCCCTTGAGCTGGTGAGCAGCATACAGCACCTTTTCATTATCGTTGCACTGAGGTAGGACCAATTTTCTTTCCACATCCTTGATCCAATCATCTGCCTCCAAGGGATCCACTGATCCAGCAAAAGTGGGAGGTCGTGTCCTCATGAATTCTCCCAACTTAGACTGGGGTGCTTGGTTGGGTGCATGCTGGGCTGGCTGCACTTGGTTTTGTCCTAAAGCTTGAAGAAGCTGAAGTTGCATGGCCATCATTTGCTCCAAGTTGGGGGCCTGAGCAGGAGGTGGTGGAATGTTGTCCTCCGGCTGGTTGTTGGCGTCACGGCTGCTGCTAGGGTTGCTCCTCGTGTTCACCATCTGAAGCGGTTTAGGTTAGCAGAGGGTAAGAGGGAAATAGCAAAGGTAAGAGATTAGGGGAACTAAACCACATCCCAAGCCAACACACAAGAAAAAAACTAGCAACCACTTAGGGGAAAACTTTATTAAAATCAAGATAACTCCAAGGATGGCTGTACCACAAGTGCACATAGGCCTGGTACAGTCCATCTAGCACACCAAAACATAACAATAAGCGTTCTAAGGACGCGGACATTTTATTTGGGTACTACGGACTCCAAAAGACTACTAATCCTCTCCAAAGACGCGCTCCTCAGGGTCTTCTTCCGGGTCCTCTTCTGGATCCTCCTCCGGGTCTTCCTGGCGTTCTCTCACGTGGTGACGTGAACAGTCACACTCGGCCGAGGCACGGTTACGACTGGAGGCAGTCGACTGAGAACGAGAAGGAGAAGGCTTGCGCTTCTTGAGAGTAATGACAGGTGGCGGACTGGGGCGTCGCACCTTCTTGCGTGCTGTAAGTCTGATGTGGAGTCCTGAAAGTCGAGCTGGTGCCGGGTTGTTGGGGATGACGGCTGGTACTGGGGAAGACGGCGTGTAATCAACTACGGGTGTAGACAGCGCGTAGTCGGCTGCGGCCCGGAGACGTCCCAACTCAAACTCAGCTGCCTGGCTCTGGAGAAGCTGTGCGCGAAGCGTGTCGGAATGCTGGTAGCTGGAAGTGAGAAGCATCCTAAGTTGTCCAATCTCCTCCTGAGCTCTAGCATAAGTGACTGCCATTGCCTGGGTGAGCTGCACCTGATGTGACAGTCGAGGATCGTTAGCTGGAATATCAAAGGGATCTGGATACCTCTGTCCTACCCTGGGGTTGATGAAGAAGCAAAAGGGGGACTGATGTACAGCATCCTTGTGCAGGTGGCACAACTCGTCAATGGCGAGGCGTGCTGCGTCCTGGACAGCGTCGAAACAGCGGGACCGAGGGTGCTTGATGGGGTATGTGTGGGACTTGAATTCCTCTTCCCGTGCATACAGGAATACCTCCATCGTCCAAGAGTCTCGATCCAGGATCCGCGTCTTCCGACCCCTAAAGATGGGCGGCTGACGGTACTCCAAACACTGCATCAGCTGCCGGAGAAGGCTAGCGAATGCTCCAGCATCCTCTCCATGTGAGTAGTAGTCCCACGGGGCAGCGGAGGATGAACCAGCCATCTACAAAGTTGAGTGAAAGAAAAGATTAGTAAAAGTTTTAACAAATGGAGTTGGAGACAAGAACGAGATTCTAAGTAGGAAGAGAGTAGAAGCAAAGAAGCTTACACATTTTTAATATACTCTTTTTATAAATATAAGTCCTTATGGTTTGCCATTCCTAATCTAGGTCACGTCCTACAGTCAAATTGGCTCTGATACCATCTCTGTCGGGCCCCCGGATTACCAAACCCGGACCCTCTGTGTATTACAGCACTAGTCCCAGATCAAAGCTAGTGCACACAGTCAAACAGAATGGGAAACATCACCATCAACGATTTATTACAATAGATAAGAGTACTGACCACTGGGTCACCTTATTACATTGGAGGTTTCAAGACCTCGCACAATCAAACACAGCGGAAGCAAAGCGAAATTAAAGTAGACCCATCAAGATGCCACAGGCAGTTGACTGGGGAAGCGCGACCTAGTCCTCCGGAAAGAATCCATCGCAGCCACAAGCGAAGCAGTAGTCGTAGTCACCTTCTTGAGCTTCAACTTCCTCTGAGATTTTATTTTTAAGTGTAGCATATGAGTACATAAAGTACTCCGCAAGTCTTGGGAAAAATGCATAGATGCAAGGCTTAACAAAGGAAGGCTATATGGTTCTTTTGCACAAAGCAACATTTTAAAATTCAATTACTACTAATTATTTTCGAAGGCATCAAGTTAATAAAGTAAATGTTTTAACAGAATTAACTTTCTAGTGAAGGTTCCAACTACCAACACTAGCTAACCAATTACCACTGGTCAAGTTTTTAAACTGCGGGTTCCATCCACCCTCTCTGGCTCCATCTGCCAGGATTCCCTTCCGAGAGTTCCCTCCACCCTCGGAATACAAAACTTTTGATTTTAAAACAAAGCCAGAAATCTACCATGTGAATGCATTCCTTGCCCGCCCTTGACCGTGGGCACGGCTATTCGAATAGTTTTACACTCTGCAGAGGTTGTACAACTTTACCCACAAGAGATAAATTATCCTAAAGGTCAACACGCTTCCTTTGGCATGAGACCCAGATAAAATATCACAAAGCCTTTACCTTACTCTAATCTAGCTAGATACCACCCGCTGAGGTTTCACCGCAGAAGGGTTAAATCCGCCCAATCTGAAGTTCCCTCTTGCGCCATATGAGTACAGTAAATCCCTGTCCCTCACTGTGAATAACCAGTCCATCCCTGGCACCCACTTTCCACTGGTGGCACCTAAACTAGACTATCATAAGTTAGTCAGCTAGGTCGTACCCATATAGACTTGTGGTTGTACGGTTAATGCTCAGTCTGGACAAACACAAGCGTCGGTCCTTAATTGACTAGGGTGGAACATACGCTTAACAAGATCTCGTGCTAACTGCACCAAGCCAAACCAACCATCCACCCTAATCTAAACCATCTTTCACATTTTTATTTTATTTTAAAGGAAACAGTGGTAACTCCAATCACCACAACTTTGTAAACACAAGGGTTTCAACAGTAAATCATAATTTCCCAGTTTCAAAGTTCCAAGGGTATATATTTAGCATGACTAAGCATTATACTACCATACTATCATTGTCAAAGAATAAATAATAATCTCATTAATGAGACAAAGGAAGTTCTAGGGTGACAAGGGTACATGACAATCAATTCCAACGGAGGGCATAACAAGGTTGGATTAACTACTATCTTAAGATTTGAATTATCATTTTATGTAAATAGCAATGCATAACATTTAAAATAATTAAAACATTTCAAAATCATAGGTTCAAGATGATCAAAGGAGACTTGCCTTCTTGCAGGGTTTCTGGGTCTTCTTGCTGCTGTGAAGAGGGTTCGTTGACAACGTTGGAATCTACGCGAGAAAAGACGAGGCAACAAAACAAATAAATACAAATAAAATTCAAATAAAATCCAAAAAAAATTCAACAGAGGCCATAGTTGGATAGATTATGATTTTAGATGAATTTAGAAATTTGAATGGCTGGATTTGGAGTTAAAATGAGAAAGTTATGCTCATTTGAAAATCTCAGATTTGAATAAATCTAGAAATTCGGAAATTTCTGACAGGTGGGACCCACTGGAGAATTAAATTTTATTCTTTTATTTTTATCTCGGGAGACTGACAGGTGGGACCCACGGAACAGTATTCTCTACTGGTCACTGACATGTGGGACCCCTCTGTCAGTGACCTCATTTTCTTTGGTCACTGACAGGTGGGACCCACTGACATCTGGACCCACTTGACAGAGGCTGACGCAGACTGGTGGGGCCCAGGCGATAGTGGCCAGCGCAGACCGGCGGCCGCTGACGGGTGGGACCCACTTGTCAGCCCGGAAAATAAACGAAAAACTCAACCTCCGCGCGCGGAACTGAGGGCTCGAACGCGCGCCGAGGGAGTCGGGGGAGGGAAGAGCGAGCGGTGATAGCCAAGTGAGCGGGGAGGCTTTGCCTACCCATATAGGGCAATCAAGCCTTTTGAGTTACCTGCCGGAGGGGAGGCCGGGGAAGGTGGCCGGAGGCAGGGTCGTTGGCGGCGAGGGAGGGTCGGAGGGGTTCGGGTGACGCGTGAAATGCAATCCTTGAACGGAGGGGGTTCGGTTGGAGGGGTCGACGAGGTGCGGCGACGAGCGAAGAAGGCCGGCGACGAGGGGGAGGCGGAGCTGGCTCGGGTCCTCCGGTGCGACGGCGCTCCGGCGGCGGGGAGGGGCGGCTGAGGCGTCGGGGAGGACCGCACGGCCACGGGGGTGCTCGAGGTAGCGGCGGCGAGCTTCGGGGAAGACCGAGGCGACGGCGATTACTCACCGGAGCACTTACCGGACGCGCACGGGGAGCTTCTGGTGCGACGGCGCTCGGGGCTCAAAGGGAGAAGTGGAGGGCGCTGGGAGGTGGTGCGGGGAGAGGGGAGGCCGAGGGAGCTATTTATAGGGGCGGAGGAGGGGACACGGGCGTGCAATTGCTCGCCGGTGTGTCGGCCGGAAAAAGGAAGGAAAGGGGAGAAACGGGAAAGAGGGGGCGCCGATGGAAGGGGAGCCCGAGAGATCGGGGATTCGGTCGCGGCGGCGTCCGGGGCTTCCCAAAACCGAGGGGGCCGGGTAAGGCAAGGCGGGATCCGGCGCGGTCTCGGTCGGCCGGCGAAAAAGGAAAAGGGGGGGAAGGAAAGGAAGGCGCCGGCTCCGCGGGGACGACGGGTCTGACAGGCGGGGCCGGGTGGCAGCGGGAGAGAGGGCGTGCGCGGCTGACGGGCGGGGCCCGCGGGTCAGTGGGGTGAGGGCGGGAGTGAGAGCAGGTGGCTGGATGGCCCGCGCGGAGACTCGGCTCATCCGAGCCGTCCACGCGTCGGGCGCGGAGGAGGGGAAGGCGGGGCCGCCGGCTGACGGGCCGGGCCCGCTGGACAGCGAGGGAGAGGGAGGTGCGGCCGGGATCGGCCGAGCGGCGACGTGGGCGGATCTGGGCCGTCCACGCGTTGGCCGAAGGAAAAGATTTGGATTTTTAATTTCAGAAAATGCTAGAAATTTATTTAGGCCTCAGAAAAATATGAAAATACCTCCAAAAATTCCAGAAAAATTTACAAAAGCTCCTGGAGATATTTTGGACTTAATAAAATTATTTCCAACTACTGTTGATATTAAAATTTCATATTTTGAATTACTTTTTAAATTCTGAAAATAGTTTTTAAATTCCAGAAAAATCCAGAAAGGCAATTAAAAGCCAAGTAAAATCCAATTACCTTAAAATAATTAATTTGAATTTAAAATTTTCAAACAGCCAAATTTTGGGATGTGACAAATCCCGAGCCCGTCGTCGCCGCCGCCTCCCCGAGCCCTCGCCGGCTGCCTCCCCCAGCCCTCGCCGGCCGCCTCCCCGGACGAAGACGTCGCCGCAGCCTCCTCCTCCTCCGTCGCCGCCTCCCCGAGCCCGTCGCCTCCTCCTCCGTCGCCGCCTCCCCGAGCCCGTCGCCTCCTCCTCCTCCGTCGCCGCCGCCTCCCCGAGCCCGTCGCCTCCTCCTCCTCCGTCGTCGTCGTCGCCGCCTCCTCCTCCTCCTCCTCCTCCGTCGCCGCCGCCTCCTCCTCCTGCGTCCCTAAGGTCACCAAAACCGTAAGGTCATCAAATCCCTCCCCGAGCTTCATGCTTACTGTTAGTGTTTAGGGTTGATGCTTGATGCTTCATACTGTTATGGTTAGTTGCTTAGTACATATTTAGGGTTGATGCTTCATGCTTACTGTTAGTGTTTAGGGTTGATGCTTGATGCTTGGTACATATTACATTGGTACATTGTTTACTGCAGTAGCTTAATTAGTTTGCTATTTGGTACATATTACATTGGTACATTGTTTACTGCAGTAGCTTAATTAGTTTGCTATTTGGTACATACTACATTGGTACATTGTTTACTGCAGTTGCTTAGTTTACATTGTTACATATTACATTGCTTGTTGTGTTAGTATATAGTATATAGTATATAGTATATAGTACATAGTATATAGTTTGAAATCATTTGGGTCCCCCTTCCCTCTACTCCTCTCCTCCCTTCTCCCCCTTCCCTCTACTCCTCTCCTCTCTTCCTAACATTGAGCATCATGTATCACTTTTCTTGCTTCCTCATCTTATCATGTGCAACCCTACAATTTGAGAGCACAAATTAACCAATCAAGAAAGAGTATATGATCAAAGGGCATGAAGCAAGTAACACATTCTAGTGTATCCGGATAAAGAAATCTTGCGATTATTGCAAAAGATACATTGACCATTTGGGTGGAAAGAAATACATTGTGTCGTCAGGCTCATGACTGCCAATTTGAAGCATAGCATAGCATCCGAGGCACATCCAAGGCCTGCAGCTGTGTCTTGAAGAATGCCAAGAGCTGGTCTTCAGATGTGGCATTCCTCAAACTATAAATTATGAATCTTATTCTCATAACCCATATGAATACCAGCTCTTGGCATTCCTCAAGACACAGCAGCAGGCCTCGGATGTGCCTCGGATGCTATGCTATGCTTCGAATTGGCAGTCATGTGCCTGACGAAACAGTTGATCTTTCCACCCAAATGCTCCATGTATCTAGACAAAAAACAGCAAATGAAGCAAGTGACATACTATAGTGTTCCCGTTCAATGAACCGGATACACTAGTTTGTGTCATTTGCTTCATAGACCTTTGTTTAGGGACTTTGCTATTTGGTTTATAGTTTTAGCAACTAAAGTAGGTGCTAGGATAGGCACTTTGTTTAGAGACCTTGTAGTAATAGTATTACAAAATTCAAGGAAATTTTAGTACAGAAGTTCAAAAAAAAGAAATTCGCAGATTCTTCGGTGAGCAGCCGATATAGCCGACTTCTTCGGTGAGCGACTATCCATCTGCTTCTTCCCACTCCTTCTCTTCATCTCTGATCTCTGGATCACGTACGCCAGTAGCGATGATTCAGTTAGATGAATCATCGCTACTGGCGTACGTGATCCGGAGACCAGAGATGAAGAGAAGGAGTGGGAAGAAGCAGATGGATAGTCGCTCACCGAAGAAGTCGGCTGCTCACCGAAGAATCTGGAATGTCTTTTTTTTGCACTTTTGTAATAAAATTGACTTGAATTTTGCGGGAAAAAGAAGGACTTGATACATTGGTACATTGGTAAGATAGGCACATCACCCCCTCTCTATGTCCATATCACCCCCTCCCTTCTCCCCCTCCCCTCTACTCCTCTCTTGTCTTGCAATTCAATATGATTACTTTCTCATCTTATCTTAATAGACCCACAAAATGAGCAACATGTCACCCGCGCATTCTTCAACATCATCGCCGGAGGCGTCCGCTCCAACATCAAGACGCCAAGGAAGAGGGCTATCAAAGAAGCCTGAGGCCCGACAGATCATCACAGCGGTGAATGCATCTGGGGTCCCTATCCTTCCTCAAAAAGCAGTAAACGCATTCCGAACCATGGTCGGAGTAGTTGCACGAGAACGAATTGAGATCACATACAATTCGTGGAAGAACGTGCCTGACACTCGAAAACGTGAGCTGTGGATCGAAATTTTGACATCGTTCGAGTTCCCAGAAGAACACCTGGACGCTGTGCAACAACAAACCTACAAAGCGGCGTGCAAAGCATGGAAGAACTTCAAGAGCACGCTTGTCAAGAAATACGTGGAGACGGACGAAACGCCTGTTCATAAATACCCATTCCTGGAACCACAATGGGAAGAGTTCAAGGCGATGAAAACGACCGAAGATTTCAAAAGTACAAGTGTGGCGCACAAGGCCCTCCAGGCAAACAATACACACCCTCACAGACTTGGCACAGCTGGGTATGCGGGTAAAATCGCGTAGTGGATGAAGGAGGATGAGCTGGTAGCTGCACAGGACATCGCCCCGCCGTTTTCCAATATCCCGGATGACCGCGCTCGAAATTGGATTAGAGCAAGGTCATCTACAACGGCATCAGGGGACGTCACCTTTCGAAACCCTTCAGACCAGCAAGTGACCGAGCGCCTGGTAAGATATCGATCGAACTACGTAGCTTGTAATTACTCCACAACTTCGTACGAATTGAAATGACATGTCGTGCTCTTGCAGGAAGAGCTGAGTTTTCAATCTACCCTGGGATCATTCCAGGGAACAAGGGAGAATGATATGCTCTCCGTGGCCCTGGGAAACAAGGAGCACCCGGGCCGTACGAGAGGCCTTGGGCTTTACGTTCCTTGGAAACATGGTTTCCAAGATGACTCCGACATGTATCGGCGCAGGAAGAGAAACAAAGCCGAGCGTGACACACAGCTACGAGAAGAGATCAAGGAATCTCTTAGAGAGGAGCTATTAGCTCAGATGGCTGATGTAATCAGAGATGAGGTGCGGAAACAAACAGAAAGTCAGCAGGCCGCCACCGCCGCTCCTGTGCTAGCTAGCCCGCACAACCATCCGAGTAGCTGCGCGTCCAATCCGACGCAAACCCAGTCCAAATTTCCTGTGGACGACATCCTGGTAATAATTATTACCTCTCGAATGCTTGCTCCATTGGTAGGCCTATTCGAGTAGCTAATTTTGTATCGTTATGTAGGAGCCTACGACGTGCAGGCTCCAAGTGAGATATGGCTCCATTCCCTTGTACGCTGCTTGGGGCCAGGCATATTCGTCTGGTATCGGGGCCATGGTGCACGGTCAAGCTTTAGCGCCAGGCTTCGCAAAAGTTAATGTGGATGGTGTGTATGCCAATTTTGAGGTGGTCCCGCTACCGAAGCCCCCCAACGACGAGATCGTGAATCTAGGATAGGCCATTGGAACATTCATCCAGTGGCCAAAAACCGACATCTCCCTGGAGGCTTCTTCACAGGTGGCAGGACCAGAAGTGCAGTGCGAACCACAACAACTTGGTTTCCTGGACCCACGCTTGGTCGCCATTGATACCATCATCGAGAATGCATCCTTCGTCGAGGACTATATTACAAAAGCACTGCTGGCTCACCAAGATAAGGAATTTGTTCTTATGCCATACAATGAGAAATTCCATTGAATTTTAATTGTAATTATACCAAAATGGAACAAGGCTATATACCTTGATTCTCTAAGTAAGAACAAATCCAAGTACACAGCTATCACCCGAATACTCGATAGGTACGTACATTGTACATTGTACTCTTTCTTTCCTTCCGAATAACTAATCTAGCTTTTTCAAATAACGAAGGTCGTTCACCACATACGTTCAACAAACACGTGACTCGACGACAGGGGCCAAGGCCTTGAAACATGATCGCAAGTTTCGGGTATTCGCTAGCTACACATTAATTAATCATATACAACACATAGTAGTAATGCCACTTGATTTAACACATTATATTTTTTGCAGTGCCACCAGCAGGAGCCGGGCAACACGTGTGGATACTACGTGTGCCACCATATGAGACTACTTCTCGATTCCACCAAGATCACTAATTCTAAGGTTTGTCAATCTTCCCACATTTATTTCATACATGTCAGTTTTATATATGCGCGCGTTGATATTCCTATCGACAGGCTGCGTCCATCTCTACATCTGCATTGACACAGCCGGATTTTGCAAAAATTCGAGGAGAGCTCATTTGGTTTTTGTGGTCAAAAGTCGTAAGATCAGATGGAGAGTTCCACTGCCCAGAATGATTTTTTATTGTAATTCTAAGTGCAAATACAGTGTAGATCTTTTACAATTGTGTATTTGTTAATGGATATTTTATTTCAACTCAATGAATTGATTTGCGAAATGGATGTTTTATGTTTGTGAAATGAAGTGCGTTGTCAATTGGATGTTTTATGTCTGTGAAATGTATCTGAAAGGAAACGAGATGTGTGAATTGTATATTTTTTGTCTGTGATTATCTGCTTGTTTCAAAGGGCATGGCTAGCATTTCCTGAGGCTAGCTATAAACAGAAATAGATTCTGCTGGGGGGGAGGAGTATCACAGACGGTTTTTCATTAAAAACCGTCTGTGATTATGCGATATCACAGACGGTTTTTAATTAAAAATCGTCTATGATTATCCGATATCACAGACGGTTTTTAATTAAAAACCTTCTGTGATATCGCATAATCACAGACGGTTCGAAAACCGTCTGTGATAACTTGGATTATCACTGACCCATAATTTCAGACGGTTCAGTAAACCGTCTGTGATGACGTTTCTGAACCGTCTGTAATGTGGATTTCTGTAGTAGTGATTGGCCGGTATTAGTCAGAATTTCAAAGCAATTCTGTCCGGAATGTCTGGGATTGGCCGGTATTGAGGCCGGTATTGAGTTTATATCGAGCTCGAGCCTAGCCAACTAGGCTCACTCGAACTCGGCTCATTTACATCCCTACTTTAGAGCATGTACACTGTGGATGCTAAGGACATGTCGAGTGATGGAAGGATGTGTGGGGAGACCAGGAGAGGAAGAGAATTGTGCAAGGAGAGAGAAGGGGGTGATGCAGGGGTGCCCGATCTTCTCGATGTAGAACCTTGAATAACTCATGCAACCTGATAAGTCTGTAATACGGTTTTCTGTAGTAGTGATGAGATAGTAACTTTGACATCTATAAGTCAATCGATGATAACTTTATGTTTAGAAAATAGTAACTTGATGTATTATCGATGATAATTTTATTTTAAGAGATAGTAGCTTGACTTGCATGTATGCATGCAGCAGGAGAGAGAAGAAAATAAATACACTTGATTTATGATTTTTTGTCTTATTTACAAGCTAAAAAGATATAATAACTCTTTCACGAAAAGTCCAATCTACTATCCATTTGCACTATTGTATTCGAAATTACGAGCTTAACAAAACAAGATCCACGTTGAATATGTTTTGACGCTGTAAAATTTGTGTCATATAAAATTACTAGCAGCACAACTATATCCCAAACCTGATATTTTGATTTCTGTCAAGCCCAAAATCAAACCAGCCAGCCAGTACGTCCCACTCGACATATTATAATGAAACTACTAGAGAGTAGGATAATGATTTCGTAGTGAACAACAGATGTAACCAGTGTTAAGAGACTAGATTTATGTCACTTATAGTACACAAGTGACATCGTCAAAAGGAAGATGCATGCATGGAGTAGAGAAGGCAAGCAGGGAGGGGAGCAAACATGCAGCATGGCCATATCAGGTAGAATTGTCCACTGGCCCATATTCGCTTGCAGCCACAGACAAGGACATCATGAGTTCATGCCCACCACACCAGCTTCTCGATATAGATACCATCAAGAAGAACCTCGAGACCTCTGCGACAGGGAAACGGCCGGCATGCATGCTTGGCTGTTTTATAACGAAAGTGCCCCGGGCCATAGCTTTTGTGGCAAGTTCTGGGACCAAACAACCCCGGTAACCTCCAGGTCACATTTTTTAACCATTGGATCAAATTTAGAATCAGACACACAAACGTCTCAAAAGCTGATCCAAAGATCAGAAAAATCGACTTGGATATACCGAAGAAATCAACCAAGTTACAAATAGCGAAACCAGTGAGTTGTCCATTACAAATTATAAAAAAAAAACATATAAGGTGCAAGACCAGATACAAAAGTTCCAGACATTTATATCGATGTACCAATCTAGGCGCAAATAGGATCAGGATTGACGCTTAGTTATTATCGCGGCCAAAAATGGCAGACGCATGCATGCATGCATGCATGCAGTGCAGCTGGCTGGCTAGCTGTTGGCCCTGAACTCCATGCCCTCGACGATGATGCCGCTCTTCTTGATGCGGACGTCCTCGTCGCGGATATCCACGATGACCGCCTTCTCGCTGAGCATTTCGCCATGGTTGGCAAACTCCCCCAGCCTGAGCTCCATCCAGCCGTCGCCCCTCGCGACAGGGTAGGTGACGTCGTCGGCTCCTCCAGCGCGCGCTTCAGGGTCGAGGCTAACCCTGCTGGTGGCGACCACCCTCTCGCCGTAGAGCCTGATCGACGACGTCTGCCCGCTTTCCAGGCCGGAGACGCCGCCCGCCACCAGCTTGTACACGAGGTAAGCCGCGTAGCCTGTGCCTGCAGACAGGTCCTTGGGTGCCACCTCCCCACTGACGACGAACCAGTACACTTCCAGGAGCTCCGCGCATTCGGCAAACCTTGTCAAGGAACTGGTATTTAATTCACACAGTCTGTGCAAGCAATCAAGAATCTGATTTTGTTGATCTGACAGTTTTAATTTGCTGGTCTGCAAGCAAACCTGGATGAGTCGGGGAGCGAAATCCATCTCCAGTTCCGGGGCGTATCTCCCCAGTTGATCTGTAGTGACCTCGATGGTAGCATGCACCGCTTGGCCCCGGTAGTCCCTGAATTCTCTCTCTGCATTCATGCATGCGTTCATGAACCAAATTCAGGCTGCGTTTAAGTGCCAAAACGACAAGTAGTTTGGACAGGGGCAGGCAGCGCTACCCACCTGATCGAGGGCTGCGCCTCCTGTTCCCTTAGCCGATGCTGGCAACGGTAACACTCTCGACCTCTCTGGAGAAGTGCTTACGCCACTTGCGTCGACAGCTTCTCCAAGCCTTCGGATGATATCTCCTGTAACAGGCCTGTTCTCTGGTTTATGCTCTGTGCAGCTTGTTGATATCTCGATGCATGCTTTTACTTGCTGGTAACCTATTTCCAGTGGCGTGTGCCTCTGCGAAGCCTCCGATTCCAGCCTACACCTCCAAATTCCGAGTGCCTGTTGATTTGCAAAACAAATTGGGAAATGTTCAGATAATTTGAAACAAAAATTAAGGTCACGTCCCGGAAACACAAAGTAAAATCACTGGTGTAGCTAGTGTCGTGCATTATTTCTCCTTACATTTTCAGTCATCGGCTCTGCCGTATGCCCTGATCCTGTTAGCATCTGCATGATTATAACACCCAAACTGTATATGTCTGACTTGATTGTGATTGATCCGTGGAACATGTATTCTGGTGCCATGTATCCCCTATATAAAAATTATTGAACAAAGCCGATGATGCCAGCCAGACCGAACTATATATGGAGCTCTCAAGAAATAGTACTGAGCTTACCTGGATCCACGTATCTTTTGAGTGACAGTTCGGCTTTTTTCGACACCCAGGAGCCTTGACAAACCAAAATCCGTAATTTTGGGCACCATGTCATCATCAAGTAGTATGTTGTCTGGTTTGAGATCTAAATGGATTATGTGTTTCTCATGAAGATGGTGCAAACCCTGACACATTCCTTTGACTATTTGATAGCACACATGCCATGGAAGCCCACAAGGCTCGCCTGTAGGAGTAAAAATATAGCACACGGGAAATGAGCGTGAAATCAACAAAAGCAGTGCATATGTTTTAGGTCACGGATAAACCACCGAAGTAAAAATATGACAGGAAGAAGCTTCTGGCTCACAATATCATATATACCGTACCAGTGATGAGATGCCTGAGAAGGCTTCCATTGTGCATATACTCGAAGCAAAGCAACCTTTTCTGTGATTCTGCCAAAATGCTCTTCGCCTCTTGCCATACCACTTCCCAATGTGATTCAGCACAGTAGCCTACGAACCCAACTATATTGCGGTGCTTAACCCTCACCAGACAATCAACCTCACGTTCAAATGTTTTGTCTTCGATTTCAGAAAAGGAGCCAAGCAACTTCACAGCAATGAAGCTGTCTCCCAGCAGTGCCTGTATGTTTTTAGCTTCGCTTGTTACGTATTATTAAGATGGGAATTTAATTAGGTGAGCTAGCTACTGCAAGATCTGAAACACCAAGAATAGAATTGGTCCTACGAACCTTGTAAACCACTCCGTACGCGCCACTACCGATCACCTGCTCCTCGGAGAAATTATTTGTGATGGCTTTCAAAAGTGATAGCTCAAGCCTCAAAGGCTCCGCGATTTCATCATCACATAACAGGTCTTCCAGAGTATGATGCGTACGAGCTTCAGCGGCCATTTCCAATCACTTGGTACCCTTCCAAAACAAATCCAGAGTATATTGTTTTACACAAAAAAAAAAGATTAGGAGCATCGTCAAAGGAAATTAAATCTGTAGTGGACATCGCCAAAAGGTCCATGAGGCACATACTTAGCTAGGCTAAATGGGAAGGACATAAATAGCAATGCACCCTCAGAGAGAGAGAGAGAGAGAGAGAGACATGGCCATTTGACCCAACAAATAGCCACCCCTGCAACAGAAGCCACACTCCTAGCATTATCCTTTCCTTCCCTCTTACCCACGGCAAGAGCAAAGCCAAGAGAGCACAAGGCTGCACCACCACCATAGCCCAAAGCCCCAAAGACCAGAGCCACCATAGAGAAAAACAGTGAGGAAGACAAGGCTGGAGAAGAGCTAGGGAAGGAGGAGAAGATGAAGGAGAGGAGCCAGGACTGCGACAGCAAGCCAGTCAAGAGGAAGAAAAGAAGAAGAGGGAGCAAGGAGGAGAGGAGGCCCAACCATTGTGCGCCCTTGGATGGCAGTGCATGCTTCTCGGTGCATGCACTCCACCAAGTCCTGACACAGTGGCCACCATGAGCCTTCCCAACCGTGCGACTAGAGCAAGGCAAAAGTAGTAGCTAGATCAAAAACATAGTAGTAAAGAGGGGGAAGAGTGAACCAGTGCCGCCCCTAGGGCTCATGGTGGCGGCGGACGGAGGCATAATGGCCAGAGGTCAACGCCGTGGTGGTGACGTCACAACGGAGGTGGAGCGGCTGGTGGTGCAGGAGGCGTCGGGCTCCCGATTAGCTACATGTTGTGGCTGGTGAGCCCGAGGGAGGGACCGAGTCAGGGTGGCGGCCGACGATGACGGGTGGTGGTGTAGGCACTGAGCCCTGAGGGCAACGGCCAAAGGCCGTGCTGATCGAGCGGCGGAGCCAAGCGCCTTGCCACCCCATGCACTCATTGGAGGTGGTGGATCCGGTCCAGGTTGGCTAGATCCGAGGCAAAGAGTGGGGACGAAGAGCCGGATTCGAGCTTTCGGCCGACATGCCATGGCCGATGAGCCCGGCGACGGCGGTGTCAACCAAACGAGAGGGATAAGGGGGTAGGTGAGTGGGGGCGCATGAGAGGCAGATGGCGGCAAGCTCAGGGCCGCGCGAGCCCCGAGCTTGGCCATGAGCAGCTACGTCACCTGGAAGAGCACTCGAGCGCAGTCGCGTGAGAAAGAGCAAGAAATGGGGGAGTGGATGAGGCCAGTTCAGCCGAATCGGATAAAGGGAAGGAAAAGAAAAGAGAAAGAGAGAGAAAGAAGAAGAAAAGGAGAGAAGAAAAGGAAAGGAAAGAAAAGAAAAGAGGAGAAAAAGAAAAGAAAAATGGAGGTTTGGTACCTAGTTTTACTACTAAAAGGGAGGGCACGCGAGAGCAGAGTAACACACCCGGAGGCAACAATCTAGAGCTTGTCAAGGTGACTTGTTCTTTTTTGGTAGTTTTTTGCTAGGTGCACCAAGGGATGCTACCACGAAGCTCCAAGCTTTATTTGTTTCTCGTACACACATGTGTACCAAGGAATTCCCACGTTCTTGCGAGGTACATGTAAGGAATCATACAAGATATCTTTTAGCAACCTCAACATGGCGATTTTGACTCGTCTTGGCTCTTTTCTGTGACTTAACTATGACTTAGTGTCAACCCATGCCATACTGAGCATTGATCTGCACTCTACCTCAGCGACTATTCCAGTGCTAGTTCCACTAGCACCATCACCTGCGTTGCCCTACGCCATCTCCATTGACAATCTTCTACCTCATTCAATCATCATTTGTCATCAATAAACCATCTTGTCAACTTTGTTGTTTTAATTGCTTTTGTTGGAGATGGAATTCATTACAAATTAGGTCGTTGTGCCTATTATATGTGGTATCTATGCGGGATAAATCTCTGCCAATTTTTTTGATGATCTGCCATCTTCTATGGGTTACTGCGCTAAAATGCACTACCGCATATGTGGAGTCTAAAGTGGAGTTGTAAACTTTCAACATCATTGTTATTGAGTTAATTTGGGCTATGTTTGATTGAGGAGACTTCAAAAAACAATGCAGTTGTGGGAACAATTGAATTTTGTGTTTCATTCATGGTTGTGGATATGTTGCAATTTGAATCGCTTGCGCGACCATTATGGTAATATCAATTCTTAGAAATTTGATGACACTGATGGTAGCTAGCATGATACTCTCTAGAGTTTTGCTATTTGAAAGTGAAGGTTTTGCTCCAATTCTAGTTTGAGATGAAAGATTTAAGTGCAAGAAGAAGTTTATTTTGTGTGGATACTATAATGTTGTCCAGTTGTCATAACTCGATACGAGGAATTTACTACACTTCTACTCTATTGATGGCACGAGAGTTTCTTTCATCCAAATAGTTTTACAGGAGCAATTCTAACCATGTCATGGATTTCTCAGTTTCTTTTTAGCTGGCGGTTTGATGTACATAACGGCCGCACATGAAAATTGCCCTTTCAATGAGTGTTGTTTGTCGAGTTATATGTTCTAGATGGAGCATGTTACATTCTACAAAATGAGTTCTTCGCTATTTATTCAGTGCCACAGGTGATATTCTGGCTTATGCCATTTTAATGATTAAGCATTTGTTTCAGGAGATTGCATATACTCAGGCTTTGCTATGATTATGAATTGATGAAGTCCCATAATTGTTCATATGCTTTGTTGATAGCTGTGTGTTTGAACCTGCTACTAATTTGCTCAATTTTGCTTCATGAGAAGTATTTGGATAAGACTGTTCCAGTCTTAATCATTGACATTAGTCTTGTCAATATTTTACTATCGAACTTACGTATGATTATTTGGATTCGAGGGATCCCTCAAAGATCTGACCATACAGAGAAAGACACAGGGATTTTATACAGATTTAGGCTTTCTCCGGAGAGAATAACAACCCTACTCATATGTGATTGTATTGTGTCTATAGATTACAATCAAGAGAATGACTATTGTTTACACTTCTTGATCTTCTATCGCCTCTGTACCTTTTCTTCCTAACGTTAGCCCTTATATAATGCAAGAAGAGGTGGCGGCTACTCCATGCCAAGAGATGTCTTAACATTCCAAGTGAGTAACCATCGTGGAAGTTATTGTCAGCAACATGATGTCTCTTCGCAATCAGGTGGTTATTGTCAGGAGTAAGGAGAAGTTATGCGCAGTTATTCCAGAGAACAATTACATGCATTAACTATTTTGTCAGACAAATACGATCGCAATGTACCAGCTTGTCATAGACAAGCTGGTCAAAGTCAGGTTGATCATAGAAGAGTTTAAAACCACGAGGTCTCGTGGTTGTAGAATGACTTACGACTATATCATGCTCGTAGAAAATATTTACGATCATGAAGTGGTCGTGAAAAGGCTTACGACCAAGAAGTGATCACAGAAAGGCTTATGACCACCTGATTAAGTCTCTCCTTTGCGAATAAGGGGTATACTTAAGGAGTATAATGATATAATAATATTATTATTTATAGATAAATAATAATTTAAGGATTATTATATCCTCGTCATCTAGCCCCTAACTTCAAGTGAAAATAACATACTTGAGAAAGAGAGGTTGTAGATGAGTGAAGATCAAAAGCAAAGCCTTTTCAATTTCATTCGACCAGAAGTAGATATGGCCAAGAAGATAATTTCACTTGAGTTGTAAAGACACATCGGTTTTCGAACAAAGGAATTTAAGAATTCCAATCGACTCTCACCGATCTGTTCATTAAAGCGGTTCCCGAAGAGGTTGTAACCATTGAGTTCTCAAGATTAGTAACTGATTCATGCGGCTATGAAAACTTACCGTAGGATAACCTTTGGGGTTATTACTTTCCCTTCAATTCCACTGCTCTTCGAGTTTTTTGCGCCAACCAAGTCATCTTCTTCCTTCGATTTCCTCCAAATCCAAACTAACCTCTAAGAGAAAATGGCTAAGTCCTCTTCTGTTTGGGCGGTATATCGGAGATGGATGCTGCCAAGTTGAAGGCATTGGTTGACATTGAGAAGATTCCTCAAATGAAATTCGTCAAGTAGATTGAAGCTGCTGGACAGTACTGGCCATTAGGGGAGATTAGGCAAATTCTGGTATTCTAGCCTACTATGAGTGTGGCCTTCAACTACCCGCTCATCTCTTTCTCACACTCGTACTCAATCATTTTAGGGTGGAATTAGTGTATCTAGTTTTCAATTCCATCACCATGCTAAGTGTGTTTGTGTACTTGTGTGAAGCCTATCTGGAATTCCTTCGGACCCGGAGTTCTTTTGCTACTACTATGAAATGAGCAAACATATCAGAATCACTAGGAGCTGTGGTCTGAAGCTTCATGACGGCAAGATGGAGGAGTACATCTAGATGTTCACTCAGTCGTCATCGCCAAATTAGAAAAAGAAATGGTCCTACTGAAAAACAACCAGTGAAGACAGGGTTTTTTTTTTGTGAGGGAGGATGCAAAGAAAAATCTTTCCTAGAATTCGGACCCCAAGGACTTTACTAAGATAACCCCTATATTCAAAGGCTTGAGAGAAAAGAGACTTATCGGTTGATATGTGACGAAGAATTTTATCACTCGTATTAGCTCCGTGAAGAAACAAGCTCATCCTACGGAACGACCATAACCAGTGCAGCCGTGGAGCTTTTCGCTCCTTTGGTCTACATACTATATATACTCCAATTCACACATTTGTTTTTCTTTGCCCAGTTGGGCGGTGGAAAGATATTGTGAGATTGTATTTTGGTATGGACAAGATCGAGGACCGGGTTATACGAGCTAGCTAGGGCTGGTCTACCTTGTTACGATTTCTAACTTAACGACGAAAAGTATGTAAAGTGTTTGTCCGATGACGTACATGTGATCGAGGGCTACCTAGATGATGGGGACGCCACTCAAGAAACAAGTCCTTTTCCCCTCCGGAGAAGAGATTGAACTTTAGAGAAGAACACAATATAGGTGCATGGAAAGACCGATCGAAAGATGCCTAAAAATTTTCGAGGGTGGCCCAATAATCCATAAAGCTCTTTCATTTTATTTTTGTACAAGTTTTCATGTTGATTTGGTGCTCTAATTAACCACAATATTTTTCAAGTTTTAACCAAGATATCCGCTTTAACTAGACATGCATGTACATCTGTATTTGATATCTCGTGCTCAAATCCTCAACAACGCATAGCTAGCTCACGCGCATGAAGAAAGAAATGATGTGCAAAGAAAATAAGGATCAAGATTGACACAAAAGATCGTTGGAGTCAAGTAGGCATTCGATCGCCCAATAATAGAAACCATAGAACAGGCAGTATATATATATGGTGCATGTTTAAAGCTCTTGCTTCTACGTACTGCAAATTAAGACATGGACTGGACGTACGCACCTGTTAACAACCGGCCGGCGGCGAGGGCAGGATAGAGGAAACTGGCCGGACTACTGGAAGCAGAAGCGAAGATGCACGCAACAACGCAATACATGCGCCCTTTGGTTTCAGCGGTCGTCCAACGGGCTGAGTCCTCATCATATAAGCTCGCTCGATCTGCCACAGGCCCACCGATGGACTAGCTAGGATATATAACGTACACAATAGTCATACTAGCTAGCTAGATATAAAGGCCAGACACGACTGTGTCACCAAACCTTATTGAATACTTTTCCAGTCTTGCGATTGATCGAGATAGCTATGGTTTGAAATAATTAAGGAAATCACACAGTATCGTCTTAGGTACCTGCTTACGTGGAGTACAAGAATAATTAAGATCTAAAGAGACGTTCAATTTCCGTACCAACAACAAGTCAACAATTATTAAACAACTAAAATGCTATTTAGTTAGAATGTTTTTTGGGCGGTGTTAAATTTGTTTTTCTAATATCTGAGGTATAATCACTTTCTAACTATGTAATCATCTTTGATTTTTTTCCCCCACTTGCGCAATCTTTTACTTCTTATTTCCACTTGTAGGAAAAAAAAGTGTCTCTACGGTGGTGTAATACCCTTAAAAAAAGGTGGTGTAAATATATTAATATCAATGTCACACATGCAGACGAAAGAAAACATTGCCACACATGTTATAAAATCTTCACCAGATTATAAATGACTAGTTAGAGACCCGTAAGTTGTAACGGAGTCATAAAAATGGTAAGACGGAACTTACTGCCTAGCCAACTTCACACATCAAATATTAGAGAGTAAGCGACATAGAGAGACGAGTGGTCAGAATCTGGTGAAGATTTCAATTGCCACACATGTTATAAAATCTTCACCAGATCGATTATAAATGATAAAGACATGTCATGATATCTGAGACTATGCAACCGGAGTTGCAGTTCAACATGAAGAAGCTAGGTAAACACATGTCAGGATGTCCATCCAGTGTAACGCATGCATGCAAACGTCGCAAATCAACTTCACATGGAGATCGACTAGCAGCCTTGCTCCAAACATGGGCGCCTTGCTCCACCACAGCCGCGACATGCTCTGCAGTCCGACGCGAAGACGGTGTGACTAGCCACAACCATCCTTCATCGACGATTCCTTGTGAAACTGCTTGCCACCACTTCTTGTATGTCCCTTTAATAGCAATGTCTACTCGTTACGGGGATGAAACCCCTTCAGTAACCCCTCATGCACCTTAAGGGAACCGATGATCACCTCGATCTTCTTTGACTCCAAATACGAGGAGTACATGAGTGTGGTGATGATGGGTACGAACTTTTCTGGTAGCATGTACATGTATACCTTTATTACCATAGATTTCTCCATCTTATCGCCAAAAGAGACCAACTCTAGTATCCATAACAAATACTTCTAAATACAAAACAAACTCTGCAAAATAAACAGATCCTACCAAAAAAACAAGATTAATTCCATCAGAGCACCAATTATCTATTCTAGCGAACACAATTGATCACACAATCTGCTGCAATAAACAGTTTTTTTCCTGTTCTGCTTCGTCTATTTACAGTAATATTTTTATCTCATCATGATTTTTTGTAGTTTCAGTTTGCACAAAGCACAATTTACTTTTGCAATTGCAGGGAAAGGACTATTGGGGCCTCTCAATGCTTGGCGTGGCACGGTGCACTACTACAAATCAGACTATATTAGACGTCTCATCACAGACGTTTACGATAACCGTCAGTATTATAATTATCATAGACAGTTTTACAACTATGACCGTCTATGTGTGTAACGATGGCTAGAACCATTTGTGATATATAACTATCACAGATGGTTCCTAGTAAGAACTGTCTATGAAACTATCACATGCGATTAGATTTAAAAGCCGTCCGTGATGTCTCCCATTATCACAAATGGCTTTTAATTAGAACTGTCTATGAAATATTACAGACGGTTTTTATTTACCACCGTCTGTGTTCTGTTGTTGTCCTTTGTCATATGAACTACAAAAGCTACTGAGCTGGAACAGATAAGTAGGAATTTGACATACATACGATTCAGCTTTATGCAATATTTTTTTATTTATATTTACCAAATAGTGTGACCAATCACTTTTACAAAAGACAAATTCAAGTAAAAAAGAGATTCACATATCTTGATCTTCTGGGCTCATATACTTCCTCTTCTACTTTTGGAGTTAAATGATCAGTAGCTGCGTCCTCGAATGCCGTAAAGATTGTTCTTACCCTCTCCACTTCCTCCTCTAGCCTAAGCAAATCATTAGCATGGCCTATAATCTCAAAGCGGATGTCATGATAAGCTTTCTTAGAATCGACCACTTCTACTTGATCGGCAAGTTTATCCATATGTCTCTCCACTGTTGCAAGAGTTTCTTCCACTTTACGTACATAGAAGAGAAGAACGAGGCTGAGAGTGGCTTTCCTTTCCTAAGTGGCAAACAGACACCTCCGTCGACAACGGATGATGAGGTCCGACTGACGGATGGAAGCAACTCGAGGAATGAGAGTAGGGCGTGAGCGGAGGAGCTGCTCCAGACATAAGTTGTCGGCCACTTGTGTAGGGTTGCAGCCGAACAACTTATGATGGATAGATGAGAGGAATGAGATCAAAAGAATAGTAGATGCCATTATTGAGAAATCTGGTGAAGAAGATGAGGGAGATGATTGTTTAGAAGAGATTGAGTTTGTGGTATTAAGGAATTGTATAACGCACTACATACAAAGCCAGAACCGTGTGGAAGTATGCATTGGAATATTAACAGGCAGGAGTATAGCATGCATTTTTAAGCGTTATCATAGATGGTTCGTATATCAATCCGTCTCTGATACGTGCCATTATCACAGATTGTTCGTATATCAAACCGTATCTGATATGTGCCATTATCACAGATGCTTTTTTACTAGAACCATAGGTGATAATGCCACGACACTGATCAGTGGCATCTCCCCCAAGATCTTGATCTCACCCGTCCATTCTCTCCTCATCAAACGGTAGGCACCGGTTTCTCCCACCTCTCGCCAAATACTCCCCCTCTCTCTTTCCCCCAATCACTCCAAGAACGCATGTGTAACATCCCGAAAATTTAAATTTGAAAATGTGAAGCTCTTGAATTATTTTTGCAATATATTCTATTTAAGATTGGATTTTATGGTGCTTTTCTGAATTTTGGTTGAGGTTCCAAAAATTGAAGAAATTCATAAAAGACAAAGACAAACATTAGTAATGCCAAAAAGGGAATATGCAAATAATAGAAATTTAAAATTTTAAATACAAATCTGAAAAGATGATCCAATATAAGAAGGGAGAAATTTGGAATAGAATGTAAGAATCCATTTTGGGCGTAGTAGGGCAAATGACAATAAAAGTAAAAGAGGGAAATATAAATCCAAATGAATATTTATATGGAAGTATTTAGATATACATATAAATATACCTACAAAATTGTGCACATGCAGGGATTAATTCAGTAGTAAGGAGATATGAATATGAAAATTATGTGAGCTAGCAAAAATGAATAAGATATAAATGCTATATACACAAAAATACATAACAAATAAATAAATTAAGAGAGAGAGAGAGAGAGAGATGAAGTCAGGACGGCCAAAACGGCCCGGCCCAACTCCACCTCCCCCTCCTCTCTCCTCCCGCCTCGGCCGGCTGCAGCCCAACCTACCACTCCACCTCTTCCACCCACTGCCACGCGGGCCTGCCCCGCCCGCAATCCGTCTTCTTCTTCCCCCCCGGTCTCCTTTCTGCTCCACTCAGCGCCCGCTCTCCCCGTGGCGCCCATGCAATCGCCGACGCCAGCTGTCCCCATGACTTTCCCCGGCCTCCCCGAGCCGTCCCATCGCCCCCGCCTGGCGTTACCCCGTCGCACACCACTCGGTGCCGCCGCCACGGTTTACCCAGCCCTGTCGCCTTGCTCGGCCACGCGGCACAATGTCCCTATCGCTCGGTGCAAAGCTGCTATGCAGACGTTGAGATGTCACGCAAAGCTGCACCGCTGTCTGCCACTGCCGCTTGCTCCCGACAAGACCGCACGGGCAGTCCCCCGTTGCCAGCACCGCCCGGCCGCCTATAAGAACCGCCGAAGACCCCCACGGACTCCCCACACTCCACTCTTCCTCCTCCTGCGAGCAATCAAGCCATCGTGCCCTCTCCTCCACCGGCGCCACCCTTCTTCCCCACGGCCAGCCACCGAGCTCCCCGACGAATCCCGCCAAGACAGCTCGATTCCCCTCTCCCGAACCACCCTCAGAGCGTCGCGAAGCTACTCCCGGCCTCACCAGAGCTTCTCCTTGGCCGTACCCCGCCGGCGACGAGCTCCCTTCCCCGCTCACCGCCGCCGCACGCCGCCGGCCCTCTCCGGAGCTTCTCGGTCCTCGTCGGCATCCCCTCAATGCAAGAAACGCGTTTTTGCCGTCGCCCACTCCCCTCCGACCACCCCTCGTCGGCGACGCCACCGGCCGTACCCGCCCCAAGCTTCCTCTGTTTCCAGCGCTGCACCCTCAGCTCAATTAAGTTTCCTACCTCCGATCCATCAGGTAACACCCGAGATCGACTGGCTATCTGCGTGCGCGTTCACTCCGGCGACCCGAGTTCGATTCCCTGTGCCGCAATATTAGTTGTAGGTTTTAAACCTTTTGCTAGCACATCCAGTGAAGGAAAAAGTAATTAAAAATCCGAAAATAATTAATAAACATGCTAAAAATTTATTAGAATATAAATGACCTTATTTAGTGTTCAGACATAGATTAATTAATGCTAATGATGCCTAATTAATGGTTAATAGATTGTCATAAATGCTAATACCAGTTTATTATTTAAAACATCTCACTGACATGTGGGCCATACCTCCTAAATAGGCACAGAACTAACCCCACATGTCACTGGCACAGAGAAATGAGAATAAAAATAAAAGAAAAACTTAAAATAGACAGTGGGGCCCACCTGTCAGAGTTTTAATATTTTCCAGATTTAATTGGACTGAGAACTTTAAATGG
The DNA here is from genome assembly GCA_017311315.1 of Dendrocalamus latiflorus. Taxonomy (NCBI): domain Eukaryota; kingdom Viridiplantae; phylum Streptophyta; class Magnoliopsida; order Poales; family Poaceae; genus Dendrocalamus; species Dendrocalamus latiflorus. The sequence goes on from CM029674.1 coordinate 25,345,893, forward strand.
GCATAACTTATTCATTTTAACTCTAAATTGAATGAAACAAATTTCTAAATTCATCTAAATTCAAGATCTGTCCAATAGAACCGAAACCAAAATTTTTGAAGCTCATCTGAATTTTTGGTGTAAATTTGTTTGGTTTGCTGATTTTTTATCCAAAATTTCGCGCACGTAAAACTAGCATACGAAGCCCAGGAGGAAGAAGCCGAAGCCAATCTCGACAGTCAAGACCAAGACACCGGAGATCAAGGTGAGTTAATAGTTTGATCATGTTGAGCCTACATTTTCTGCAAATTACTTTGGTGTAAATTATCAAATTGCATGATGTTGTTTTATATGCAAATATACATTTAATTTAAGATTCTAGTTATATGCCCATTGTAATTTGATTAATATTACACCTCCTTTGGAATATTTGATTATGTGAACCTTGTCACCCTAGTAAAATTATAATGGTAACTTTTGAAAATAAGTCCGTAATTATACGCCATATTTAGTACTGCTTAGATACTCGGTGGCGCTGAAATGCCCCAAGCATTATTATCATTTTTAATCATGAGAAACTGGTTTGGGAAGTCATGGTGGTAATGACTAGTATATTTTGACATGATTATGTTATGCTCCCAAAATCCCCAACTTGCTTAAATATCTGGGCGGATGTTATGTGGGCTGGTGTGTGGTGTAGTGGAAGCACAAAATGGATAGTGGTAGAACCGCCCAGATACCACTAAGGACTGAATCTTGTCTTGACCTCCTGTGTAAAACAGTACAACCACAAGTCTGTAAAATACAACTTGGCTAAGTAAATTTATCGAAACCCCAGACTCATCTCACCGGTAGTGGATAGGAGTGGATATGCAAGGGCAAGGGGAGGCCTAAAGGGACACCGAGAGGAGGGTGAAGTTTTCCAGTCGTGCTAGCATTGCGGGGAGTGGAGCCCGAATGCACTAGTATCCGTGGCGAACATCCCGTGCAACGTATGAGACCCACCGCAAGTGGGAGTGGCCCATAGGGTGGGATGACAAAAGAGGCGAGATACTTTGAAAAGTCACTGTGATGGTCTACTCAACCACATGACTAAGGAATCGTGTGGAGCAACGAGCGGATTGTCTCTTGTGGTGAAAGTGTACAAACTCTGCAGAGTCAAAACTATTCGAATAGCCGTGCCCGCGGTCAAGGGCGGACATGGGAACTTTACCAGATATAGTTCTTTTTCCAAAAACTTTGTGGGTGGAATGGAAAAATGGAGGGCAGTGGAAAGCCCTGATTTGTGTTGCCCTGAGTGTCGCCCCAGTGATACGGTAAGTGGCTATAACGCCGAAGGTTTAGCATATGGCGCAGAGACCATGTAACAGTGGATGGAATCTGGATCGCTATTATTAGTGCATTTTCTTACACATTATGTTTTTGTTCAAAACTGCTAGGTCTCAAGAAATTTATATGTATTATATTTTTAAATAATGATAATACTTCTCAGAAAATAAAATGTCAGGAAGAATAAATAGAGTCGTAAGAAAAGAAAATGGTTGTTTGTGGTAAACACATAAAGATGTTGGTGGATTCATGTCGATCATAAAAAGGAAACGATAGTGTGGATTCTAGGAGAAATAAATTGGTGGAGCCTAAATGAATATATAGGCTAGATAGATGATTTAAATGATTTTTGGAGAATTAGGGAGTGCAAAGGTAATTGCTGGATTACAACACTGATAACTAATATAAATTCTTGGAAGATGTTGGCGATAATGGGATTAATAGGATTTGATCAAATACTAGATGGATGAATTGAATTTTTGGGAATATTGGAGGAATGATAACAATTATTGGAGTATAATCTTGATCGATGATATTCTTGTTGGATGTATACTAGTGAATCGTAGACTTGATTACTGATATTCTTGGTGGAGGTATACTAGTGAATTAGTTAGAGATAGATAATGGAAAATAAGATTGATTATTGGAAGAGCAAATTATGGTTTGGAGCAATAACAAAAGGATTGAATTGTTAGAAAGTCTCGATACGAATGATTTCGGTGGATTTAAAAGCAATTATGTTGGATAATCACTAGAATTTATAAAGGAAGAGTTGATGATTAGCAACCACAAGGTTGGATTGTTAGGAATTTAGAATACACAAGAGGTTGGAGGATCTAGAATAAGGAAATTGGAAAATAGTGAACCCGAGATCGGATCCATGAATTGGTGGAAAAATTTAGATTCATATGGGAGTTAGTAACCCCGATGTGATTAATAGAATATTTAAACAATGTAATGGGAATTTTTTTATCGGTAGATTAAATAAATGATTACACTCGCTGTTTGGAGTCTTAGACAGCAATCAATAAAGAAAGTGTATTTTCGATGGATTAAGTCAATTATGGCAATCGATGTGTGGAGTTTTAGGCAGCAACAATAATATTATGATTAAATAATAATAATGCTACTAAAAATGATTTATGGCAAATAAAATAACATGAGCCTCTCCTTTGAATAGCCATGCATACTATTTACTTGCATCTTGTGTATTGGCTCGCGAAGCACGGTGGTTTGTGCTCACACTCGCTCTCACAACAAATCCAGAATCAGGAATCAGATCACTACGCTTCAGCTATACTTTTGGTCATAATGGTGAAGGAGATGAAGATGTCAAGGGTTAGGTCGCGAACCCCCAGTTGACTGCCTGTGGGCACGTCCTGAGGGTTCCACCTGTGTGCTTCGTTCTTCCGCTGCTGCAATTTAATGATTTCAGCCTAATCGGCCCGTGAGTAAGCCTATTAATATATTTATGCTTCCGCATGATATGTATTTTGATGTCCATTACTGTATCTGTGAGCACTATCTACTGATCCAGGGAATAGTGCGGTGGAATCACAGAGGATTCTGGATTGAAAAATCTGGGTCCTACAGCATGAGTGGAGGAGTTGCTCCTAGTTCATCCACTCCGTATTCCGCTTCCTCCCCTCGACGACGCTGACTACCGTCATGAGCTCCTCCACCTCCGATTGTGACGCCACAGTTCACTTCACAAGATACTTTGTCGTAAGTATCGTAACAGTGTCTTGTGCAGCTTTACCATCGTGACATAAAGGTGACGCTACCGCCGTCTCTCCTTCATTGCTGGTGATATCCCCTATTTGATACTCTCTCTCCTCTCTTCCTCGATGCTTGGATGTAAAATTACGAAATTCATGGATGGCTAGCTAGGGTTTCGGGTTCGTGTAGATCTTTGCCATAACCTCTATATAAATGATTTATTTTGTCATTGGTAGCTATCCTCTGTGATTCACATTTTTCATTAGGTTGTTTAATCTTGTTCACTGTGATTCACTTGTGAAATGGATATTCTTGGTTCTAAAATGAATGTAAATTGGATGTATACATTTCTGCTTGTTTCAGAGGGCATGGCTAGCATTTCCTGAGGCTAGCCAACAAATCAAAACTGATTTAGGAATACAAAAGTATATCACAAATGATTATTAACTCATAACCATCTGTAATAGTTGACTTTCACAGACGGTTTGTACTAGAAACCGTCGTGATATCTCATGTATCACAGATGGTTTCAACTACAAACGCTCTATGATAGTTTAATACCACAGATGGTTTCTACTTCAAACCGTCTGTGAAAGTCAACTATCACAGGCGGTTATGAGTTAATAATCGTGTATGATAGTGCGTATCACAGACAGTTTGAAAACCGTCGGTGATGACCTCATGACATTACAGGCCTATAAACTCGGACAACTCATGAAACCGTCTGTGATGACATTTTTGAACCGTCTATAATGACCTTTTTTGTAGTAGTGGTGTGGCCTAGTCGTCCAGGCTGACGGCGGGCGTGCAATGGTTGCCGGTGACGCATGATGCCGAATGGGGTGGAGCTCGGCTGGAATCCCAGTCAGAGCATAGTACTGAGCCCAGCAATAGCGGCTTGATGTGCTAGGTGCTCAATAGGATGTTGCGACCTGTGGCATAGTTCTCTGTAGCAATGTACAGACATTTAGCTTGGGGCGAAACCACATAATGGGTCCCAAGTGTCATAGGACGCCAACTTCAAAAAAAATTAGAAGGGATTAACACTTTCATCCCATGTGTGAACCCCTAGGCTAAACTCGGTGCACTCGGTTCTTTCCTTAAAACTCAATTAAGAGAGCACTAGCAACCCAAATTCCTAGTAGCTACTACAAGAGATATGACCTTCTACGACAATCAACTTTTGTCGTTGAAGAGTAAATTTACGTCAAGTTATGGATTTTGTGACGGTTGCGTGACGAATTCGCATTTGTCGCCTATCTGACGTGTCTAAACACCTTTGGTAACGAACACGAGTTTTTTCGTCGCTAAATTTTTGACGATACTGCTTTGTCACAAAATTTGTGACATCTCCATATTGTCGTTGTTTCAGGAAGAAACGTCGCTAACTATCAAGTGCCATAATGCCACGTGGCAAGATATTGCGACGAATTTTATTGTCATAATTCATTAAAATGCCTCTTAAGACCCTTTTTAGGCTCAATTCAAGGCCCAAATGTAGTGATATAATATACGACACAATTATCTATGGGCTAAATCCATAATCAATACACAGATCAACACAAGCAAATACATAATAAAATATAGGCCACAAATTGATCATATCATTCAGCAGTTAACTAAAGCTCAAACTCACCAACCAAAATTACAGCAGCAAGCCACAATACATATTTCAATGGCCATATCCACTGACAGCAATAGCAGGCCAAAGTTTTGTTCACAGGCCACAATACATCTCACAGACCATATGCACTGACCAAAATTATAGCAGCCACAAGTTCAAAGTTCATAGGCCACACAATACTTCTAGCACAGCTCAAAGGTTGCAAAACAATTCAATCAGCAGCACAGTCCAAAAGTTAGAGCTACTAATACCTAGGTGTAAACAACCGGCCACCAAACCAAGTTCAACCATCTCTAGGACCTAGCATTTGACGAAGGAAGGACATGGTTTCTTGTGATGCCTTTTTTAAATTTTCGATCTCCTCAGCCTGTTTTGCCAATGCCATTTCTGATTCTTTCTTTAAAGTGTCCATTGCCATTTCAGATTCTTTCTTCATGGCTTCGAACTCATGCCGAAGGTCTTCTTTTGATTGTTTCTCAATCTCAAGCTCAGCCTGAAGCTCTTGCACCTGTGAATGAAGACCATATATGTTGATTTCTTTAGTATTGTGTGCAAACTGAACAGCTAGGTACCAATAGATTCAAATTGGGTTTACTGTTTCATGTGCAGGACAACTAGGTACCAGTAGATTCAAACTGAACAGCTAGGTATTTATTCCTAAATCAAATGCATATGCCCAGCTAGGGGACAACAATTCATGTGCAAGAGCAGGACAGCTAGGTACTAGTATATTCAAACTGAACAACTAGGTATTTATTCCTAAATCAAACTGAACAGCTAGGTATTTATTCCTTATATCAAATGCATATGCATCACAAGGTAGCTTTTTTTCTAAGATTCAGCCTGTTAAAATTGGTGTTGGATACCTAACACTTGAACATATAATTTGGGTAATAAAAATAATATCAATACTCTATGTCTTGATGAAGCACAAATCTGTACAGAAAATAACTTCAGAGAGCATGCATGGTAGGGACTTGATGCAGTTGTACCTTTACGGAAGTGCCACCTTTAGAGCTATTATTGGAGTTTGATTGAATTCCTGCAACTTGAAGAAACATAGTCGATTTCACAACTTGAGAAACAGCATGGTTCGCTGACTTTGGTTGCTCTCCATCTTGTACTGGTTTAGCCATGATCGTTTCCATATCAGCCTAGCAAAACAAAATTACAATTGAGGCTTAAATCTTGTGTGCAGTTTATTTTTTCATATGTACATCATGTAGAAAAGAATAAAAATATGTGCTTTCTTGGCTGCTTCCTTAAATCAGCTGCATTCAACTGAACTGAACCAAAAAAAAGTATAATACAACATAGCACATCTTGCTTTGAAAAGATAAGAACATCAGGAAAGTGTTGTTGCTGAGATATAAATAATGGACTTGTGGACACTAGAAAATAATCTTGAATACATTTGCAAGATGACCACTTTAGCAATTACACTGAACTATGGGAACAGAACAAAACTAGTTTGCAACATGCTGCACATCTGACTAGAACTATGTATGAAGTATGAACTATTTTGTACACATGTCACACAAAGCTATTTTTTCATATGTACATCATGTAGCAAAGAAGAATAAAAGGGAATCAATCACTCACAATAGCTTTCTTGATAGGCTCATTGAATCCTTTGTTCTTGCTGCAGTGGAAGTCCTTGAAAAGATCAATCGCAGTGGGTTCTACATCTTTGTATTTCTCTTGTTTCTAAATTATTTGCAAAGAATTACAAAAAATTAGGTTGAAACAAAAATCATAATATATTCATTACTGATCATTGGTTGTTTAGTTTCTTACCAAGACATGGGCTTGTGCAATGTAACACTGAGATCCTGTGCAGTGCTGAAGCAGTACTTTCTCACGATTTTGCTGGTTTTTCAAGCACTTGTCCTGCACATGAAACATTTGTTTAAGTGTTTCTGCATACATTAAAAATATAGAAGGGTGCGAGTAGATGTCGGGCAGCAGGGAAAGGTATTCATGGTAAGCTATAATGCACCTTGTGCTTCGAGTCTGACCACATTTGCACTAAGGCCTGCCATTCGTTGTCAGTCATATGATCCACAGGCGATGTAGTCCTCACTTGACTTGCTGGTACCCCATTGAAGTACTTTTTTTCAGCTTGTGCCTCATCTGACGTTGTCCACACTTAAGCAAATCAGCACATGCATATTGGACTGCGTCACTATTGGTGTCAATGGTGAATTGGGCCTAGTAAAGAGCATGAAAATTAGAATTTGTGAATGCAAAGGATTGAATGAACTTTGATGAAACAAGCAGAATTGAATTTAACTTACACCAATTTTGCCAATGTAGTTTTCAAGATGTGACTTATTGTTCTTGTACTCCTTCCAGTGTGTAAGGATTGGTATGTGCTGCCTAAGTGCGATCCCACCCTCTGATGCAAGCTTGGCAGCTTGGATAGGTGCCTCTGGCCGTCTGTTCCCTTCAGAAACATGGATTGGCATCTTCATGCATAACCCTTTACTTAGCCTTTCTAGTTCTCTGCCTACGCTTCTTCCCCTTATCCTATCCGGATCTTTTCTTGCAACAAGTGCACCTAACAACAATATAATGTTAGTGTTAATCTCGTAGTTGCTATTTGTAGTACACATGCAACTCATGTATGTAAGCTATCAAAAAAGAATATTTCTTGCTATTGTACTAATTGAACACAAAAAATACAGCACGGTTTCATACATTTACACAGGTGTGAAGCACAAATGACAATACAATGGCAACATTGGTTCATAGATTTACATGTAACAAAAATACAGCATGTCATCAAGAACTAAAGAAACTAGATTCAGACTGCAATTTTTGAACCAGTCCATTCATGCACAATTCAAAGGTTGTGGATAGGAATAGATGAAAGTAAAGAAAACCTAGTTAGAAGTACAACTGAATTTAGAAGGCACTAAATTTATGACAATGACATACTAATATTAGCATTCAGCATTGTACTAGTAGATACAGTCACATGTGGACAAAGGATATTACTAAAAACTAATCATTACATCAGAATAAATTGCAAATAATGAAAAAAGTGAAAGGTTCATGCACAAGGTAGATACAGTCACTAGCCTTCATCTGTAATGCCAACCAAGTCTTGTTGCTGGGAGGGATCATGTGTGGGCATGGCATTAGACAGGCCTAAGTTGCGCACTTCCTGTGGATCTGGGCTCAAAGCTGGGGCTAGATCCCTTGTTTTTTGCCTAGTCATTCTTGCAGGCACATGTTGTTCCTGAGGTGCTTGTGCCACCACTCTCTTTGATGCTTGTGCTCCTCTAACAGAGATGTTCTCAGAACTGATTGGATTCTTTGTATGTGCAACCTTAGCAACCTGTGAAGCCTCAATAGGCAGAAAACAAGCAGAATTGGTGCCAAATTTGGTAAACAGCATACTGACACATAATGAGAAACAATAAAGGACAAACAAACATATGCTTAGAAGACTAGCTACCTTGCTAACCTCCACTTCTTCATAGTCTTCACTCTCCTCACCGGTATACAACGACCCAGAAACTTCACGGTCTTCACCCTTTCTCTTCACTGATGCATTGTTAACTATGGACACTGATGTGTTGATACCAAGCCTTTGTAGCTCTCGATTGTTTCTTATTATTTCTTCAGCCCTTAAACGCTCATATTCAGTAGTAGCCGCCTCTGTAAAATCATTTGAGAATAGTTAGAAAGTTGGAATATAATGAAATTATATGCATAATAACTAGATTAATTAACAGCAGTCAACTTGCAGCCGTATGATGATCTAATGGAGTAAATACCTACCTCCGTAATTAATGTTCTCAAATGATACGGCTTTTAGAAGCACTATAACAGTGTTTTCTTTTCTTTCTTTAATCGTTTCATAAATTTTCACTTCTAGAATGCATTTAAAAAACCATAAATGCCATTCAAGTTTTGTGTAGTTTGAAAACATTCAAACTAGATTACACTTGAAACCTCTCCGTTTACTCTCAAGTACAGCCGACAACATGATTAACATATCAGAACCATTAGCCAGTAAACACAGGCTTTGTAAAACTAACTTCATGCACAACTCGTTTACCCAGATAAGTTATTAATTGAGCATAGACATAATATATACTACTCCAGAGCTATTAATTATTCCAGAACTCTTAACTAGGGATCTAACTTATTAATTATAACTGATTACAAATTGGAGCAGTAGTAGTACGCAGCTGTCTCAGCAGAAGGCCTAAAACTTTATTATTACAATAGGGGAATGAATTAACTATGATATATACTTTATTATTACAATACTTGGACGATTTCAGCACACATAAAAGTCTAGACTCAAATGTAACAGCAAGTTAATTTATAATTTAACTATATAATGTAACAGCAAGTTAATTTATAAAAGTCTAGTCTCAAATCTAACATGCATATATCAGCACACAGGATGTCATCCAAATTGTGGCACATGCTGCTCTCTACTTTGACAATAGACAGGTATCCTTCAATTTCACCTAACATACAGATCACACATAAGCACATAAACTGCTTGCCAGACCACCACGGCTAAACTTCTGACTAATCAAGAGATCCCCACCACATGGATTGCAAAGTAAGAGGGACCAGTGCACGTGTATTACCTACTGGTTGACGGGAGGTTGAGATCCGGTTCCTCGCCCTCCGGCCAGGACCCATCTTGATGCAGACTTCGTTGGCGAACGAGGAAGGCGGGGGGCGTCGTCGGTTCCTCGTCGGGGGAGGAAGGCTCGCCGAGGAGATGGGTGGAGGGCCGTCGGGGGGAGAAGTGCGGACGGCGTCGTCGGTTCCTCGTCGGGGGAGGAAGGCTCGCCGGGGGAGGAAGGCTCACCTGGGAGATGGGCGGAGGGCCGTCGGGGCAGAAGGACGGAGGGCGGTCAGGGGAGAAGTGCGGAGGGCGTCGGGGGAGGAGGGCGGAGGGCGTCGGGGGAGGAGGGCGGCGGGGAGGAGGGCGGAGGGCGGCGGGGGAGGAGGGCGGAGGGCGGCGGGGGAGGAGGGCGGAGGGCGTCGGGGGAGGAGGGCGGAGGGCGGCGGGGAGGAGGGCGGAGGGCGGCGGGGGAGGAGGGCAGATTTGGAGGATTGGTCGGTGAGAGCGTGCGACACGGCGATTTTGTTATCGCGAGCACGCAGACAGAAGCGGCTGAAAAATTTGGAATCGGGAGAAAGAGCGAGCGCGCGGCGTCGGCGGGAGAAGAAAGAGCGAGCGCGGTGGCGGCAGGAGAGAAACAGACGGTGGCGGCTGAAAATTTTGGGGACGGTTTTTAGCTAGGGTTTTGGCTAGACGGGTGCCTGACTGGTGGGTCTAATGGGCTGGTTTTTGAGAACGGAAAAAAATTGAGGACGGAAAGTATTGACTTTTCTAGATATTGTAATGATTCTTTGAGGCCCTAAACGAACTCAAATGAAAAAAAGTTTCAACTGGAAAGTTTTATAACTTGTCGATATATACACTTTTTCTTCTGGTTGTTTTTCCATCCGAGGTCGTTTAAAAATTTTGAATTTCAACATGTGACAACTCAAATAGACTATTGGACAATTCAAAAAATTGTATTCCAAAATATGATACGTGGAGTTGAGCTTATCATGTTCAAATTTAAATAATAAATTGTGACGATTGTCTGTTGGCATAGCATGACAAATTGCAGTTCGTCATAATATGGAAATCCTTTCGTTTACGACGACTGCTACTAGATCTTAGTGACAGACATATAATTTTCGTCATAAAGTCATACTCCCACCAAAAAATGTCGTAAAACAGAATGACTTAGCGACAAATTTAGCCATCGTCATGAGAAAATTGTCGTAGAAGGTCATATCTCTTGTAGTCCATGAGAAACCTCCACATCCGTTAGTCCATGAGGCAACTATAGTAGACTGAGCCAGCCCTTGATCCAGCATAAGAGGAAGGAGCGCAACAGGCCATGACATCCATTTGATGATCCTAAGCATATCACTTCGTGATGTGACCACGCCACAAACACATACAACAATAACGCCCAACATCAAGATTGAACTAAAGGTGAATTTGTTTTCTTCAGTTTCAACATATTTTAAATAAGAATATGATGCTACCTAATGATGAAAATATATATTTTTGTAGCACCACATCATGTTTGCACCAATTCAAACAAGAGTTCAACTTGGACACGTTTTGGAATCCAATTCGACCTCCAGATCAGTTCGGATTCAGCACGACGGCCCAAAAATGTGCATAACTTTCACATACGGAGTCCGTTTGAGGTCCACGAGTACTCGATGGAAAGCTTTTCTCGTCCTCTTTCCAATGGATCCAGCCTCATCTCTAAATTCCTTCTGTGCTTACTGCAATCACTCGAAGAAGGTGCTGCATCACCTATTTAGGTCAAATTGGGCCTTGTAATGTTTGGACCCAAAGGGGATGTGCTCCCCCACCTAGGTCCATACTGTTCATGAGATACTATTCATGTGAACAGTACTATGAATAGTACCATCCCCTTTTCCTTAGTTTTGTGTGGCTTTCCTACCCCTATTTAAGGAGGTTGCACCCTTCTAGTTTTCTCGGATTTGGTTGAGTTTATGTTTAGCTATTATGCAAACTTCTGTTCTTCAGTTGTATCGGATGACCACCTGTCAAGACAGCCTTCAGAATCCCACCTTTTGAATTCAATAGAAATATTTGCAATTTCAGATTGCTTGTTATCTTGTTCTTGCGTGTTTTCGATTGCATGCAAGAATAGACCTTCGTGGTCAGGTCAACCGCGTTCTTGGTACGGTTGATAACAACTTGGAGTGTGTTTCAGTGATTGCTAAGGCGCAAGCGACGTTGTTCGGTTGTAGTCGGATCGCAAGGGTCAACTCCGCCAAAATCGATAGTTATCATCCTATCGGAAGATCGGGACCCCATCGCCTCGTCAGTTGGTATCAGAGCTTCAGTTGACCGGTAGGAATTTCTTGTATCCCTAGTTAGTAGATTGGTTTTTATTTCCTATAGTCCAAAAACAATTGCCGACCAAAAAAAAGTTAATTACCACTGTCCAAACCCCGTTGTGCCTTTCAATCTGTTAGTTTTGGTTTGCTAAATTGAATTTGTGTCCGTCTTAGCATTGTCTAGTTGCTGGTCATATCTTTGTTCCATTAAAAATCCAAACAAAAAAATTCCCCACCCCAAACCCTAATTCCAATTCGGCTGATTTTTCCTTCCTCTGCAGCCACCACCAAAAACGCCATAACTTTTGATTCCAAGATTATTTTTGAGTGAGATCACCGCAATTAGATTCAAAACTTCATTATCTATCTTCCTGTAAACTTTTGCGTCATTCCAGTAAGGCAGTTAAGAGATATCTGCGGTGCAATTTGACTTAAAATTCCAGATTGAATCTGCAACAGTCGGCACTTGTGAATTTTGTGCGAATTTTTCGGTCAGTTTCCAGAACTTGGCCCCAAAACAAAAGTTGTAGAAAAAGCCATCAGGAAATTGAGAAAAAAAGAATCATTAAAAAAGGCAACTGACGAAAAGTTACGGCCGAAATACGGACGTGCTGTCCAGTGGACAGAAATCTTCAGTTTCCAAGTTTTGGGTCAATCCTTGTGTTCTTCAATTCCAGATTGCATTCAATTGAATTATCTTGTATTTACCACTCCCATACATTGCCATACACTTTTTTAGCCTTCTTCCATCTTTGGTTGATCAGCAACATAGGCTAAGTGCTAGATACGAACTATAATTCAATTCTGTGAATTTTCTAAAATTAATTGATTGTTTTCCTTTGCTACAAAATACATAGCATATCCAAGCTCCACTTTTCTACTAACCGAACAGGTCTCGCTGTACCTTGCAATCGCTTTACTCATCACTTGAGTTAGATTTATCACGAACCAGCCACCGGTTGCACCACCTGTTTGCTTTGGTAAGAACTCGTAAGAATTTGGTAAGAGCTTGAGAGATGCGTGACTTGATTTGAGCCTCAATATCCTAGTAGTTGATAGGAATATTTACTTGTGATTTGTTTCCTTGTTTTCTACTAACAATGACAGGCTTGAGAAAATGGGTAGATTATGATGTCATCGCGGGCAGATTTGAACTCGAAGGGAAACAATTACCGGTATATATCTTGCCACTTATCGCTGAGAGTACGCCGTCGGACTACTTCTTGTGGGTTACTATGTTGGATAGCTACTTTGAAGGACAGGATCTTGATCCTGTTGAGAAGATGAGCATGGCAAGGACGGCGCTGATTGGTGATGTTCAACATTGGTGGTCAAATCTCGAGTACCACTATATATACACATGGGAGCAGATGAAAAAGAAATTGCGACATCGTTTTGTACCTCCAGCACCTATGGTCACAAGCGAGGTGCAACCTGAGGTAACTGAAAATGTTGATATTATTTTGGTTCCTACTCCATCTACAGATACCACCGAGAAACTTGAAGAGGTGAAGGATGATCTGGTGCATCTTATGCCAATAGTGGAGAAGTTTGAGGTACCTACAATATCTGATGAGGATGATAATGACAAGGTACTGATTTGGTGCTACAACAAGACATAGAGCAACTTTGTGAGTATATACCTGCTGTAGTGCAATCTTTTGATATTCCTTGTGTTGACTTGAACGAACCATGTGTTGATCTAAATTCTCATAATTTTGCACATGTCGAATTAATTACACATAAGGAAGTATTTGATAGAATATCCCCTGCTGATGCATTATGCTATATCATGCTTAATGAGGCCGTTAGTTTGGATTGTGCTATGGAGAAAGTTTCTGAACTTGCATGTTCGAAATTCTTGTTTAGTGCATACACCCTTGGGTATAAGTTTAATTTGATTGGAGATTATGGTGTAGAAAATCAATTTTTTGTATATCGAATATGCATAACTGGTGATCACATGGATGAATTGAAGCTTACTGTTTTGGACAACAATTCTTATGTGTTGAATCTTGTTCAATATGAGAGGGAAGTAAAATTTAGTACTCATCCAATGCTTATGTGTTCATCTCTTTTTGCACCATCTAATATGGACAATCTGAATAAAGATGATGAATTATGGAAAAACTTACAAATCTTTTCACCCTTACTAGATAAATTTGTTATTGCTCAATTGAGATATGATTATATAGATGAACTTTGCTTGATTCCAAAAGTTGTAGCTTTGCCCATATGTGCCACCACTGCAAGTATACAACTTCAAAGATTTGAATTGCATAAATGCTTCACTTACATTTGCAAAACAAGTTGCAATAATTACTGTGTGAGAAATTTTGATTTGTTCATTAACATATATGATTACTTTTGGGTTAATAATACAATGAGCTTTTATGATTGCTGCTGTGTTATAACATTAATTGTGCAACAACAAAGAACTGTTAAAACGGATGACATATACATATACCATGCATACACCTTGGCTTCTTTGTTACCATACTTTCAGCTTATCAAAAACCGAGGACGGCTTTGTTTTCAAGAAAGGGAGGATGATGAGGACATGACCCCTATGGAGACAACCATATTTCCTACGCTTGTTGTCCCAATTACAAGAGCTCCTACGCATCGCTTAAATTATCAGGTGAGCTCATTTTAAAGAGGTTTTACTTTGTTTCATAAAGACCTTATGATATTACATAATGAGAGTTTGTTGTTTTTGTTATCATGTACCGAGATTTATGATCAAGATCATGCAATACGTGAGGCTACATATATGTTAAAACCGAGGACGGTTTTCTGTCAAGAAGGGGAGGATGATGTGACCACGCCACAAACACATACGACAATAACGCCCAACATCAAGATTGAACTAAAGGTGAATTCGTTTTCTTCAGTTTCAGCATATTTTAAATAAGAATATGATGCTACCTAATGATGAAAATATATATTTTTGTAGCACCCCATCATGTTTGCACCAATTCAAACAAGAGTTCAACTTGGATACGTTTTGGAATCCAATTTGGCCTCCAGATCAGTTCGGATTCAGCACGACGGCCCAACTTCAAATGTGCATAACTTTCACATACGGAGTTTGTTTGAGGTCCACGAGTACTTGATGGAAAGCTTTTCTCGTCCTCTTTCCAATGGATGAAGTAGCGGTGCGAGCGCTCCGTCTCCTACCCTTCGAAGCGGTGGCGGCGGAGCTGGGGCCTTAGACGAGGTAGACGCGCGAGCGCTTCTTCGTAAGATTATGCAAGGACAGCCTCTGGTGTTTCTCGCTCGCTGGTGCGTTCGCGCGGGAGCTAGCCTCGGGCACGCCGCCTTGGTACTTCGCGGGCTGCGCGTAGGAGTGGGCCCCCGTGTTGCACTTTGCACTCCGTAGAATTCGCCGGGATAACCCCTGCGTCCTTTTTTATACTCCGGAGAGTACGCGCTGGGGCAACGCCCATGCGTGCGCGGGGTTCGCGTCTTGTTTATACTCCGTAGAGTGCGCAGGGATAATATCCGCGTCTTTTTTATATTCCGGAGAGTGCGTGGGATCGACATCCACGTCTTATTTATACTCCGAAGAGTACGCGCTGGGGCAACGCCCATGCGTGCGCGGGGTTCGCGTCTTGTTTATACTCCGTAGAGTGCGCAGGGATAACGTCCGCGTCTTTTTTATACTCCGGAGAGTACGTGCTGGGGCAACGCCCATGCATGCGCGGGTTCGCGTCTTGTTTATACTCCGTAGAGTGCGCAGGGATAACATCCGCGTCTTTTTATACTCCGGAGAGTGCATGCGGAGGCGGACCTCGACGCTACGCCTTATTTATACTCCGTAGAGTGCGTGCAGAGGCGTCCCTCCGCTCGTCTTGGTTTATACTCATACCCGTATCTTAGACAGAGAGTGCACGCGCGAACGCGTGTCTTTGTTTATACTCATACCCGTATCTTTGACAGAGAGTGCACGCGCGAACGCGTGTCTTTGTTTATACTCATACCCGTATCTTTGACAGAGAGTGCGTGCGCGAACGCGTGTCTTTGTTTATACTCATACCCGTATCTTTGACAGAGAGTGCGCGCGCGAACGCGTGTCTTTGTTTATACTCATACCCGTATCTTTGACGGAGAGTGTGCGCGCCAACGCGTGTCTTTGTTTATACTCATACCCGTATCTTTGGCGGAGAGTGCGCGCGCCAACGTGTGTCTTTGTTTATACTCATACCCGTATCTTTGGCGGAGAGTGCGCGCGCGAACGTGTGTCTTTGTTTATACTCATACCCGTATCTTTGACGGAGAGTGCGCGCGCGAACGCGTGTCTTTGTTTATACTCATACCCGTATCTTTGACAAAGAGTGCGCGCGCGAACGCGTGTCTTTGTTTATACTCATACCCGTATCTTTGATAGAGAGTGCGCGCGCGAACGCGTGTCTTTGTTGCGAGAAATAAGAATTTTGTGCAAACGGTGAACTTTATTAAATTCCCGTTTGCGCGGGTGAGCAGTTACAAGAAAGGGGAGATACCGACCACTAACCGCTATTAGGACGGGGGGCGGCTGCCAACGAGCCGCTGCTGCTGGGGCAACTTTGTGCCCGAGGAGCGCGGGACGCTCTCCGGGGGCGCTCGGGGGCTCCGCACCTACCCACCCGGCCTAGGTGCCTTAGCGAGCCGCGTAGCATCGACCCCTGGCGTCGAGCCATGTCCTGGTCACCATGGACGATGATTATGGCCCACGGTCTGGGAAGCTTCATGCACAGGAAGCCGTGGTGTAAAACTGCCCCGAGAGTATTCAGGAGCAGCCGCCCCAATATGGCGTTGTAAGGGTATGCGA
The DNA here is from genome assembly GCA_017311315.1 of Dendrocalamus latiflorus. Taxonomy (NCBI): domain Eukaryota; kingdom Viridiplantae; phylum Streptophyta; class Magnoliopsida; order Poales; family Poaceae; genus Dendrocalamus; species Dendrocalamus latiflorus. The sequence goes on from CM029674.1 coordinate 25,362,275, forward strand.
TGTCGACCATGTCGAAGATGGCGTCTTCAGTCCTCACGTTGTCGTCTTAGCCGAAGGAGACTTGGAGGCATATCTGGCCCAAAGCGCGCAAAGGCTGCCCTCCAAAGCCTTGCAGCGGGATGCCTGAATGGCCCAATCGACTCCGAGGGATCCCCATCTGGTCGAAGGCCGCGGCGAACAGGATGTTCACGGAACTTCCTCCATCGACCAGAACACGCCTGACCTCGCATCCTGCTACGAGGACCCGGACGGCCAGAGGGTCTTGGTGGGGAAAGTCCACGCCCTCAGCGTCAGCGGGCGCAAATGTGACTTCGTGCTGTGCCCACTCTGGCGGCACCTGCGCTGGGTATGCCGCAACGTGATGCAACCTCCTCGTGTAGGCCTTCCGTTGCCGCGCCGAGGCGAACTCCAACGAGGAGCCTCCGGAAATGACGTTTATGATCCTGCGCTGAGCTGCTTCCGGGGCTTGTAACTGCAGGATGCCCTCCCGAGGTTGTTGCACATGTGCTTGAATTCGCAGGAGGCCTTCCTGGGGCTGCATTCCTTGGTCCTGGGGGTGTTGGACGTGGGCCACGACGGGCGCGCGTGCCTCCGGGTTTTTATTTCTAGCGACGCTCTGCCGGAGCGCTGCGATAGTGGCGCAAGCACGCGTGTCATTGTTGCCTCGGCCGTGGATTTCGCACCACTGCTCGCGGTGCTGATCGCTGTACTCTTCGCGGGTTCTGTCATCGCGACCCCGGCCACGCCCCCGTCCCCGGCCCCGGCGCCCTCTGCCTCCGCGACCTGCGGAGGCGTTATCTTTGAAGCCGCCCTCGATGTCAAACACATAACGAGGTTTCCTGAACTTGCGTTGGTCGCACTTGGGCCTATCGCCTGACGGATCATTGTGTTGGGGGTCTTTGTGTTCGGAAGCGCCCTTCGGCTGCTCCTGCTTGCGCTTACCCTTTGAAGAGCCCTGCCTCGGTGAGCCTTCGCTCTTTACCGAGCCTTCCGCCTTGTTGGTATCGGAGTCGTCGCCGTGTCGCCGCCGCGCGTCCTCTTCCGCTCTGGCGTACTCTTCCATCTTGTCGAAGAGCTTCGCGGCCGTCTTAATGGGCTTGCGCACGTTGTATTCGGCCATCGGTCCCGGTCGGAGGCCTTGTATTGCTGCGTTGATGACGGTTGTTTCATTGACGTCCTTGACCTGGCAACGCACTTTCGCGAAGCACTTGAAGTAATCCCGGAGCCTTTCCTCAGGTTTTTGCTTGACTGCGAAGAGCTGGTCCGCATCGACACGCTCGACGTAGTTTCCCTGGAAGTTGTTGTAGAGTCGATCACGGATCTGTTCCCATGCGTAGATGGACTGTGGTTCAATGGTGAAGAACCAGGACAGCGCCACCCCTTGTAGCGCGAGAGGGAGTCCTTTTGCCTTAGTGGTGTCGTCTCCGCCAGCGGCTTCGATAGCAGTCTCATACACGCGCACGAAAACTCGCGGGTCGGAGTCGCCCTTGTAGGCCTCGATGACGCTCGGGAACTTGAAGTCTTCAGGCCATGCCGCCTGCTGTAGGCCCGCGGAGAGCGGGGACTCCGGGTCTACACGCCGCAATGGGACGTGACTAGACGTAGGGGCGTCGCGGCTATCCGCCCTCTCCGGAGCGGGTTCGGATGCCACCGCCGGGGGGGCGTGTTGGCTCCGAGCCTCTTGCATGTCTCGCACAGCTCCGCGGAGGTCTGTTAGCTCCCGCTGAAATGCGCTAAGGGCCGCCAGCAAGGCAGCCTCCACCGCGGACTTGGCTGGGGCCGTCGGTGCGCTTGGCGGTACTACCGGCACGGCGGTGACCACGGCCTGCGCGCCCAGGCTGCCCGCCGTGTTGTCCTGGAGGACCCTGGAGCTGGTGACGAGGTCTGCATCGCCGCTGGGACCATGCACCGCCTCTGCGCCGGGTGGGAAAACGGATGCGCCTGCGTCGCCATCGCCGGGGTTGGTCGTCGGGGCGGTGTTGGCGGGGTCTGGAGTTGTGTCGCTGGCGGGGTTGGGCGTCGCGTCGGTGGCGGGGTTGGCGTCACGTCGGTGGCGGGGTTGGGTGTCGCGTCGTGAACACCGGTGTTCACGGTCACACCTGCACCACCGCCCGTACCTGCGGCTGCTAAAGCCGAAGCCCTAGTGCTGACACGAGACTTCTCCGCTTCCGCCTTCTTCTTCGCCGCCGTCGGTGAAGCTTTCTTTGGTGACATCCTCCTTCAGACCTGGAGGCTTGCTCTTGTCCTCCCCACGGACGGCGCCAACTGTTGTGGCTACAGACCAAACAGAGAGAGAGTATGGTAGTGGGGAGTTAGATGAGTAGAAATGGCTTAGGGTCTTCTCCCCATGGCCTATGTCCTATATATATCCACATGGGAGTGCTTTTACAATTATACCCTTACACATGTGTACTTCCCTCAGGGGTACCTATGTCATTATACATGTCCCATTTTGAGCCTTACACTCTCTTAACAGGCCTGCTGGGCTTAGGTGGGGGCCACCCCTACAACAGTAGGGTTAAGACTTAGGGTTTTAATTTTGATTTTTGGAATACCAATCTAGCTCGTTGCAAATCAGGGGTCAAATTGCAGTAGTTGACCGCAATGTCAAGTAAGTAAACCACTAGACATATTTTCTATTATATTATTTTTGAACTATTGAACATATAAATATCTAACTGATTTTTCAATTAATTGGTGATAATTTCATGAATGATATACTTAGTTTCTATGTGGAGAAATAAAAATTGACAAAAATTACCAATGATGTTATGGTTCGGCGCTTTGTGAACATGAAAAGAACGTAAATATTAAAAGATAAGGATTGACTTACATTTGATCGTTCTACTATTTTTTACTTGAAAACTTTAAGTAATTTTTCTCTATTAATAGGCCATTGATGTTGAATCATGTATTTTATTAATACCAATCAACTTTTGTCTGTGGTTTCGTTCTTAGTAACTTCAGTTTAGTGCAACTAATCAATATTATTATTGGGCTTTTTTTATTTTGGTATGTATTTTGATCACTACGTATTTATCATCATACGCTGTCGTTGGTTATGTTAAAGTATTGATGCTAAAAATTGCTAAACATATTACTATTTAGTATAATGTTACTTGAAAACTATATATATTGTTATATGTATAGTGAAATAGTGAATTCTGATAATTTCCAATCTACTTCCGCATCTGCATTTAGCTAGTATATCTATACGGTTGACCACTGGCGGACCCAGGGCCCGGCGACCCTGGGCCCCTGCCCGGGCTCCACTCTCCAGGAGGCCTGAAGTAGGAAGAGGCTATGAGCATGCGCTCCTCCTCGCGTGTGATTGATGTACAGAGCCGGGTCACGCTCCACGCTTCAATTCGTTGGCCTTGGTCACTCACTGCTAGCTGCTACACGGTCAATTTTGGTTGTCAAGAACGCCATTTACGACTGACTAACCGAGTCCGAATTTCGCAACCTGGAGAAGAAACTGGAACCCGACGACAAAACTGAATCGAGTTGGCTTTGGAAGGAGAAAAAAAACACTGAATCGAGCCATCCTGAAATTAAATTACGAGCCTACGTGCATTATTTGATTTGACGGGGGTACTTCACACAGCAGATTTCTATTCGCTACATGAAAACAAATATGTTTGGAGAGGCAGAATTAGCGTACATCGTGAGCCTCTTCTCGGCATGCTTGAATACCTCTCTCAGAGACTTCTTCACGGTGAATCAGGAGCACGCAAAGTTATGAAAGATGGTAGAAGCTAAAAAGTGCGGCAATAAGAAGCACCGCCTGCACCGGCCACCGGCTGCCGTAGCTCCATGCCGTTGCTGTCGCCCAGGCTCGTCAAATTCTCTGGGTCCGCCACTGCGGTTGACTACAAAGGGACCGAAATGGTACGATTCATCGGACAAAACGGACTAATTTTGGCCTTAATTATGCCGCACCACTGGTCCTTGGATGCACAGCGACCATCTGAACAGCCTCGACCCATCTCAAGTTTCAACAACGGCCGCTCCTATACAAAAAACAACAGCCGCCCATCGGCTCATGTCAACCCAGGACAGCACAAATGACCCATAATGAAGTCACATATATCTCTTAATTAGCTATTCACCGTTAACAGCAGGCCATCTCAACAACCATCGTATGTTGTTCGTTCATCGAACCCGTCCAGGTTCATGATCGCGACCGTCCATGGAAGCAGGCTGTTGGATCTGTGAAGTTACTGTATTATTCGCTAGATCATTTTATAGAGGATATAAATTATATCATACATTAATATTACAACATCAGAGTTTTTGATAGACTACATTGAATCAAGTTAACAATAAGACCGATCAGGTCAAATGGATTCATACATAAATTATGGAAGTGATAGTGGAAACAGAAAGAGGAGGACACAACTCGTCATAGGCAAGTGACTTGGGAAGACTTGTGTGTGACCGATTTAACCAATGACTTAGATAATATTGGTGCACAAAAACACCACCTTAGTTAGCTAGACCAGGACGAGGCCTAATCTACTAGAGACTAAGCTAAACTCCACCATCACTACTACACAAAAGGTCATCACAGACAGTTCAAAAACATCATCAAAGATGGTTTCGTGAGCTGTCTAAGTTTACGTGTCAGTAATAATACGAGGTCATCACAGATGGCTTTCGAACTATTTGTAACGAAGACTATTATAGACGGTTTTTAAATAAAAAACCATCTATGATAGTTGACTATTACCAGGATGTCATCAACAAGAAATCAGTGGTCGCTTTTCGAGGTAGGGTTGGATGCCCAACTACTCTGACGGTTGGGGGGCTGCCTAGCACAGGAGCGGCGAGGGCTTCCTGCTGATTTATGGTGCAGAACAAGGAGCGTAAAGCGAAGTTCTCTCGTTTGAACGCATCCTATACCTGTACTCCTTCGATCCACGGTATTTCTAGATCTTAGGTACACATCAATATCGCTCCTAGGTTGCTTCGGCCCTTCGATAAGTATCGACAGCAAAATATACTTTCGCTTCATACAGAACCAAGGTGGAAGGTTGTAAATGTAGAGAGTCATGTGCCAAGTGCTATATCGACTGCTCATAGTACCGAAAGGATTCATTCCATCTGTACTCAATCTGAACCTTATATTCCTCGGTTCTACACCGAAGTCTGCAAAAACTCTATTGATGTTTCTCTACTGGGTGGAATCAGTAAGGTGTCTTAGCATTCCGTCCTTCTTACACTCCTTCGAGTGCCAACACAACAGTTTTGCCTCCTTTGGGTTTGCAAAAAACCGCCTCATATGGGGAATGGGAAGATACAATACCACCTTAGCAGGAGATCCTCCCTTCACCTCTATTCCCTCGCCGTCATCTAATTGATTCTTAAGCTTGTATCGGGATACATTGCACACCAGCATATTTTCATATCTTTGCAGTAGAGGATACAGTCATTCGGGCATATATGTGTTTTTCGACTTCCATTCCCAATGGACAAAGAATCTTCTTGCCTTTATAGGTGGTTTTGGGCAACTCATTTTCTTCCGAAAGTATGTTCGCTAAAAGACCTAATAGCGTCATGAAACTCTTATCCGACCAACTGTTGCTTGCCTTCAATTCAGCAGTTCAAGCACAATTGACAACCTCTGTACTTTGACTTGCAGAACGTGAATAAAGGTTTCGCCGAGCCCTCCATTAAGCCTAGGAATTTAATATACTCTCTCTCATCATAGTTCCCTTCTGCATCACGAAGCATCTAATCCAGATTATCATCATTTAGACTATCCGAATCGGAACCACAATCGACATGATCATTTAGCAGCATATCATTGACTTCATCGGCGATATCATTATTACTACCTTCCTGTGTAATCTGCTCTTCGTCACGACTAGTCCAACATGCATACCATTTTTGAAATCCCTTCGAATCAAGTTCGCTTCAATCTACTCTCGGTTCTTAAATATCTTTAGATTCTCACGGTCAATACATGGATAGTACATATATTTCACCCCCTTATTCAACATATCTTCCTCGGCAGCTCTTATAAAAGCAGAAACGCCATTAATGCACTCTTCACTCACATGGTTCCCAGCATACATCCAGCTTCGGTCCTACGTTACGTATATAACATCTTAGTATAGCATAATTAATTAATTACTATACTATATATGTACGATCTAAATTAAGTAGTTAATGTAGCTAGATGCAAATAATCTTCTCTCTACATCAAGCTAGCTAGATCTAAACCATCTTCAATTCTCATTTCACCAAAAGCTAGATCTAAATTATAATGCAATTAAAAATAAATTACTAATCATAACTAGCCAATAACTTAGTGAATCTACAATTTCTCTTGCCAAATAGTCGATCTCCTTCCACCAAATGGCCTCAAAGCCCCGCCTGCATCTCAATGCAGTAGTGTAGATCTAGAATTTAAGACAGAGAAGGTTGATGGGACTGCGCGCTATTAATATAGTGGAATTATCACAGACGGTTTTTATAATGAACCGTCTGTGAATTATCACAAATGGTTCAAATTAAAAGCAGTCTGTGATACTTCATAATATCATAGATGATTCATGATTAAAACTATCTATGATACTTTACAGATGGTTTTAACCATGAACCGTCTGTGATAGTTCACTTTCACAGACAATTTTTATCACTGGCAGTAACACAGATGGTTCTAAACTAAAACCGTTTGTGATAGTATTTAATACAAACAGCTTTCTGTAGCAGTGCATCTTCATCACTATTAGCTCCTTGAATGTTGTAGTATGCATATTGCCCTTGGTCCACAAGTTTTGAGGATTTTGTGAGCGAGGGTGAACACAAACAATAGTGCTCCACAAGTCAACATACATAATGTAATATTTATACATGCCATGCTTAACAATGAGTGTTCGGTTCTTTTATTTGCTAAAGCTAACATTTTAAACTATAAATAATTAAAAATTCCTATGACTTAGCATTTTAACCAAAATAGATTTTCTAACATGCGTGAACAATTATAATAATAATAGTAGTACAGATTTCATCCACCATTACATGGATACCTACACCATATGCTAGTTTTCCAGCATTACATCTGCTCATCATTATTACCACGAGATCAATTAGTCGATGGTCTCACGAAACCAATTGGAATACAACAACTAAAGATCCTGCGACACAATCTCAACCTCATCGGTTGTGATTGAGGGGAGTGTTAAACAATTAGGATAGTTGTGTTTCCACTATTGTTTAGTATTCTTATTAATGTTGATGTTGCAACTAGAGATAGTGCTTAGTATTTACACGTGAGAGTGTTCCCACTCATGTACATGTATAGTGTTGGACCGAAATGGCGACAGAGGGGGGTGAATGTCGCTTTAAAAACTTGCCCCCCAAAGAGTATCCACAAAAATCTTCTCTACAATAGATATCAAATCTATGAAGAGAAAGACTTGTGTTCTCCGAATGAGCCTACTGGACGAAAGAAAAATAAGCAGAGAAGAACTCCGAGAAAATAGCCCAAAAAGAATCAACAAAAACACAGAGCTGCTGGGGGGCGGTCAGACCGCAGGTGTCTGGGCGGTCTGACCACTACCCTGCCGCCGGTCGGACCGCTTGTTAGTTGCCGGTCTAACCGGCATTGGTGGGGTGGTCTGACCGCCATGTCAGGTCCGGTCAGACCGGCCTCCCCGAGTGCAGACAGACAGCAAGCAGAAAACAGACTGAAATATTCAAAGATTTGCTGGAATCAATGAGATGTGGGGTTTTTATCCTTTGTCTTCAACCCAGAAGTGCAAGAATATAATCTAAATAGCATTAAGCACTTCTGGAACCGAGGAATTCATCATTTGAGCAAAAATTTAAGATATTGCCCTAACACTGAAAAAGGTACAGAGTGCTGCAACATAAATCAAATTGCCCTCTAATCTTTGAACCTCAGACCAAGAAACTTTGCAGAAAGGTTAGCAATAGACTGAGCACTTAAAGGTCCAAGTCCTAGAGCCTCTCATGAAGAAAAACGCAATCCACCTCAAACCCTAGAAAGAAAAAATAAGAACAGAGGAGGGCAAAAAGCAAAATCTGAAATTAAACATGATTTGCTCTTAGGATTGACTAGCCAAATGGCTTTTGAGCATCTCCTAGATCACAGTAACCCATTTTGCATCTTCTTGCTCAAAGAAACAACTCAAACAACAAGAGAAGGAATTTAGCAGTGAAGGGAAAAACTCAGAACACACAAAAACGAGACAAGAACAAGAGATAAACTTCAAAGGATCCATTTCCAGAAGAACAAGGATTACAAGGAGTCCCGATACCCCGATTGAATACAAGAGGAATGATTACAAAGTAGCTCAACTCATCTTCTCCACCTCTCCCAAGCTCAAGAACTCAAGAACACTACATGCTTGGAGAGGAGACACGAAGGAGACACACACTGCTGCCCTCAACTACTCACCAACCACTAAAGCCTAAAGCAAAACAACCTCTTCAAAGGCCATTTTGACTAAAGCAAACCCTAACAACTCCTAGAAACCCTTGGAATGCAAGCAGCCATAAGGAGACATCCCCTCCTTATATAGGCTCCGGCTAACGGGTCTCCAACCCGTTATGCCCGCTAAACCCGAACGGAACCGCTTCCACCTGTGCAGCTTTGCGCTTTTACCGAAACGCCCCTCTTGCACCTTCCGGGAAGCTTCCGCGTTCCTTGTCGTCCAAGCCTCGCAACCACCTCGAGTCTCTACCGTCTTCGACACCTCCGACCGTTCTGACCTCGACACCGCCTGTGCCTAGTCCGGTCACCTCGTGTCTCGCCACGACTCCACCTCGATGTCCTACAGCCATCACAGACAAGAAACACATCACATAGCACCGCTCGATACATGTAAGCATAAATAGCATCAATGAATCATACTTACGCATGAAAGAGCCCAAACCTGTCGAATCAAGAGAATAAGCATCCTAAGCTCATACGACCAAGTTTGACCAAGTCCGACCGAATCGATTGCACCACACAATGATAAGGCATGAACCTCACAAACCAAACTCGACTTTTCTAAAACTGATGTCAATTACTCATCACACACTCAGGGTCACCTCCACATGGTCCATCGTATAGTGTTCACACTCCTGTACTTCCATATAAATAGATGATCAATAGAAGACAAATGTGTACTAGTTGCAAACCATTTTACACCATGGGGCTCAGCTTGTCAGCCACCACGCGGTTGTCAGCATCCGCCATTATCAAGTTGAAGGCTGTTGCTAATTCCTCCTCGCGTTGTCAACGTCATCTGCTAAATGTCACCAACCGTCTTCGCCATCATGGCCTCTTCTTGCATCTGACATTTGATGGATACAACCACAACCTATTGGATATGACCACTTGGATTGGGCTACGACCACTTCTGTTTGGCTATGACCACTTGTGTTAATACGACCACTCAATGCTAGTTACGACCACTCCAATGGGTAAGACCACTTTGTATGTGCTCGTAGCTTTTTCTGATAGAGTTACGACCACTCCTTTCAGCTTGTAACATACTCATAACTTCAGCTGACGAGAGTTACGACCATGCTCATGTTGTGCTGCACGTTCTCATAACCGAGCTATGACCACTCCGGTTTATGAGCACTTGAGACTTCGACTGCAAACCCTAGCTCCTTCGACCACATTCACCTCCGCCTATGAGTACTATCGATTCTCGATAACTTTGAGAATGCTAAGCACTCTATACCAATGTGCACTCTGCTCCTCACACTGCCTTTAAGTATGGTGGCAACAACATGAAAACAAGCCAAGAACATAAGTCGATATTCTGGGCCACAAAAGCACTCTGTTTTTCTATATTTCTCTCCCTCTCGTTACACCAAATCACAACTGATCACCTTTATGATCACAGCCGATCGTCTCCAACTTCTCGCACTCCTTGCTTCCTCTCGACTCACCCTCATTACAAGCCTACCTACCTCTCTCTACTTATACTCAAATGCATAGACTTAGGAACGGAAATGGACTCATCACGAACTCGTACACATATACGTATACAACTTAGACTCGTACACAGAGTCATAAACAAGATTAGTTCCAACAATCACCCCCCTAATCTTGTTTCTTCACCTTCGATCATGTTGATTTTCTCTCATCTTCCATGCTTTTCTTGCACTCCTGTGCGTCGTTCCTTCCTAGGCCATAACCGCCCTACCAACTGCACTTGCTCCATCTTGAGCCTCACACAATTTTTCACTTGCTACGCCTCACTCCTGGACTAATCTCGTCCTTCCTTGCATGCCTGCCTAGGCTAGAGCACCTGCTCTCATAATCGGCTTGGCTTCACTGTTACCTGAGCCTCCCGCTCCTCTCTCTTGGACCAAATCCATCCGCTTTTTCGTGCATATCTCAGTTGAGGCTACACCACCTCTCACACTTGTGTTTGTGCGTCTTGTCTCCACTGATGTCCACGTTCTCT